>JAODKT010002468.1:174327-205063 GCA_027576195.1 Cossypha heuglini
ACATATATAAGAAAAACTGCTACTAGAATAAGTATGCAAGAAGACGACACTGCATGCAACTCATTCCTTGAGAGGAGAGAAATGGCAAGAGTGTGCCAAGGAAGACTACCCTCAAATGCCTCCTCTTTAGGCATGAAACTCATTCATGGAATCACGAGATTCCCTCTCATCTCCCTGTGCTGTTAGATGGCAACAAAACCTCTCTGCGTGCTTTGAACAGCACAGCAGAAGAGCTAAAGGGATGAACACTGGTTTGACCTAGTTTTGTACAAGCCTTTTATCTTATGAATGAAGCTATCTCCCAGCTTGAAGAACAATAAAAGAATAATGGAACAGGCAAAAATGCAGAGGAGAGGAAAAAATGTAATGTGGTCCTGCTAAGGGCAAATACAGTCACCAGCTAGGAACTCCAGATCAGATGTAAACAGCAGAAAGGAAAACATGAAAAAGGGCAAAATGAATGTGGAGATCTACAAAACAGTACTGCTTCTTTTATTTTTTCTGATCTTGGGATGACAGATGTCGGATATATTTATGATGGTTTGTGACCTGAAGTTTCAGATTAATCTTCTGTGTGCTACTCTGGTTGCTTGATAATTCTTGGTAAGCCAGTTAGAGCTGGGCTTACAGGTATTCAGGTATTACAAAAGCCAGACAGACCTAGAAGCTTTATTGATTAGTCTGTTATTTAGTCCATTTGCTTTAACAGTTTCAAAAGGAATTGAATAAAAAAATCCTTATGTGCTTTTAAAATTCCATTCTGCTCTTCTCATTAAATTCTTTAGAAGTGTCTCATAAAAACCTTTGCTATATGAGGACATAATACCTCCTCATGTTAATGATCCCCTGTAAGGTTCATGACTACAGAAACAGCCCTGAACAGGGGCCTTATAAAACATTTAGTTCAAGAGAGGTCAGTAACAGGAAGGCTGGATGCTGCTTTTTCAAAGAGCAATTTATAAAAATCACATGGGACAAAAAGCTTTTTTGGTGCCAGAATGGTATTAACTGGCATTACCTATTGTACAAATTGTACAAATATTTGGTTTTAAGGATGATCTATGGATACTTTTCCTTTTATTTTGAAAAAAATTATTCTGCTGCAACAGCATTTTCCAGTTCCTAACGATAACTCCTGTCCTGCTCACAAGCACATTTCTGTCAAGTTTATGGCCCCGATCTATCAGAGTACTTCAGCAGGGCTGCAAAGATCCCAACCTGGAAACTACCACTTCCAGCTTTGGCTTAGATGTTCAGTGTCAGCTGTAAGAGCAGAAGTCAATACAGTTCATCCTAGTTAGGGATCTAATACAAGGAATCACAGAAATCCTAATTATTGCTTATATAAAAATGATTTTTTCAGTTTTCATACGTCACTGTTCTGTTGACTTCAGCCAAGCTATTACGACTTATAGAAGCTGAATATTTTTCTCTTGTTTCTGGCTTTAAAATAAAGAGCTTAAACACCTTCTGAAATATGTTTCAGCAATCATAATCATAATTTAATCATAATTTTTTTGTAAAAGAATGTTAAATCATGTACAGCCATCTTAACTGAGGCACCTCAACTGAAAGAAAAAGTTAGTAATAAAATAACAATGTGAGCCAATTTCAAAAGTTTATACAATTGCATTATGATGTGCTGTAAAATACATAATGTGGACTTCTTCCGATGAGAGTGACATCACAGACATCAGATCATTCAGAAGGGACCATGAAGTGAGCATGCATGGTCTTGCAGTAGGTGCAGTTAGTGTTGTAATCACCACTTCTTGCATCTTATTTAGTGTGAACAGGCTCATCAGTATTACCAGTATTATCAGTATTAATAGGGGCATTTCACACTGAGGTATCTTGTTTTCATACTCGGGTAAACATGCCCAGATTGGCCTGCTCCTTCTGGTGAACAGGATTACTGCTGTAACCAGTAATCTCATTGTCTCTGGATGCCCTCCACAGAGGCCAGTCATCTCCACCAGTCCTTTTCTGAGGACAGCTCCTTCATCACTGAATTTCCATGCACGGCCCATACAGAATGAGCCTCACCACAAACACACCCTGCAGGTTGATCTCTCCTTTCCCTTGTCCAACACGTCCCCTTTTCTCCCTCTCTTCTGTACTGGAAGTGAACAGCACTAACACGTATACTGGACATGGGAGAATTTAATTTCTTAAGTATTTCCCCAGCATCTGATTACTGGTTTGGTGAATGTCAGGTGTGAAATCAGATGGAAGAGCTACAAGTGAGTAAGAAGCACAGAAAATGTACTGAAATACTGTATGTAGGCACTAGAAGTCTTCCTCAAGAATCTGTAGATCTTTCTCTAAGTGATAGAATGCGGAATTGTATAAAAAATTCCAGTGTTTCAAAAGCACAAAACATATAGAGAAAGAAGGTATATTAGAAACTGCACTAGTTTCTGGCAACAATTATTATTCTGCTCTCTCTCAACAGTATTTTCATTCTGATTGAAGTACAATTCTTCAAAGTGTCACTGATTACCTTAAAAATTATCAATATGGAATTAATTGTAGGAGAAAACTTGAAAGAGGAAACTGCCTCTTTCACACACAAGTATTTATTGAGCCACCATGGGTGAAAGATCAAGTGCTGAGCATGAGATGCCAGATAATACTCACAGAAACTGCCTCCAGGATTTGTTTGACAGCATCTGCAGCATCTCGTTCACTGTAGTACCCCTTTTCCACAATCCTACAGAAAAAAGCAACACAATTAAGCATTAAGGTGAATAAACAGTGAAGGAAGATGATTCTTTTCAAAACTGAGATAGCAAGCAATCAAATTTAAATATGACCAGATCAGTGGAGTGCCCCCAACAGACTAGAAAACAACCCTTTTGCAATTTAAGTTACCTTTGATTTCTAGTTAAATGAAAGACAGGAGGTTAAATATCAACTGCACAAGACGCTCATAATATATGTACATATTCAGTTCAAAATTTTTGAAACTTTCTGACAGTCAAGGAATCTGAATTACTGAGAGAAAAAACTATTCAGCATTCAGGACCTGATTTTACACTTTTATATTTAACTTAAACCCTTCCTTCCCTAGTTAGTTAGTTAGTTAGATAGTAAGTTATAGAACAAAAGCACTATGCTTTGCACACACAGATCTGAATTATTCAAGAGAAAAGGTTGGTGTAAAAGTTTACTGGTTTCAAATTATCCTTCAAGTGTGATGGACTGAACAACTGTCTGTTTTCCCCCATCAGTAGAAAACTGGGGATGCTACATGCAAAGAGACACAGGCTTTTTACAACTAAAGCTACCTTTTCTTTCAGAAAAGCTACTTTTTCTTATAGTCAGCAGTAGACACAGATTTGCGCAATGACTTATAAGCAGTTAACAAAAGAAGGATCTATCACTTAGATATCCTAATTCTCTATTTAAACAGACACCCAACAGTCATTTTACTAATGTTTTTAACTGAGCACAGTATTTGTGAACTAAAATAATTATCACTCAGAGAGTAACCGTAAAGGTCAGATTTTTGATCTGAAATCTTCATATTTTTACTGCATTAATTTTTCAAAGCCCAAGAAAACATAGACAGATGTCTAGAAACAGAACCTGTGGTGCCTACAAGACATTTGATAAAACAATGTTTTGCAAGCAGACAAGCCAGTTCTATAAAACAATATCCTAAAATCCCCGTGAAGCAGTACAGCAAGGAACCTTTAATGTCTGAAGTCACTGGAAATACCTCCTGCCCAAAGGTCCATTAAAGGGCTCTGCTGGTGGCAGGAAGGATATCCGTCTTTGTCCCCACTGCTCCTGCTTTGCAGGAACTTTTTATCACTTCCTTTTACTGAAATAACAGATTAATGTTGAGCGACCATCAATGCAGCTCCTCAGCTTCACAGAACTGACAGGAAAGGTGTGACTAGTGTACATATGAAAAGCATTACTTTATACTCATTAGAAGATCAAGTGACTAGAAGTAAGAAACAATGCAAAGAAGCATTCTCCACCAGAAACAGAGGCAGCAAGGAAAGAGGCACTATGGTAAGAAGTCTACACAGGGATATTCCCAATCAGCTGCAAGTACTTTACCTTTACACTCATTGTATTCACAAAGAACTGAGTCTATTCCTGTGGCAGCAGTAACAGCAAGTATTCCTCTCAAGCAGTTCTTCTATTTCTTTTTATTTCATTGCCGCATAATTGCTTGCGATGATTTCTAGAAGCTTGCTTGGTTTGGGCTCTTTGGGTTTTTTTGGCAACCCTTTAGTTGTCATGCCATATGCTGCACTGTTTAATACCTTTGCTTTTTTTGTGCCTTCAGCCCTTCTCCTGTTTTGGTCATCTGTTTACATCATTAGGGTGAGCTTCACTGGAACTCATCACCGTAAGCGGAAAACAAAACAAATCTTACCTAGTGAGACATTATGTTAAGCTTTTAGCCTGAAGTGTAGAAAACAGGTTACAAAACCCCAACAATTACCTCGAATAAAATGCTACATTATTCTTGAAGGCTATATTACTTCTTAGCCATTCCAGGCTGAATTATCCTCTTCTGGTAGATTACATTGTGAGACCTGAGCCCCAGTGATGCTCTCGCTTAGTTATTCATTCCCCCAAACATACTGGCTTTGCTTCCTCCTCCTTTTTAATTCAAATGAAGTATTTGGTGTCAGCCAGATGTACCTGTCCGTAGCATCCACTCTGACCCACGCACGGAGTCCAGCAGGTGCAGGATAACCTTGTGCCCCTGACCTCAGAAATGCATGAGACAGGTTCTAAGGCCTAAACAGCATGTAGAATACTCTGACTTTCCAACACACCTCAGACTAAGATCAGAGAAATATGAAGTAATGCAGTTACAATTCAATTTACATTTCTCCCTTAACTAAAAAAAATCTGTTTTTACAGTCTGCTAACTGTTTTGAAACACATAAACCAGGGGAATGAAAAAAAACCCAACCCTTAAAGGCAGTCTACGGCTTTGTATTTTCCTCCAGTCACTCAAATCAAAGAAAAGAGGAGCTTCCTGTAAATGTCCAGCCAATGCTAATTACCTGACCACTGGAAACAAGGGAAAAATCACAAAGACACTCAAGACTGCCCTCTTGACCTCAAGATGAGTCCATGCTGACTTAGACAATAGATGCTGCTAAGCATAGCTTGCTGCTCTCATTATTTATATTAAGCACATTGCAGAAGAAACACACAGACCTTAAAGATGAAGCCTTGTAATTTACACTTTAAAATAAATAAATATAATGAAGTGTGGGCCCATATATCTGGAGAGCAATAAAAAACAATGTGCAATGCACTGGACCCATCTGCTAGTGCTACATGTCAATAATATGCACTGGCAAGCCAATTACAGATTATGTCATATAGCGTTAACTTTCCAGTTTTCCAGGTGTCTAGAATTCAGACTTATTGACAATAGAAAACTTACTCTTAATTAATAATAATCTAGCAAATAGAAAACCTAATATTCTCTGAGAGCAATAAATGAAAAAAGACATCCGTTTCTAAAGATGAACATTTATTTCTAAGGTTACTCTGCTTTAGAACTGAAACCTGGGTATTAGGCAGTAAGGAGTAGTATTGAAAGATTATCCTGTAATTTAGGTCATATAGTAATGCTGGGGGATCATTTGCATATTTATTTTTTGCATCCTCCCTGTGGTAGTTTACATAAGACAAATGGTAGGTGTGCCAGCAAGACTCCTACCTGAGACCAATGAGTCCTCTTTAAAAGGATTTTTTAAATTCAGTCTGCAGACTAACAATGACTCATTGCCCTTTTTTCTATAATGGGAAAGAAACCTGCAAAATATCTTATTTCACTATGATTGAAGCAAACCCCAACTATTTATACCTAGTTTACAGGATGATCTTTGACAAAACCATGGGTGAAGGAAGATTAAGCCTTTGCGGAGAGAAAGAGAAAGATAGGAACAGAACCAATAAGGAACTAATTAAATATTTTCTTTGATATGCAAATGAACAAGCCAGGTACGCCAAGAGAGTGCTGGAGAGCACTCTGTGAGGAAAACTGTGAGGAAGACAGAAGGGAATCCAGAACTGTTTGAAACCAGAAAAAAAATGCTCGGAAAAACACTTAATTTGGTGCTGCAAGTATCCAGAAAACTTAAGATGTAACTACAAAATGAAGACATTGTAGACCAAACAAAAATGCAATGCCAATTTGTGTAGGATCCCTTTTTCATGATTATGCATACACATTTATTGAAATATGCTGATCCAATTCTTTACATTTTTATATGTCAAGACACACATTTAGAATGCCTACTACATGGACAGCAAGCCAGAGCCCTCCCAAAGCACCACCTGATTCAATCTTGTCTTTCCAAGCACATGTCATCATATTTGAGACAAATCTTACTCCGTCTGTATAGAGGAGCTGGGAAATACTTCCCATTGCCCCTATGCACTGCCCCCTCCCAGTGCCAGCAGAGATGGAGATGTCCTTTGGGAACAGCCCCAGTCCCATGATGAAACACACTCCTGCCTGCCTGCAGGGCCCAGGCACCCTGCAGAAATCTGTGTTTTCATGCTCTCTCAGCTGCTGCTGCTGCCCAGAGGTGGAAGAGCCTTGCCAGGGTAATGGGGCTGTAACAGATTTAGCAGTGAGCAAAACCACTCTTAGCATCACACTGCCCAGCAGGCATCTGGAAATGGCATAGTGTGTTTCTGGGGACAAATGCTCTCCTGCAGTTGATATTTTGGCAGCTTCCATCATCAAACACATATATGTGTTCAAATGTTCCATAATTTGCAGTAATCCTTGCCAGACTCCAACCTTCCGGCATTTCTGTTCCTTCTGAGCACCACAAATTTTCTTGCAGTATAAATTCTTTAGTTTTGCAGACAGTTTTTGGTGTAGACTCTTTACCACAGAACTGCAGCTCTTGTTTTTAATAATATTTCCATGTTGCACATCTTCATCAGAGTCTGCAGATGCATAAACTCTTACTAGCATTCACCACACCCCTGCAGCCTCCAGTGCAATGTGGGAAAACAGTGTAATGGATTTTACTCCTTTTGGGGTATTCTTCCTGGTACTATGCTTTAATTCACTGAATCTGTGTGAAGCCATGGAAAGCAGTGGGCCATATCCCAGTAAAGGGAGGGAGTTAGTGGCCACACCTGCTCTGCAGAAAATTTATTACTGCTAGGGGGAAAAAAGGAAGAGCACAGTCCTGCTAAGCTAAACACACGAGACCTCAAAATCAATGAGGAAAGAGATAGAGAATCCCAAGGCATCATTTTAGAATCAATTTTCAGAGGAGTATTAAAATTATATTGACACACAGTTTTACACTTGACTAGAATACATTTCTGGGGATTAATGACAAGCACATCAGGCAAGCGAAAATAATCAGTCTCCCACACTAACAAACAGGTGAGCATTTCATCGGAGAAGGAAAGGACTAGGTTTGATTTTTCAAAGAGTAACAAAACAGCTCTTTCAAAGTCCAGCAAGAGAAATAGAGTTTGCACAGCTGCACTGGTAGAAAAAGAAATCAAAACCACCCAGGAACCTGCTTTGAGTAAGGAGAGGACTCATCTAATGCCAGAGGATGCTAGACTGGGCGAGTCAGTGACAGCACACACGTCTTTGTGCAAGGCTGACAGTGCCTTAAATTTCAGCCAGCACTTGTTGCTGTTACAGCTCTCAGCTAAGAGTGAGGAAGTGTGAACACCCTTCCCCCTCCACAGAACCACTCCAGGCCTCTCCGTGGCAATGCCTGAAACTTCCAGTTGAGACCACTCACCGTGAGACCAAAGCCTTTTTCTGTTTTATTTTTCATTGGTATGAGAATCGGTACAACGAAAATTCCTGCATTTTTAAACTCAATGTACTCACGACTCCTGCTGATCAAGAAAATTTGAAATTTTACCACTTTAACAAGCTTACTTTTTCCTCCCCCATGCTCTACATGCACTAGTTCTCCTATTCTTAGCTTTTCTTCTCTGCTTCCCTCCCACGTGGCCCACTCTACCCATCCTCCAGTCTTTCCTGAAATGTGAGCAGGTAGTCTGTGGCTTTCCTGCCTTAACTCATATTAGCAAATGCACTTAGTTTTATGCTAATTAATCTAAACAGTTACCCTAAAATTTGCAATATTTAGCAATCATTTATGTTGCTGCTATAAATACTATTTCTCCACGATGTGGAGTTGGTAACGTTTGAGTATTAACTGAATTTAGAAACATATCATGTGGCTTGCAAAAGTCCTGCTATATCAACTTGGCCATCTAAGACAGTAAAAATTATTACACTTCATCAGTTTCCAACATTGTTTTGCTTTCTCGAAGCACTGTCTGTATTTGCTTTGCACACCATCCTTTATAAGTAATATAACATTAAAAAAAGCCATCACTCTTTTTATGGTCATTTTCATTCTGCCTCTAGCTGGCTTTTTCCCAAAACCCTTGCAACACATCTTAGCTGTGGACTGTGTCATGCTACTTCATGTACAGTCTCAGGCAAGTCACTGCCCGGGATACATACAAGTTCTGTTCACACGCCAGTACGTGCTAACGATTTTAAACATTGTTTCATTCTATATAATAAACGTTAATTTATCTAAAATGCTTTGGTTGTCAAGGAGATTTCTTCTGAAACAATTCAATTCTTATGCAAATTCTTGTATTCAATTAAAATGGAATTAGAAGATTTCTACAAGCAAAAGTGAGACTGAAAACTGGAAAAGAAAATGACATCACTCTATTCAGTAGCAAAATGCTTTCCACAAGGGACTGTTTCTCAATGAATGATTCACAGATCTATTGATTCTTGTCTGTATCTAGATGATTGCAATTCCTGGTTGCTCTCATGCATTTTTTAGTTTAAAAAAAGGTTTCCCACATAAATACGTATGCATTTTCCATACTACAGAATTGAAGAATAATAAAAATTTTTAAAAGTAGCTCTGATTCAGAATCTCCCTTATTCTACAACTATTTTCATATTACAGAGCAAACAAGCTGTTACTGTCTCTAATGACTCAAACTGCCTGTTTCTGAAAAAAGATAATGGGAAATACTGACCTGGGTTTTGATCTGACTTCCTGTGAAACAAACAAGAAGTTCTTCTTCAATACTGTGTTTAAAAATGAAATTCAGCACTGCAGTCATTCAGGAAAACTGTTTCCCTCCATTGTTATTAAGCAAGATGCACTCTCTGATAAATGTGGCATGCAGGAGAATTTAGAGAAAGATTACATATTTCTTATAGCTCATACTAGGATTTGTTTCCCCCTCTTTAACTTTCTACTTCCAACTCAGCATTACTATAGCACCCACAAAATTAGACAAGTTCACCTTTCAGGAGCTGATCGCAGAAGATATTTTTTAAAGTAAGTCTCTGTTTCTAGAGGTTGTGAAGCCACAGTGCTGCTCATATCTGACTGCAAGCTTCCCTCTCAAAAGTTTCTGTGTAACTGGCTAAGTGAGGCAGCACAACAAATGGGATTGCTGAAGCACCTCTCAACTCCTGCCTGCTGAGAGGGGGCAGAGGGAATAATCCTGAAAGCTTGCAAAAGAGGCAGTGGCCTGAGGAGGGGAAAAGAGTAGAACTGAAGGTACCAATGAAGCTGCCCTGACAACAACTGCTGAGGCTTTAATTGCATTTCTCTGGCTAGCTAAGTGCCCCATGATATGGGTAAGATGTAGGAATGTGGAGGAAGATCAATAGACAGTAAGTGACATTATGCAGAGAACATAATGGGGGACAAAAGATTGCAGGGGCAAAGAAAATAGAGTCTTTCACAATCCTCTGCTGCATAAGAGTCGGCTATAAAGTTTGCTTTAAAGAATAATCACTTCTCTCTACCTGCTGGGGATAAGGTAAACAAATACTGGCCAAATTTACAGAAAATAAGTTTCTCCTAATATTGACACTGAACATAATTACCAGTCTGGAAAGGCACTATAATAGCTTATATATAAGACTACAAAGGTATTTAAGAAACAAAAACCAAAACTATGGATGCCCAAGGATGGTGGAAAGATCCTACCTGAGTTCCAGGTGACCCACCTGCCCACTCCATCCCTCCACCAGTGCAGTTCCAGCTGCCATGGCATTTTAAACAAGTTGCCCTGGAGCTCACTCTGGCACATCATCTACTTCCCAGCAAGAGTGAACAGCTGACCATCAAAGGCTGGAACCATCAAGCTGGGCACAGCTTACATAACTCAGATTGTGCTTATATTCCTCTATGTCACAATTCCCAAGAGCATTCACGTTATCATTATGCAGTTCAGGATTATTTCAGGTTCCCCTCTTCCAGACCTTCTTTTGTGGCCTTGGCACCACTTATAGTGCACTGGTCTGTGATGCATTCCTTACAACCGTGACTAAAGATTAACATTGAACTGAGAAGTACATTACCTAAAACATACTTGCTTTTCAGGTTTTCATTAAAAAATCTCCTTAATTATCATCCAGGAAAAGCATTTCAGTGCTCTGAATATTTAGGAAAACTGTACTTTTTCCTAAAATATTTTGACTTCACTTTACACTCTTGTCATAATGTACATAGCAGAAAAGCAATTAAATCCTAAATGTACAAAGCATACAGGTCCTAAGTGGCATTATAATTTCAGGAGAGGTGTTGAATCAATGCACAGAAGACACATTATTAGCACTTGGCTCAGTCAGGGACTTTCTGTATGTACCTATATATGTAGGGTACAGTTATAAATGCTGAAGGTTTTTTACCTCAACAGTTGTCAAAACCTCCCTGCATTTCAATAAAATAAGAATTTAAAATTTGTTAATAATTAAGGAATTCAATTATTCAATCAACTTTCTAATTAATTTAACAGGTTAATTTAAATCTGCTAGTTTTTCTGCCATGCAGATTATGTATATCTATATTACAATGCTGAGGCTGTGGTAGAAAACTGAGAATACATCCGTCAGAGGAGCTATAATCACAAGAAACTTCTGTATTAAAAATATCTAATAAACTAAAGAGCTTCACAGGCACTGATGCGTACACCTTACAAAAGGTTTTCCCTCTTTCCAGAGTGACATAAAATTAGGCACTGACCACCAAAAAAAAAAAATTGTAAAGGCATTATTACAATATTCTCTGTCTGAGAACAAAATACCAAATTACATTGGAAAGGACTGCAAATGAGCATTAATGCACATGTCCTTATTCTGAAATTACTTGGTTTTATCATTACTGAAGCTAAATACAAGAGAAACCAAATGAGCTACTAAGATATCAAAGAGCACTTTAATCAGGGCTCTGCCTTGACTTCCAGCTTCAGAGAACTGGCATAGTTGGTGTAGTCAAGTCACCAACCTCTTTTTATTTTTGTCATTCCTGAATAAGGGATCTGCAGCAAGGTCCTATGAAGCAGGGAGTCCAAAGGACTTCTCTGACCCCAGCTCATGAGACAGACAGACTGCCATAACATAATGAGACCAGGGCACTGAAGCAAACAGAAGGTACTATTCTGACACTAGCTCATAA
Organism: Cossypha heuglini; assembly: GCA_027576195.1. Classification (NCBI taxonomy): domain Eukaryota; kingdom Metazoa; phylum Chordata; class Aves; order Passeriformes; family Muscicapidae; genus Cossypha; species Cossypha heuglini. The sequence goes on from JAODKT010002468.1 coordinate 185,820, forward strand.
GAAACTCCCACTTTAGTGACTGATTAATTCCTTGACTATTTTTGACTTCCCTTTTTGGAAATTTTAATTTCCAAAAGCACAAACAAAAAGGTGTTCTTAAAGCCTGAGAAAGCTTCACTATATTTTGTCCATAAGAAGCAATAATTCCCAGACCTCTTAAAAATGCAAGTTCTTTAGAACAATTTAATATTTTAATAATATTTATATTATTAATAATAATTAATTAATATAATTAATGTATCCTATATAAAAGAAGAAAATATAAGTTTGAACCGAGAGTTAGAGGAAATTATATGAAACTTGAAGTGACTCAAGAGACTGTCCGCTGTAAACGCTACTTTTAGACATTGTTTGGTGCACTTAATAATAAGATGAAGGAAGAAACAGAAGAACCTGTGGTCAAGGTGCCAAAGTAAAAAGAAGAAGAATGCATGGATTGACATTTTTATCTGAAGTGGAAAAAACAAAAACTGTTCTTAGCAATCTGGAGATATTCTGACTAAAAAAGAAGTTAAAGTAGAGTTGAATTTTTTTGCTGAAATTCATATTTGAAAAGGAGATATACTGGTGATTCAGCTGAAAGACAATAGATATGAGTAAAATTTGAACAGAAAAAACCAACTTCAACAAAAGATAGCCCATAAAAGATAAGATATCAGATTGTGCTTTTGGGCTCACCATTGCTGGAACACTTAGAGCCTTAGTGAAGATCATCCTTTGGGGCTCTGTCAAAACACTGCTAGTTTAAATGCACATCATCCAAGCCTGTCTGTTTCAAACACACAGGAATGAAAGAGGAGGGCCAAGCAAATGTCAGAAGTATGTCCCAGCACTAGGCTGGAGATGCAGCACCCATGAAAAACTTTAATACCAGTTAATTTAGACTTGCTGCATTTTTCTCTCTGTCCTGGTAAATTCTTCCACTGGTCTGCCACTCTCTTTGTCATTCTTTGTCACAAGCTCTTTGTCACTTCTCACTTGCTGGGTTAGCAAAAATCATCACGTACATTGGCAGTAAACATTCTAATTTACACAAACTTCTCCAGTTTTGAGTAGTTATATTTATTGTATTTGGAGTGGTATGTAGGGTATGACCCACAATGTGATTTATGAAGTCTGAGAAACAGTTTTCTTTTGAAAAATACAGCCAAAATCAGTCTGATTAGAGCTGTATTAACTCAGGTGTCAAACTGACACATTCATTTGAATTTATCTCCCTTTAGGTAGCACAATTGAAAAATTGTCATAATGAGAGTTCATTTTAGCAATAACGTGGATGATTTGACAGTAATGTTAAATATGGTGAAGGAAGTGAATAATTTCATTACCCAGAACCTTTTGTTAGAACGCCACAAAACCAGCAGCACATCAAGAATGCTAATAGGATTCTAGATGACTAATTGGATCTTGGGTGTATATAAAATCATCTTCGTGATAAGAGGGATGTTTACATGGAAGAACTTACTCTTCTGCAGCTCAAATACTATTCAGAAGAAGAATGGACATCTGGAATGGGAGAAAACTGGAGCAATAAAACAGCTCATATAAAAACTAGCAGCATATTACAAGATTTAGCAGTAACAGCAATGAAGATGTTTGCGCCAGGAGAGCAAGACTGCTTGTGTAACAGGCCCAGTTTTGTCATCTGCTGATAGCTGATTGGAAACAGGGATAAGAGTAACTCCTCCAGAGTACAAAAGTTGCTTTGCTGTCTGTGTGTGGGTGGTGGCTCACAAATAAGGCACAAAAGGTATTCCAAACCCTGGAGCTGGTTCCAGGCCACACTGGGGTCCTGCTTGCCCACACAGAGTCTCACCTTGAGGAGAACCATGGGGTAGGTCTCAAGACCTGGTTACAGGTCTCCCTCCGCATCTGACACAGCTCCTCTGCTCAGGAGGAGATATTCCAGGGTCATTTCCTTTCTCCTGCGATGGGAATCATACAAGCACAGAAAAGGTGTGTGCAAGGTCTCTCTGACAGTCAGGACGGAAGATTTCCTTCATGTGTGGTAAAAAGACGTGAGGACTGAAAAGGTTAAGCATAAGAGAGGAATCTGGCCTAAGGCAGAAAGCTAAATTTATCCTCCCAAAACTCAGAGGGCAGTCATTGTACAGCACAATGCAAGTGTTAATCCTTTATCCCAGCTTAAAAAGGGGAAACAGCCAATGTTTAATTGGAGTTGCTAGTGTAAAGCATCTTGGCTGCATATTTCTGTTTAATTATTTTTAGTTTTAGGTTGAAGAGTGAAGTAATACTTCTATTCCTAGCTTAAGAGCTGAAAATAATTTAATACGGTATCCTGTTTCATTGCTTGTTGGGTCTTTTTCCAAATCACGAGGGCTGTATTGACAAAGTTTCCAGTTCTGCTGTACATGGAGCAAAGGAGGATATGGAGTTCAGATCTCCACAGTATTGATGCTCATCTACAGCATCACAAGGGGGCCCTGCAATTCTGCTGAGTAACTTTGCTTCTAGTCAGAATGCCAGACAGCTGGTCCTAGCTGTCCAAACTATAGGATCAAGCATCCAATCTTCTTGAAAAGATCGATCTGACAGTTCAAATCCCATAGTCACTACTAAGCATAGATTATGGAATGTTGAAACTGGCAGAATATTAAATTCTGGTTTCAGCAAATAAGGCAATTCCCCATCCTGGATCCCATGAAGTCTTTCTTCTTCAGTTCTTCTACCACACAGATGGTTGCTGTTCAGGAACCAATAGTTTCACTGGATTATTTGTGTTTTGCCTTTGCAAAATCCCATCAAGGACTCCTGTAGAGTATCCAGCCCTCCTGAAAATGACTGAATCTGAAACCCATGTGGATATATAAAGGGCTACATGAAAGGTAAGGCACTTTGATCAGGGCCCTCTCCATCTCAGGACTGGGCACTCACTGGCTCTTTAGCTTGCAGCATGTTTCTCCTCATTCCTTTGGCTAAGTATTGAGAGAATAATCACTTTTCTTCTGTTGAATTTAGGATGCCACAGGAGAAGCTGCTTTTGTTGTTGTTGTTGTTGCTCAGAAATAGTTCTTGTCAAGGTCAAAGGTATGACCATGGCATAAAAAAACCTTATGATTTTGGTTTTTCAAGTGGAAGATACTTTCAGACTGAATATTTGATGTGCATTTTTGTAATATTCCTCTATGATACTAAACTTTAATTACAGAGCAAGGAAAATCAAACAACCTGTCCTTACATGAGCTAGGAATCACTAATGCCAGTAAGTTAATTCACTCACTCAAGCCAGTATCAAAGGTTTTTCTTATCATCTCTTGCTCTATAAAACCCAAATCCCTACCAATAAAATATCATCCCAACACTATTACAGAATCATCTCACTTTATGCATATGCACTTACTCCAGAAGCATTAACAGCCTCATGAGCAAAACCTTCAGAACTCAACAGCTGTCTTGAAGAATCTTTGTAGCAAAACCAGATAATCATAAACACAGTGAATACCAAATAGAGTTTCTTTCTTGTTAGTCTACTTACAAATTTTTATTTGACACAACACTATCCTCCTGGCTGGCTGATTGCCACCCAATATATTTTATGATGACCTGTCAATGAGATTTTGCCAGTTTTTCCTATCTTTTGTCTGCTCTAACACACTCAATGCGATGTGCCTGCTGAGCACCTTTCTTCTACTGGCTAATTCGTCCATTTTCAACTTGCTTTTTTTTTCCCAAAAGTTTCCTGATAATTACATTTCCAAAGGCACTTTAAAAGTTATTTGCTGCAGACGTTTATTCCTGTGAATAAATCATATGCTGGTGAAATAATTCCAGTAATTACTAACACAGGGTTTACATACAGAGAAGAAATTTGAACTCTAACATCCTTGGGGAAGGAAGGTACTGGGAGAGGTGTACAGGTAACTTACCTGTCAAATAGTTCTCCACCAGTGACTAGTTCCAGAACAAGACTGATTTCTGTAGGGGTCTCAAATATCTCCTTCAGTTTTATCTGGTAAAAGATAACAGAAAGTATTTCCTTTTCTTATTTGTCTTCTTGTTAAGCACATCTGAAGGTCAACAGTAGAATACAGACCACAGCTGGGAGAGTTACCTTGTTCTCTACCAACTTTTTTGCTAGCTTTTTTAGTTTTTTTGCAGTTTTTTGGTTATTCTCAGACCTCAGCAATCTCTGTGAAATACAATCCTTTAAGAGGCCATCTGCCAATCTCTTAGAGAATCCAAAAAGTAAGACCTTTCCTACCCTCCTAGGACTGAAAACACCAACTTCTACTTTAATTTGCAGAACTTCTTTCACATAGTTTCTCACTCAACTCTGTAAGAACATCAATGTTTTATCCTACAATGGAAGTATAACTCAACAGATGTTCATTAAAAAAGCTGCTAGCATGCCAGTGAAGAGAACCCAGAGCTTTAATCCAGGTCTGTACATGTGAACAAAACAGTTTTCTCTCACAAACAGAAAGAGTATTAAAAAACAAGGAAACAAATATACAGAAAAATAATATGGCTAAACTTACAATGTTGGGATGTGAAAGGCGAAGAAGAACTCCAATTTCAGTGCGGACAATTTTCTTGTCTACCTGGTTAAAAGTGGGGAGGGAAAAAGGGAAAAAAATATTTTAATGCTCAGCATAGAAACTTCTGGATGAATCACAGGATGCTACGTATGAATAGCACTTCTAGATCTCCCAGAAGAGTGAGGTAATATATGGGACACACAAGTCAAACACACTGTCAAGAGAAACTTTCTGTTAACACAAGATGGATACTATAACAGAGAAATGTCCACATCCATCAAAATGATTACAAATATACGTGAGTCACACAAGAAGTAGAATACAGAAAAGTATCTGAAAAAGGTGGAAAACTCCTATTTTTACTCAAGTTCTGACCTTGTCTATTGCTTCTTATGTTTGTTGAGTTTATCCTAGGATAGCTTTCTTTTGACATGCTGTCCATCGGCTATGCTGGAAAAGGTTTCTGCATGTAGGATGTGCTTACCAAAGTAGTGTAACTTACTGCTTAGAACAAAAAAATGATGCAAAGGTGAAATACCTCCAGCTGCAGAGTATAAGGTTTAACCTCAATTTGCTTTAATTATCTCTGACTGAAGGATCTATTAATTCTAATTATTGGCTAAACCTCTGAGAAGATTACCCATTCCCCTTTCAAACTGTAGTCTTCAACAATCCAGGCACAACTTATGTTCTTGGGAGACATCAGTCATTTCTCACAAGAAACGCAGAGCTAGGGAGTATTCCATGCAGGAAAGAAAAGTGCAGCTCTCCTGGAACTAGAATGCTTAAGCAAGCAAGAATGGAAAACGTTTGTAAGAAAATTATGAATGCCTTTATGTTTCTAAGGCAATTAATACATTTATGAGGAAACTATCTGGTTTGCAAATATCCTCCCAAACCCTGGAGAAGTCCTGTGCTGATGACTCAGGGGGTTCTGAAATGAATGAGAGTCAGCAAGTCACTGTGTGGTTCAAAACTGATGACATACATGACGTCAAGCAGAACATTTTGAGAGGAACTTAAACTGCTCTTTTTTTTTAGTATAGGCTTTTTGTCAAAGGCAAGTTTTGGTTTTGGATTTTTACATCAAATGGGAAATGAATGGCAGTCATAATATATAAACCTTTAAAGAGGACATAAAATCACCTTCAAATTCTTAGTGAAGAAGATACATGGGGGGTTTTTAATTACCTGAAAGAAGAGACTTGCTTCTCCATAATTTATTTTTTTCATCAGCAAAATCCAGGTATCCATTACATTCAGAACTCCTGGACAGGCAGAATTTGATTCTTCCCTTGTGTCAGTCAGGGATGATTCCAGCCTAGTAATGCCACAGTGCTCTGACACTGGTGTAAATGAGTAGAGAACTAGAGCCCTCAGGGTTTTCTTAAAACTTACTGACATTCAATCTCTTCTAGTGGCTCTGCCAGGAAGCAAAATGTAGTAAGAAAAACCAACTTTGGACAAATTCAGTGCATATAGGAAGGAGCAGAAATCAAACATTGAAGAGGAATGAAATATTCCATTACCTGAACATCTAATTAAAGGTAAATAAAATGGCCAATAACAAAATCTTCATGGAGCAAAACACTTGCTCTGGGATCAAACCCAGGACCCTTTAAGATTGTGACCAATGAATGCTTTACAAATGTTTTTGCTTTCTACTCCAAATGCAACTAACAAATGCTTTTTCCTGCTACATAAACACTGAGCAGCAGGTTTGAGGATAGGCTCCTGTGAACTTTTCCTAAAATGCTGCCAGCACTAGCCTGAGGTCTTGCTCAGTTTTAACATCTCCTTGACATCACTTTGGGTAACTTTAGTGAGTGCAAACATGCAGCAAAGGCCTCCAAAAGCCACTGCTGGGCAGCAAAGGCTTTTGATGATTCACACAGTAATACATGTTGTGAGTGTTTTCGCACACTTTGCACCTCAGTCAGGATCAGAAAAATTAATGTACAGTTGTGCATGGACAGTGATATCCCCAGGAGGGCAGTTTAGACTGGAGAATTCACCTTATCCAAAAGCACTGATACAGACTGAACAACCCACAGTTTTTTTCCTGCAGCTTTGAAAATGTACGGAAAAGGCTGCCCAAAATCTGAAGATGACTTATTTTGGCACTAAGCAGTTACAAGTGAGAAACTATAGAGGCCTCCTCTTACCTTTCAGGTAGCAATTAATTAAGTGAAAACAGGGACTAAGACTCAATTTTAGGTTCTTGGTTTCACAGATATTTACTTTCAAACTGTAGGTCAATTCCTCTGTGATCAAGTTTGTGACCTGACACACAATAGTAGACTTTTACACTTTCTCAGATCATTGTATGAGGAAAAGGTACCTCAAAATTCAAGATGATAAGATGCAATGGCAAATACTCGACAGAGAAACACTTAGGACTGTTGTATATTTATATGAAATGGCTATTGGGATAGATTTTACTACAGAAATGGGTATGTAGAGGTGATATGAATTGTTCCAGACTACAAACAGGGACATATTTAGTCATGACATTTCATTACAGACAGCCTGTTTTATCACTTTTATTTTCTTACCTTCTCCTACACTAAGTACAGATAGAGTTATGTCAACACTTACCTTGTTTCAGCTCCTACCAGGAAAAAAAGGTACCTATTTATATCAGGGCCAAACCTGGCTTATTTTTAGTTTGGGCAGGAGTATCAGCAATTCAACTATTTATACTGAACTTTCCTACCATCATCCTATCAAATAATTTCCTGACAGAAATTACTTGCTAGGATGAGAGTCAGGCACCTCACTCTAGAGTATATGCTGCTATAGTAACAATTTTTAAAACTCAGATAATTTAATCAAGATATGCCATTACCACAAATGTTTGGACAAATTAAATATGTTGGGCTAGATCAAATACAGTGGTATTTGATTTGTGTGTATGTAATAACTGATCAAAATGAGGTTGTGAAACTCCTTATTTTGTCTCCTTCTCTTTGGATGCAATTTAAATAGGCAGTACAGTGCTTGAAAACTCTCTGAGCTTTCCTTAAATTAGCATTACTCACAGGAGCATCAGTGAGATATGTGTGAGTATATTAGAATGAAGAATAATGGGATCAGCAGAATTTGTCTGTTTGTGAAGTGAAAAAAAACAATCAAATGTTAACTTTTAGAGGTTTCACAGCTTCTCTACTTTAGCAATTATCCTTCTATCCTTTATTCTTTGCTTATAATCTATGCTAAATGAACTAGAGTATGCTTTTGGTCAAATATTTCATCAGTATAATTTGATTTCTACTTAAATGATTACTTTATTCTGTGTGAAAAACATTACCTCTGTGCCAGGTCATATAAATGCCTGGTCGGGGGATTTTAATGCTGGTGCAATTTTACTGAGCCATATTTTCTGTATTTGCTACCTTTAAATTGCAAGAAATCAAGAGGCATTTGCTATGATAGGCCTGCATAGCAACAACCTGCTGTTGAACACCCATGTCAACTAGAGAAGTAATTTGACAGGTAAACCCAAGTTATTTATCATCCCTTCATTGCTGACCCTGCTTGAAAGTTTCACTGTCATAGGCCAAAAAACCCCAAACAAAGTTGTTAGATGGCCTGCAATTATTAAAACCCACATGTTCCCACAGATTATATGTGGAGACACATGGAATGCTGAAAGGCAGAAAATCTGCAAGAACTGCTTGTAGGTGCTATACAGCCACTGCCTAGCACTGCAGCTTCCAGTGCTCCTCAGTAAACTCTAGCAAGCAAACCAGGAGCTGAGACTGTACCACAGATAAGCACCTGCATGCTGGCTTAAATCTAGTCAAATAAAGTCCTGGCAGCAGCAAAAATCTAAAAGCCTGAACTTGGGAGCAAGAGGCAATCTAGGAATGCTGCTCCCTTAATTTATAATAAAGCATTTACATTAAAAGGGTGATCATTCCTGGATTATTCCTAGTATTTGTCTCCCTTGTTATTTCACTTCAGTAGAATTAGGTATTTATCTCTTCTATAGATATGTGTCTGCAATTACCCTGTCTTTGAATTTTCATACTGCTCATACAGAAAAAGAGCACTAGATTCATATTCAGTGCATTTCTTATTTTTGGATTTCATATTATTTTGACAAGATAAAGGAATGGAAAATTCCTTAATGAAAGCTGAGATTCTTCTGTGTTTCCATGCCCCAAGATGGTGAGGTGGAGTAATGCTAAAAACCACTGAGATGTAAAAGTGTTGTTTCTGTGTGAATTAAATGAAACAAGATAAAATGAACCACTACTTTACACAGATTAATCCAGCTGCTGCTTTGCAATATAGTAAAAACAGTAAACACAGTAAAAACACAGATATTCTCTGTACCCTCAAACTTAGTAGAGATCAAAAGGTAGAGCACAATTCTCATCCTGCAAGTTCAGTCTCTGCTGTTCTCCTTCCCCTGGGCACTGTGGAGGCAAAGGGGCACATTTGCCCAGGTGTGACCACTGTGCAGATTAGGTGATAACACTGTGCCCAGGCAGTGGGTGTGAAGAGAACAATGCAACAAATCTCTTGAGGAGCTTCACAGCACTGCCCACCTCAGGGAGCCTGTTCACACCAGCTCTGTGCAACTCCTTAATTAATATCCCAGTTCTTGACTCACATGAGCCCTTCTAATATGAGCAACTAATTCCTTATTGCCAGCAGGTCAGGCTCTGACTGTGTGCTTCTCTGCACTTAGAGGGATCACGGTACAAGGCTTTATTAGCTTCACACTACACTATTAAAAGTGCTTCCAAGAAACAAAGTTTTATTTGCTCATACAGTAACTGTTCTGAAGCCTAAACCTTTCTTTATTTTATGGCATCAGTTGCTAATTACCATTTATAATTTTGCCATTGTTTTGGCTTCTCACAGTTAAGCTGAAATATTAAAACCTGTACATAGACTACACACGAGCAGATCTGTCAGTTCCCTGATAGTCAAAAAGGTCTGTTCCCAATTGTCACAACTAAACACAGGAGTGATGGGTTATCCAGGCTCTCTAGAGAGGTTTGAAGAAAAAAGAAATAGGCTTGAATTTAAAGACTGAATTTAAATAAATCTTCACAAGAAGAAAGTTCAAAGAAGATATTTTCTATGCAGTTTAAGGTCTTGCTTTTCAATTTCAGAATGTCCTGAATCACAGGAATTCCAGTTTATGCCGAGTTTATACATAAAATATCTTCTCGCAATGTCTTTCAGTCAAGACTTTGAGGATAAAACACTTTAAAGAAGACTTCTGAATGTGTTTTTATATCTTGATAAAGATGGATAGTATTGAAATCATCTAATCTCATCTATGTATCAATGCAAGATACAGATGTCAGTCATCAGCATAAGTGATTAAGAATCATGGAGGTTACAAAAAAGCGCTATGCCAGAAACATCCCAGGACAAATGAAAATAGAGACTTATATGAGACTCAGCCCACTTCTCTGAATTACTCTGATGTAATTCAGTAATCAGCATGGCAGTTGACATGGCAGTAGGTAAAAGCAGAATTTTAAAAGCTGACCCTTCTGAATGAAAGGACACATCATTGTTCCAATTAGGACATTTATTTAACAGATGCTTCAGATGATTTGATTTATCGAATGACCTTTTTTGAATGAAAATAACAGTTTCTCAAGTAAAGAATTCCTCCTGTGTTTTAGTGGCTGTTCTTGGTGGGACATTCTCAGCAAGATCTGCAGCTCTGTCTTTGAACCTTTGAACTGCTAATGGACTAATATTATGTTAGAAAAACACCTGTTTGAAATAACCCTTTTGTATTTTTTGCTGGCCAGACTATTCTGGCTCTATCTGCACTCAAGCAGATAGACACATGGACTCCCTGAAGAGCACAATAAACAACTAAGCAATAAAGCACAACAGCAACTGCAGAGTCCTGTAGTATCTTCCTTAAACTCAGCCTGGAGTTTTCACTGTGCTGGTTTGGCTGGGATAGAGTTTATGTTCTTCACAGTGGCTAGCATAGGGTTGGGCTTCAATTGGTGTTAGAAACAGTGTGGATAATTCAGGGATCGTTTTATTATTGCTGAGCAGGGCTCACAAAGCCTTTTCTGCTTCTCATTCCAACATACCAGAGAGCACGGTGGGGGTGCGCAAGGAATTGGGAGGGGACAGAGCCATGACAGGTGACTCCAGAAGACCAAAGGGATACTCTAGACTGTGTGGCATCATGCAAAGGACATAAATCTGAGGGATAAGAAGTATATGGGTGGGGGGATAATTCAGAGTCTTCCCAAGTCACTGTTCTGTATGATGGAGCCTTGTTTTCCTAGAGTTGGCTGACCAAGCAACACAGTGAATTAATTCCTTACTTAGCTTATGTGCACAGCTTTTACTTTGCCTATTTAACTGTCTGTATCTCAATCCATGAGTGTTCTCACTTTCAGTCTTCTGATTTTCTCCCCATCCTGCTGGGGATGAGAGAGTGAGCAGCTCCATGGGGCTTAGTAGCCAGCTGGGGTTAAACAACAACACAGGTTACTGAGGATTTTTATTTTTACCCTACATAAGTAATTTTGTATTATAAATGAAAAAGAAAAAAAAAAGACTATTCATTACTAGAGCAATTATTTTCTGCATACATATCCATGCTTCAGATTTGCAACTGTAGTCCTTCAAGTGATGCATATTCCTCAGACTAAACACATCTGCATGGGAATACTGCCAGTTACATCAATGTGCCTGCATTTGTCCTGTCAGGTGATTAAAAGTCTGGTAGCTGTTGGCTGCAAATACCTGGGTTTGCAGAAGTTGAAAGAGACTGATCTGTCTGCATGAGATAGGACTGTTAATCTGTTAAGAGTAAATTGCTCCATCAAAGAAGCAACACTACTGTTTCTGAAAAAAAGCACAGTACATTTGCAGGGAAACCATCTGACAGATACAGAAAATTTCTGTGACTGTACAAACTTCAGCACAATAAATCACACCCTGACATATCATATTAACAGGCCCTGCATGCTAAAATGCATCTTAGAATACATGGTTTCAGTAGTGAAGGCAACCAGATGCAAGTAACATTCCCCAAGGACACACAAACCACTGTGAATAGGTTCTGCTAGTCAGTCACATTTACTTGGTGGCATCACCACAGTGAAAGGATGGGTTCAGAGTCACTTACAGTTTCCACAACGCTTGTCATTTGCAACAACATATTTTATGTGAGAGTACAAAACACGTTATATGTTCATTAGAATAAGCCTCATTATAGGCTATGGTCTAACTATATGACTAATTTGGTTGTTATTTCTTTCCCTGTCTCATTAATACACAGATTTCTGCAAATATGTTAGATAATTGTTGAGCAGTTTATGCAAACAAATTTAAGCCTATTAGGTATTCATGAATTGCTCACTTCAGCTATTCACTATTTATAGTGTATTACTGCCATTGTTACTGTTCTCAAAGCTGGGTGGAGGAGGACACTTTTAAGATGCAAGAACAATGTGTAAATTAAAGGTAAGCACTTCTTTTGTTTTTATCAAAATAGATGCATTTATGGTTCTATTTATAAATTTGTACTTGTCATCTTGTATTTTCTTGCTTTTCACCTATAACTGTTAAAAATCCAAAAATCTTCTGTCTTCTCACTGAAAATTTATTAATCCAACTCTTATCCTGGGCAATGCATCCAGCATTAAATGTCTTGAATTCACAGTCACACCATTCCTCTGAATAAACAAATTGCCACATAAAAATTAGAAATTGAGAGCTACTAGGTGATAAGATGTTTCCTGTCATGATGTACAATATTTTGTCTGAAAATCACTCAGAATTCTCAGGAGCCCTCAGCTGCATGATAAAGATCTGAAATACATTATATCTGCTTATATCATTAGCCAAGTGCCATGCTTGCTGCAAGTTAAGAAATTTCACATGGATAGTAAGCTGGTGGAGCAATCCTTTTCTCAACTCAACTTGTATGAGTTCACTGTTACCCAATGAGGGTTTGGTGCATCAAGGCTACCATTAATATTATAATCTCAATCGCAGATATAAAATAATTCCAGTGAAGCAGCTCTGTCTGGGCTGGAGTTAATTTTCTTCATAACAACCTGCGTGGGGCTACATGCTGCACCACTCCATCTACAAGCAGCTACACAAATGACAGGTAGGGAAGGCTTAGTTGTGGTGCCGATGCTCAAATGAGGTTGTTTTATTCAAAATATTTCAGGTGAGATAAAAGCATGACAATGTCAGGGGGGAACTTAGGTCAGGGCCATTTCCTCTTCAGAACCATCCTGAATCTCTCAGCCTGCTGCTCAGATGACCCCTCTACTAGGAGACTTGCAATGCCTGGATTCCAGTCCATTCTCCTGCTAGGTCAGTCCCAAACACTGATAACAAGGAGTCCTGAAGCAATTTCTGTGTTGCTTGATCCAGAACCTGTAATTCTACACTTACAGGACTCATACACATGGACACCAAAAACTGCTTCGGATTTACAGGTTATATATCTTCTAATCTGAATAACTAAAAAAAAAACAGTGGAGGCTCAAAGGAAAACAGGGACAAATCCCTTGCAGAAGATTTTCAGGGACTGAAAATGAGAAGTATTTTTCATAATTGGAAGATGATACAGAGAAGCATGTAGAAATGATGACATGGTTAAGAAAGTTAGGCAGACGTGAAAGCAAGCCTTTTTGACTAATCTAGAGAGTTTGCTTCTTAGATTAGAAACCGTGAGCTGAGATCTTCTTGTTAGCAGTACTTGTCAACAATTAACAGTATAATTTACAGGACTGCTTTTATTCCAACATCTCTCCAATACCAGTGGAGGGTGTCTCAGCTATATTAATGGCAGCATGTTAACTTGCCTCCTCTGCCAGGAACTATGACTTGTGCTGGGAAAAAAAGGACAAGTGACTGAGCAGGCTGAGAGCAGAATGAATATGCAGTGACTTCCCTCCCCAACAGGTCACCCATGAATTCAGAGCACAAAGAGCCACAGGGTGCCTTTCATATTTGATCCTGTGTTCCCTGATGTTTCATACAGTTAAAGAGTAAATGGAGGGATGCTGAAAGGTGACAATTCTAAGCTATGAGAACCTGAACCAGAACAGGTGAATATTTGAATTTCAGGAGACTTTGTGTCTCCCTTTATAGCCGGTGAAGTGACATGCAGATTTGGCAAATTCCACAATACTTGACCTAAAACCTACCTCTGGTGCCTATTGTGAGATTTGGGTGCAATTTTGCTATTTAAAAAAGAAAAGAAGAAAAACAAACAAAAAAAAGAAAACCAAAACTGCAATCCCAACTGAAGACCCCATAGGTATGGAGATGAGAAGACAGATTCTACCTGTGAAGTAAAGAATGCAGGGGGTAGTGGTTGATGTGCTATGAACTGTGGTACCAACTGCTTGGATTCAAATACTTTACAGCTCTAGCTCCTATGGTCCTCATCCATAAAACATGGAAATGCTAATGCATGTTCTCACTGTGGTGTTGCAGCTGTAACACAGTAATAGCCCAAAAAGAATAACTGAAATGAGTTACAATGGTGAAATGAATTCTTTCCTGGGCTTCTGATTATTTCTGGGAATTAGGGATTTCATCTTGAGGAATTATGACTTTTCTCACAAATTCTTGAAAGCCATATCATGGAGTTATTTTGATTTGTATTTTCTTGTATTTTTACATTCAAATCCTGTATCTACTCTGTTTACTACTCAATCCAGAAACCTACAATTATTATCATGCTATTTCTTCTTGTAGCATTATTCTTCTATCACTTTACAAAGAGATGAAACCTATATGAGTGTTATGTATTTTGCAGACAAAAATCTAAATTTCTGGAGGTTGGTATTTGTGAGAGTGCTGCTTAGACGCCCTCACAAGTTAGCACATCACGTAATAGTTGCAATTCTAACAAAAATTTGAAATCAGAATTGTCTCAAACAAATTGTAAAAGAAAGTGACTTGGATATCACAGGACTGAAATACAACATAATCATTTTATTAATACTATTTCCTGTTACTTATGGAAATAGCTTCCAGCTCTTTTCAACTGTACTGAAGACATGCCCAGGTGGAGATTGAAATATCTGCTTAAATACATGCAAAGTGTAAAGGAATAGCTTGTTGGAAATGAACAGTAGTATTTGAAGACTGCCTAAAATAAAGGGGGAAGAATAACAATGGAAGTGGGATGGGTTTTTTACATTTGTATGAAAACAAGTTATTAGTTATTTTTTATTTATTCAGAGTTTGGATTTGGCTGATGTATTGTTGGTTGAAGTGGGGGATGGGTCTTTTGGGGATATTTCCTAAAGAAAGCCATTTTTTAGTGACTTGATTAGAGAACAAGTTTGGGTTAAGAAAAACCAGTCATGAACCTCACTCACACACATCAGTGCTGCAGCTGTCAACTGTCAGAATATTCGCCTTAGAAATTAGTTTTGAACCTTAATTCTAGTCTTGAGAGATCCTCTGGTCAGATCATGTATCTCAAGGAAATCAGACAGAGGTGCTGCCTTCCTGATTTCTCAAAGAAACTTATGTAACAGAGTGCTCAGATTGTGCTGCTTATACAGCTGCTGTGTTGATTTCCACCTTTGCTTTTCCATTCCTCCCTACATGTGGTTGGTCTTTCTCCTAAAAGACATAAATAAATGAAGACCACCTCAGCCAGAGAGCATATATTTTATCTGGAAATAAGCCAGTTTGTCAAGAGCGAGCATGCTGATTTACAGAATCCTTGCTATAATAAATCATCTGTTCTACATATCTCAGTTAGATTTGCCTCTCTGAGGGGCTACAGAGAACTCAGCTTCAGAATAATAAGCACAGGATGACACATTTTAAGTCATAAAATGTTCATGATTTATTCCAACACCTGAACTGCCAGCACTGGAGAAAGGACTACCACTTCTTATCTTCTGCCCTCTTCATATTTTAGTGCATACAGACAGCTTTCCTTTACTTCATTACCCTAGGGCTTAGAATTTCTCTCACCCCAGAAGCAGCTGTCACACCTATGATGATAGCATCACACCATATACATCAAAAAACAAAACCTTCCTTAAATGCAGAGGAGGAACACTTTCAGAGACCCCCAGCACAAGCTTCACAGACTCTCCACTTATGCAGAAACCCAGCCTTCTCTGCTCCATCAAGGCACACCTCCAGATTCCTTTAACAGGCTGTAAATAATGAAAGGTTTCCAAAGATGAGGGGTATAATCTCAGGATAGGCTAATATTTACCTCCGCACTACTGTTCAGAAATGCCATCCCTTTGGAGAGTTGTGTGGCATTAAATGCAGCCTCACAGAACAAGAGTTTCTGGTCCTACTCCCCATCTTGCCCCTCCATATTTATGTGCACCCCAGGCACAGAGTTCCCCCAATCTTGCTTAAAGCCATGGAGAAGACAAATCACTGCAACAGGAAAGGAGCAAAATATGCATGAATACGTTGGTGGAAGAATATCTGTGGCTGAGATCACTTCACACAGAGTTCCTGTCAAGCAATTCAGAGCTAAACGTGTGTCTTTTTTGGGGGTTTGGGATTTTTGACTGAATTTACCACCTAAATGACATTATCACTCAGAACTACTTCAACAGCACAATGTGTACAGCAGGTTGAGCTTCCCTGAACAGCATGAGTTGAGCTTTATGTTTTTCTCTTTTTCTTAGATGATCTTTTTATTTCTGAAAAATAATCTGCAAAACCAGAAATGACTGTTTCTAAGTACCTATAAATCAGGTAAGGAGCAAGAAATATAATACATGCAACATCAATTATTAAAATCTTAAACAAAGTTCTGACCTACTCAGGAATAACACAGCAATTTAATCCATATGGTGACAGAAAAAAACACTATCTATATTAAGTGATTTTTACACAATGCCTGCACTACACAATATAATACAATGTACTACAGATTTTTTATGTACATAGGAAAAACTTTTACAATGGTGGAAAGGGATTATTTTTCCTTTTCTAAAAATTATCCTGACACAGTCTTTTTGTTTGTTTGCTTCTTTACAAAGACTAAAACATCTAACAAATTTATTTTTCAGTTATATTTCCACTTTCATTGACAGGTGTCTGATTTCACAGCTTCTAGAGCAAAAATCTATTGGTAACTTAGTGTAGAAAATAAATGTTTTAGTTCTCTTATTTTGTAAAGTGAACTTCTCTGTTTGTCTTTAGACACCATGCATTTGATGGATTTCTACTTAAAAGACATTTCTTTTGGATTGTAGTGAATCAGAAAATGGAAGCTAGACTCCCCTCACGTGAGGGAAAGCTAAAAATAAACAGTGGAAACTTGGAGTTTTACTGCCATATTTCCTCATTCAAAGTAATTTTGACTGAACTTTTTTTTTTGTGCCTCAGTAAAAACATAAGAGTGTGAACTGCATATATATGAGATGATGATGTGGATGAAGAAAAATGAGAAAACAGGGAAAAATAGTAGGTAGTAGTGCAGTGAAGTGGTAATTAAGTGGTAACTAGGAAATGACTGGTTCCCTTCCACCACAGTGGCCTGTGTGGTGTGCATGTGTATGTGTATGTGTGTGTATGTGAATAAATAACTGAAGAGAATGTGTGAGCTAGTTGACAAAAAGCCCTTTTTACTGTGTACTGATGTACAGTGACGTGCAGTTGACTGTTTTCCTGTAGGGTTACATGTGACACAATTCTTTTTCTTTGTTTGAAAAAAAATCAGAATATTACACATAAATACTAGGTGACAAAAAAAAATATCTTAAATAAACATACGAATGTGAATATATACCACACATTTCCAATCTGAAGAAAAAGGGATACTGCATTAGCATGTCATACAAAATCGTGTATTATGTCAGGCTCTTGCTTTTTTGTCCACTAAACTTCATCACTCCTAGATATCTGCCCACTGTGAGTACTAACAGTTACTGCACCAACGGTATTGCATAGATTAAATATATATATAGATAAATACAGGTGATATAGATAGAGATGATATAGATATAGATATAGATATAGATATAGATATAGATATAGATAGCTATATAATTATAGATATATACACATTTGTGTGTGTATATATATACACATTCATATATAAAGTTTCTAGAGAAGCAGGCACATGGAGGCAGAAGGTACTTAAAATATAAATGACATAAGACCACATGGAAATAAATAGAAGGTTTAATTTTATAGCTACAAACATACATAATTTTCTCCTGAACTCAATACAGGAACAATTTACTAATTCTGATTATGCCAACTGTGATACACAAGTCTCCAACCATTCCTCCCCCACCTCTTCCACCCTGATGCTTGTCCTCCTAATCAGTTGGGAAGGCTCAACCAAAGCAGTGCTCCTTCAAGAGACAAGACCAAACATTTGCATGAACCTCTTGCAAACCAGTTAATACCACTAATTCACTGCAACAGATAAGGAAAAACCCAGCCAACTATATTCCCTGTAGAGTTGGGAATATATAGAGTTTTAAATATGTATCATATTAATACATAATCTTCTAGGGTGCGTATATAGGTGTTTGTATATGTGTGTCTATAAAACATACATGCTTAGATATATATATATAAAACACAGAATCACTTGGGTTGAAAAGACCTCTAGGATCATCAAATCCTGTCTTTGACCAATCACCACCTTGTCAAAGAGACAGGAGCACTGAGAGCCACATTGTCATTTCTTGAATACACCTTCAGGGATGGTTTTTCCAACATATCCCTGGGCAGCCCATTCCAATGTCTAATCACCCTTTTGTGAAGAAATTCCTCCCAATGTCCAGCTGGAATCTCCCCAGCTGCAGTTTGAGGCCATTAACTTTCATCCTGTCCCTCGTTACTTAGGAGAAGAGGATGACCTCTCATCCCACTACAACCTCCATTCAGACAATTTTACAGAGCAATAGGGTCATCTGAGCCTCTTTTTCTCCCAGCTAAATGCACTCAGATTCCTCACCTGCTCCTCAAAGGATTTACTCTCCTTCCCCAGCTCTGTTCCCTTCTCTGGCACTTCAAAGTCTCTCTTGCAGTGAGGGGCCCAGAACTGGACAGAGGATTTGGGCTGCAGCCCCACCAGTGCCAGCACAGGGCACAGTCACTGCCCTGCTCCTGCTGTCACACTATGGCTTATCCCAGACAGGTGTCCTTGGCCTTCTTGGCCACCTGGGCACAGCAGCCTTGCGTTCAGCTGCTGTCTGCCAGCACCCCCAGATCCTTTTGCAGCTCCCCAGACTCCTTCCCCCAGCCTGCAGGGATGGCTGTGAGCCAAGAGAAATACCTGGCAGACCCGGCCCTTGGCCTAGGTGAACCTCATACAAGTGGCCTTGGCCTATCAATCCAGCTTGTCCAGATCCCTTTGCAGAGCTTCCTGCCCTCCAGCAGATCAACACCCTAATCTAACTTAGTCTCATCCATATGGAGGGTGCAATAAATCCCCTCATCCTGGTCATCAGTGAAGGTATTAAACAGAACTGGGCCCAACACTGATCCTGGGGGACACCCCCAGCAACCAGAGGCCAGCTGGATCCAGCACCATTCACCACCACCCTCTGGCCCAGCCATCCAAACAGTTTTTTACCCTGCCAGAGTGCACCTGTCCAAGCCATGGACTGCCAGCTTCTCCAGGGAGTGCTGTGGGAGACAGTGACAAAGGCCTTGCTGAAGTCCAGGTAGACACACCACAGCTTTTCCTGCACTCACTAGGCAGCTCACCTGCTCGTGGAGGGAATCAGGTTGGTCAGGCAGGACGTGCCATTCCTGAAC
>JAODKT010002468.1:221744-233213 GCA_027576195.1 Cossypha heuglini
AAACACAAGACCAACTTCCAAACATGAAGCTTAATGTTTCCTATCTTTCCTATAGCAGCTGTCACCTGATGTAGATATAAACTATATAAAAAACTCATTTGTTCTAGGAAAGACTTGCTGTGTCTCAGTGTAATTGATGCCTTGGTTTTTAGCTTTTACATTTTTCAGATTTTCTGCTGTTTGATGTGTAATTGAAACTTCATGTTAGGTGTTAGTAAGTTCTCTTCTCAGGATATGTAGACAAAAAAATCCCTTCTTTCTAGAGAATCAAGGACAATGGTACCCAAAAAGCATCAACAATGGCAAAGGGAATGGGGCAAGCCAGGGGTCTGAGACCTCATGGCTGGGGCTGTGGTTGGACAATTGACCCCCAACATACAGATGAACCAAAACTTATAGAAGTGTAAAAACTTGTGACTGGGAGGTATCTAGGATCCATCCTGGGTGCAACCCTGTCCAGGCTCTTGTACTGCCCAAGCTGAATCCTTTAAAGGCCTTCCAATAAATACCTATTTTGCTCATTTAACTCTGTCTAGTGTCTGTTCCAGATCAGCCTTTCTAGGCACCACAATGGACTCCACCTGCCCACAGTCACTCTGAGGGATTGCAGGTGAAAACTATTATATTCCTCCCAGAAGTTTCCTTCTTCAGCACCCCATGATGAACATCATCAACTCACCAGTGACATCAGCACTCTGACTCAAATATTCTCACACCTGCTCTAACTGGACCTTTAACATTCTATCAGCATTTTACAGATCCCAGATTTCTCCACACAATGTTTTCTTTGCTAGTATTCCCTATTAATTAAAGAACTCAACTTTTTCTTCTTTTCCCTCCTTCCCCCAGCACATGTTTAAAATACATTCTTCAGTAAATTGAATCATTAATGCACCTTCAGCTTCCTCCCTTCTTAGAGCTACTGTTGTATATTCTGTTCCATGTTGCTTTTTCTAATTTTCCTGAAATTCCAGTTTTCACCATTCTGTGATTTGACAGCTCCCAGTGCAGCTAAACCTACAAAAACTTCAACAGGATGTTAAAAAGCCCTTCTCAATAATCATGATCACAGACAATCTTGGTAATTAATCAAATATATCTGCAGGCAAGTGCATGTAAACCAAATTATTTTCATGAAACTCTCACCACTACTCAATGCTCGAAAAGGGGAACTTAAGTATGGAATTATTGCTTTCATGGAGAAGATTCCAGAATTTCTTGATCACTGATCAAGACAGTGTTTAAGTGGTGATGCTAGAGAAAAACTGCAGGTTCCATTTTTAAAGGACTGAGGTTTTTCAGCCATCAGAGCTGCTCTGTAATCTGGGATAATGAATCTCATCTAATCTGTGTCAGTCTGTACTCCTCAACATAAAGAATTCAGCACAGTGTATTAGATCTTCGGAAATAAATTACTTCTTTTGTGTTGTCCCCATCATACTGAAACTTCAAGCACAGCATACTCCAATGACATACCTGAAGGCTGTCATTTTCAAACTCCACTGGAATGTCAAATAGCATTGCAGTTAGGCAGTACTTGAGACATAGTCTGTACAGGATTTACAGATTCACATCTTTAAAAAGTGTTTTTAAAAGATTCTGTGTGTACCTTCAGAGAGTGACTTAAATCAAAACATGCATTCCATTATGCCCATGCACTGGTTCATGCTCTTGTAAGCCCTAAGTGGATGACAGCCATGCAGAACAGCTGCCCATGCCAGCAAGTGGCTGGCTGTCCAGGCAAGTGTCCTGCACAGCAGAGCCTGCAGGCACCACTCCAGCATCCACTTCAGTCACTTTTGGGAAAAGAGCTGTGATGCTCCAGCACCAAAGAAGGTCTGGCCACGGAACCTCAAAGATCTTCTGTTGTCAGACAGGCAGGTTCTTCTGTGTCCCTCAACCCCACTTTGTGTGCTCACATCTCTCTTTGTGTCCCTGGAACTACCTTTGTGTCCCTGCACTCTCCTTTCTGTCCTTGCACATCACTTTTTGTCCCTGAACACCCTTTTGTATCACTGCACACTACTCTGTGTCCCTGGACCACTCTGTGTCCCTGCACACCCCTTGCTGCCTCGCAGATTGGGTGTCACACTGACATGCAAAACATTTTCCTCTGAATAACAACCATTGTGAAGTCCAACTTCACATTTTAAATTATTTTATACATTGTGAAAAAAACTTTTTTGAGGTCCGCTATATTGCTGAGAAGTTTATCCACATTTTTATTCAGAAGAAATGCTTTTCTTATTCCTCCACTGGACCTTTGAAAATAAAATTTCCACCCCCCTCGAGTTAATAAGAAACTCGAATTGGCAATGGCCAATTTGTGAATTCTGTTAGGAAACAAATGCTGCTAATGAAACAACATTAACATTTGTTAAAGTTTGAATACATTCACAAACTTGAGAAACTGTTGCAAGCACAAGGGTCACAACAATCTGTGTAGGACTATGTCCTGTCCTGACAGAAAACCAAGCCATTACGGCTAACAAAATATCAATGATTGTGGCTAAGCAGTCCTCACCCTTTAGAGAGAGCTTTTTGTATTGCATTTTCTATAAATGCTCAAGGATCCAAAAAATTTGTGCACAATGCAGCCTGTAGTCTCAAGGACACTGGAGGCTCTGTCCCGCTCTGTTCCTTTCCTCCTGCAGTTTTCTGTTTCTTCCACTCACCCGCTGGAGCTATCAGCAGTTCTGTAACTTACTGCCCATGATCCATGCTGCTCTTCCCTTAGCACTTCTGCATTTGGAGAAGATTGTGCACTATTTCAGCAAATCTCACAGTCCTGTTTGTGGTCAATTAATAAATCAGGTAAGCAGGATCCGTAAAGTAAAATTCTTCATATTTAAAATTACAGACCTGGCCTGTAAAACATTAGAACCTTGAACAGTCTACATTTCTCCTGGTTATATAAAAAATGTGGTTCAGACCCATGGAAACTACACTATTTCTACAAACTGACTCAGGCACAAAAGATACTTAGCTGTAGGAAGTAACAACAATGAACATAATCTCAGTAAGATTTGAGGGACTGCACACACAGTCATGTGGTTTGATTTTAATCACAGGACACTGGAACATGCACAACATACATGCTTTGGTGCTAATGAGGGTTTAAACCCACTTCTCTCATCCTTCTTCCCCTGTTGAACACATACTCTAAGAAGAAAACTGATTAAGAGATAATATGTCTAACAACTTACCACACTGAAAATGGTAAAACTGACAAAAACTCTAGGGTTTTTTTGTTTTCCTAGGGAATGATGTTACGCAAATAAAATCAGTAAACAGAAAAATCAGAAGGACTACTAAGATGTTTTTCTAGTACTTACAGGGGAGTTTCAATACAAGCACTACTCTTACAAACCATTTTCCCAGTGAAGGATAAGTTTAGCACTCTTTAGAGTTTGACAGGCAGGTTCAAATGCACTCTGCTGCTGCTTGAACCACTCAGAAACCCTCTGTATCTCCTTTCAAAGACAGAAGAAAGTTGAGGCAGGACATAAAGAGTGAAGAGTGGCTTTCAACTATGGATATTTAATCTAGGTCTGAAAAGAGTTTAGGTCAGAAGTGGGATGTGGTGATGTCATGTAGTTGTATTTGTGAACAATGACTGCACAAGGTAGAAAAATACGTCAGTTTAAGAACAAAGCACACTCAGAACAACTTAAAGAACCAGAGCTGTCATTGAAGGCTATAGAAAAACTGTGTAACACCTGTATAGCTGTATCTATTCGTCATTCAGCTATATAAGCAATAAATTTACTCCAAAGCAGGTTCTACTGAGATGTTTCCACCTGTCATATATTCTTGTTTTTACATGAAGCTAATTATAGGCATTACAAGCCACTTAGAAGCTTCAGGTCTTATATTTAAAATTAATTGCTTCATTCCTCCATATTCTTATTTTTGAGGAGAACTCTTCAAAGGCACAGTCAGTCCCCCCAGGAAAAAACCTGTTACCTAAATTACACACTGCTATCATGCAATATCCCTGGATTCACCCTTATGGCTGCATTTAGCTAATTAGAGTGCTTTTTACATCCCTTTTCTTTGGTAAGCCTTTCTATAGCTGAATAAAAGCAAAATTCATCTACAGGGCAAATTTGCCAGCAGCAAAGGAGTAGGACTGAGTCCTAATTGCAGGGTGCCGAAGTGCAATGTCTGTGAAGAAGAGTAATTAAAAGTCTTGAATTTCTGCCTCCATTGCTCCAAAAGTATAAAGCAAAATACACCTTCCTTTGGCACCATAAGTCTTCTAAAACAGAATTATTATGGCCTTGAAAAAAAAAACCACACACACACACACACAAAGACCCCAACAATCTGCCCCCCACCCCCACCAAACAATAAAAAAACCAAAATAAAGAAATTAAAAAGAAATGAGATATGTACTTCATATGCCTCTTAGCTTTTACCAAAGGGCAAAGATGATAGACCTCCCAAATATCTTCGTTAACACCTAAGTTTACTGTAGGAGTTGTTTTGCAGTGCAGAGCTACAATAGCAGAAAATTAAGTACATTTCCTGAATTACTGCCCCAGGGCAAAACATCTCAATTTTAAAATAGAGGGCTTGTGCCATTTTGTGTCAGGAATCTTATTACACAAGAAACTGAATTCCATGTGTGGCATTAGTCTTTCATTTTTTGTTCTCTGGAGAAGTCAAATATAAGACACAATCCTTAAGAAGTGACATATTGGCCTTCTTGAAAGGTAAACCCTAGGTATTTAAACACACATGTGCTGCAAGTCCAGTGAGAATTCCTAACTTCTCTTAGCAGAGTCCATCTGCTAATCTTTCAGCAGGGTGGGCCCAGCTACAGGCAAAGAAATCAGAAGCTGCTGCTATTGCTGCAGAGATGCTGAGATAGCCTGGCCATATGGTGAGCTCTGGAGAGAGAGAGAGAGAAAAAATTCTTAAAAAGGTCACCCTGACTTAAAAGATGCACATTGCTCTGGTTGATTCATCTGGGTCATGAAACAGCTCCCAGGTGTGGTCACAGAGTAGCTCTCAAGAGGTAGGAGAACAGGACAAATATTATGAAGTTACACACTGCAAACACTTCCATATGTCATGATTCCAAACAAGATTCTTATTATTTACTGCAAATCCTCCCTCTCCTCTCAAAATAAAGGAAGGAAACAGGACAGATGGAGTTAGGATATTTCTAGTGTGTTTATCAGCAGGAAAAATGATGTACATTTACAAATACCCTTCTTGCTAGCCACATAAGGGAAGACAAACCATATTATTTGCACTAAGTCATCAAAGTTATGCCTTTGCTGAACTGACACCATATAGCCCCTGCTTGGGAACTCTTGATTCACTGAGCTCCCAAATTATGGTTCACTGCCCATGAATTCTATTGGGTCCCCTCCACTGCACAGCAGCACAGTCAAGAGCAGAGAATTCAGCCATGAACTCCAAACACTGCCAGGAGCTGAATCCATTCTTCACTGCAGCACAGAAGGCAAAACATCTCACCAACACAAGGACTGAATGTAGTTCTTCAAAATCTAGGTGCATGACTTTCAGCCAGAGATTTTCAGTCCTGGCATGTTGCATTGCCATTATCAGACTCTACAGGAACAAAAATGCTATTGTGGGCCACAAGAGAGTGAGAGAACTGTGCAACATTCCTGGACAAAGTGCATTTTTCCCCTTATTTAATTTGTGCTTTCAAATACTGAGCCATTCCCCCCAAATGGTAATCTAAAGAAAACCTCCCTTTGCTTTGCTCAGTGATAGTGTTTTTCTACCATCATAGTTTCTAGAAATCTGTTTGGTTTCCTTGACATTGGCATTTACTGCAGCTTTCTGTCTGCTAGAAAGCATACATGAACTTCTAATGGAGAATGTCTCTTTTCACAGAAGACAGGATCTTGCACTCAACACTTAATGGATTATCCCTCAACCTCTGGTAATTTTTTTATGCCATAGTATTAATGTTTTTTGACAAACCCCAAACATATAATGCATAAAAGAATGCTCTGTATTAAGTTTATAGGCAGTTGTATTATTTCTCTGAAAGGTAAAACAGAATTATCAGCAATGTCACAACACTACCTTTTATTCGTATTTGCCCAGTATTCGAAATTCAGAGGAATAAACTCTTAAACCTAGGCCACCCACAGGAAGAGAGGGCATGGCACAGTGATCCTGAAGTGCCCTCTGATGAAAAGAATATCCCCGTGACCTTAGGAAAAATGAAAATCTATACAGAGGAATTCCCAATCATTCAGATCTAAAAAAAAAAATATATTTGCTGTACTGCCATGAACATAAATCGTAAGAGTAATCAGTCTTTGATAAAACTGCTAAAGTTATTCAGAACCTTAATGAGGTCCCAGCTTGTACTTCAGACTATGATTTCACCATATATATGACATATTTTATGCGCAGTTACATAAAATTAAAAGTAATTACAGAAGTTATCCTGGATTAGTACACCATGGCTTAATATATGCGTTCCTTAAATGTCCTCATTCACTACAGTCATACTTCAATGATGTAGGCAGCAAAACTAATTCCCAATTATGAGACTTATGGAGTCACGTGTTGATTTCCATGAAATAACACAGATTTTGTGAGATATGACCCAGAAGACTTCATAATTCTAATTTTTTCCCCTAATTTTTTTAAAGCAAACTAGAGTTGGAAAAGACTCTCATTTCCAATGTCTCAACAAACAGGCTTAGCTTCCTCCTGAAATTAACAACCATTGCCAACCTACTGCTCAACATAGTTTTGTAAATATTTAGAAAACATAAAATCAGCAAACTTCCCCTTTAGCATATCACACAATAAACTACCCTGTTTTCATCTTCATTCCCTTTCTCTCACCAAAGGGCCTATGAAATTTTTTAAGCATACCACATTTTGTTCCTAATGGAGGAGGACTGCATTCAACATATTTTCTAGTTATCAGGAAGATCTAGTGCCAGTATTGTAAACAAAATGAAGAGATAGCTTGTTTTCTCACAAAATAATCTCCTGACTATAATTTAAAGACGTGAAATTATTTTCCAGAGTTTCAAATCTACTCCTGTCTACTGCAATGGTACAAAGTCAGAGCTTCATAGCTTGCTCATCAGAATGGATTTAATTTGCAAAGAGTTAACAGTAATTGCCTATAAAGAGAGATTTAAGGATAATTATTTTGCTGCCTCGTTTATACCACTGTAGTCTGTTAGATAATAAAAAACACTGACTGAGTAAAGCCTCTTGCCTCTAGTAAAGTAAAAGAAATGAGGACATTACTAAAAAAAAAAGAAGAATCCTGCCTTTGTCATTTCATTAGTCCCTGACCAGAAATATGCACCCCATCAGACAGGAGTGCTGCCCAAGAGGCACCACCTGCAGAGAGGGGAGAGTTCATGAGAGCAGCATGGTCTGCTCCCCGGGCAGAGGAGAGCAGCAGGGACCATGGCAAGGACCAGCTGCAGCCCAGGGAGGCAGAAGGCACAGAACCAGCCTTCCAACCTGCGACCTTCTTGAACTTTCTGAAAGTTCACTATTACACGAATCACTTGTAAAGAGAATGACTTAAGTTACAGGAACTGCAGAAAATACTGTTATTTACAACATGGCTGCCTATAGCAGGCTCACAGTCTTTCAGTATTTTTCTTTTTCTTTTTTATCCCTGGTTTGGGGCTGCTTTTGAACATTTGTTTTAGAGGTTTCTTGTGGTGTTGTTCTGTTTTGTTTTGTTTTCAATTTATCCTCAAAAACCTAAATTTGTAAGGGCTATTAATCATGAACATGCAAGGCTATTTTTGTACTATATAGTACTAGAAATGGGCAGTAGATAGCAGTAATGTGAAATTACTCCCATTAACTCAAACTCTGCAGCAGAACTATACAGTGCTCTCATCTTTCATAAATTTATGCAGAATTTAAAAAAATTTGTAGTTATTTCAAGTAATTTTAACATAATAAAGTGAACACTATACTCCATACAGTAATTGCAAGAGATGTAATATTATTTCAGCCATGATATTCTAAAGAGGCAAACTGCATGAGGAGGTAATATGTCACTAGATACACTGACACGTGGAAAAAGCAGACATTTTTTAGTTCTGTCTTCAGATACTACATCACGAACATGAGCTGATCATACGGTGAAAATGCCTAAGATTTTCTTGTAGATTGTTTCACTGAGCACTAGAAAATGTTTAGCAAATGGCAACATTTTCAAAATTGTCTTACTGATTTTTAAAACCTATACCTCTGCAGCATACATTAATCTTACAAAAATCCAATTCTTCATCTTCGTGTTGCGCTGAAGTGATTGAAGAGGTTACAAAATCAGGAAGAATTTGGCAAAAGCACATAAGATGTCATCAACCATCACAATGTATTCTGACATAACAGTTAAAACCTCCATGAACATCAACAGAATAACCTCAAACCAAGCTTGGCTCTTTTCAGATAAATTTTGTTCCCTTGGGCATTCTCAGGTGTAACCAAAGAATCACTTCTTTTCAGAGAGGAAAAAAGGTGTAAAAACTCCAATGACAGTTCAAGGGAGTTGGGAAAGATATGGTATTTCAAAGTTAAGACCAGGACCTGAGACACTAAGAATTAAACACCTCTGGCTAATTTTAGCTCTGCACAATATTTACATCAGCTTTTGGTAAAACACAGGACTTTGAGTAATTCTTCCTTATTAGCAGACTCATCAGATGTCTCATTGGCACAGCCTTGCTCTACTTTGGCTTTACCTCCCCATTTGTCTGACATTTTGTGATGCTAAAGGGAGTGCTGACACCTTTTCTGAACCATCAAATCTCTTGTCTGACTCAATATAATTTTTTTCTTTCCATCTGTACAGAAACAGTGAGCAAAACTCATCTAATCAAATGTCAGTGTGTACCTCCCTGATAATTATCTGAATTCTCTTTGCAGAAAACAGAGAACAATTGGCAGTTTTGGAAGATGGTTCATCCCATCCTAAGGGCATTTTCAATAGCTCAGGTACAACATGACCTGAAAGGGATTTAACTCTGAGCACCGATGAAACTTTATATAGGCACCTATAAAAGTAGCTGTCTTTGATAGGGGAAATTGCTCACACTCTAAGTATAGCAGCCCTTAGAGCAATGAGTTTTTGAATGCAGGTCATGGCAACCTCTCCTCAAGACTCTCAGGAGCAGCAAAAAACATCACCATGATACCCATCTCTCATGATCCAGAGCCCTTCCACGTCTTGGTCAGTGAACAGAATTTGATACTCTCTTGATGTAGTCAAAATGAAAAACTCCATTAATCTCTCAATCCTCTGCCTCCCCGTGTCCCCCCAGACCAGTGCAGACTAAAATGTGTGACAAAACCATTCTGAGAAATCAGCTACAATGTGTTGTGGGGCATGCACCAAGCTCCCCACAGCACACCACCACTTGAAGCAGAAGGGGAAAGAACACAGGGAAGAAAAACCTTTGGGGGGGAAGAAAGAGATGGAGAAGCCATCTTAGCAAAAGAAAATGGAGAAGGACATGTATACATGTATCTATATTTATCCAGATATCTGGAGATGAGAGAGGCAGATATGGCGAGACACTGCAGGAGGCTGAGGAGGGATGGATGCTGAAGTGAGAAAACAGGCACAAGAAGATAAGGTGGTGAGAGGAGGAGGTGGTGGGAGTGTGCAGAGTGGGTCAGGAGGCACGCCAAGTGAAGAGTGCATAGTAAGAAAGGAAGTGAGAAAAAGGAATTCAGAATAGAAGCAGCAGCAAATAGAAAATAAGCACGTAGGCTCATGGTTTCAGAGCTTGGGAGGACAGAGCATGCAATGACAAAGAAAAAAGCACAGCACAGAACAAGATAAAGAGAGAAACTGCAAGTTTGAGGAGAACAACTGTATTGCTTTTCAAGCTCAGGCTATGAGTAATAGTACAGAGAATCATAAAATGGAGTGAAGAATACATAACAGTTTAGGTCTTTATCTTTTCTTTTTTAACACCTTACTTTAAAACCATGAGTATCTTAGACAAGATGCAACACTTGATGAACATAATTAAATGTGATGCCAATTTTTTAAGGTTCAATGCAACATCAAAAGTGGTATGAGATAGCCCTGTAGACTTCAGGAATTAACAGGAAAAATTAATTAAAAAAAGTTAACTGTGTCAGCCTGCATCAAACTGCAGTATCAAGTGTTTGCATGTGGACATAACTCATATCTCACTAAAATATGGTCTAAACAGGCCTGTGCCCTTTCTTCACACCTTGTGTAATTGAGCAGTCTGTGGTCTGACAGGCACTACTGAGGCTAATTTATAGTATTCAAATTTCAACCCTGAAAAACCACCATCCATAAAGAATGTTTGTCTGTCTTTATGTGAAAGTAAACTCATTCTGTAAGCTGAAAGAAACCCTAGCTTTTAAAGGGGAATGCAGGAAGGAACCCTGTACTTCCACCTTTAATAGTCTGCCTGCAATCTTCCCCCTCAAATCATCTTCTCTTGTAAAAGCACTGAAATTCCCTTATGTTCCTATGCATAAATGTAAGAAAAAACAAACCATTTTTACTTGATCTTTTACTATTACAATAGATTAAGTAGGCACATTTTGCCTTCTTGCAGTGTCTTTACCTGCCTACTGCCATTCTGTAAATGTGGGGTTATTTAAGTCAACCATATCATGTAGTTTTAAGTGCTCTTGCAGTGTATCATTTAAATAAGTATGTAACTGCTTCTACCATTGCTGCTATTGATCAGCTACAGTTTTTCTGCCATGGTAATGAAAGAATACATCTTACAGCAGCTGTCAATCACTCATGGCATGATGGGATCTAATGGCCCTAGGCAAATCCTAGGTGCTAACAATGGGCTATACAGGCAACAGCCAGAAAAAAGCCATATACTCTTCAAATCTTATTACTTTAAGGAAAAACAAACCAACAAACAATTACTGAAGAGTGCTAGGAATGGCTTTTCCAGAGATCAGTGACAGGAAAAGTATACTGTACCTTCTTCAACCACTGGATTTGAAAAGACCTACCTGTGCCAGTTCGTTCAGCCCTTTTACTCTGTGGGTTATTCAAAATTGCAACTTTGTATTAAATGTACTTTCTTTTTTAAAGGTTGCCATTTCAAGAAGCTCATTTGTTGGGACGGATGAAAGTCTGACAAGAAAGTCTCACAGATACGTATGTTTAACAGAAAGATCCTGGAATTAGACTACGAAGAAGGAATAGAAATGAAAGCAAGTTTTGATATAGGAGAAAAGAATTGCTGAGCCAGTCTTACCGGATAACTAAGAAGGCAAAGGGTATGGAAAGGGTTTTTAGGACTCAAAGCAAAACATAAATCCATCTCAAACAGAAGATGTTTTTACCAAGTAAAAAGATTCCACAGGCAAACAAGACTGCCGATGTTGCAAGTAGAAAAAAGGTCTCAAAATTTTATACTGCAAGAAAACTGAAAAACAACTTCTAGCTTAAACTGCAACACACTAACTTTT
>JAODKT010002468.1:237146-253191 GCA_027576195.1 Cossypha heuglini
AGAGAAGAGAAGAGAAGAGAAGAGAAGAGAAGAGAAGAGAAGAGAAGAGAAGATTTGGATTTGGGGGTGATACAATGCTATTGGTTGAGAAAAACATTGAACTCACAGCAAAGGGGCACTATGAAATTCTAGTGGCATGTCACATCTTATTTTGAAACCAAGAAATATTCAAGATTAGATTAAATGAAGCAAGATTCCTATAGTCGCATTAAGAAACTCTAGCAATAAAAGGCAGAACCAGCTTAAATGTCTACTTGTTATTGTTTTGCTAGCGGGTAGGGTTGTTTCTCTGCTCCTCCATGTGGCCACTCATTTCAGACTCAATCATCCAATAGAATTCCTAATTTATTTCCCATGAATTTTTCAGTATGCAAGACGTCATGTGCAGCACTAAGGGAAACTGTGGCTACACAAGACTTTTGTTTTCTCCTTGAATTTACAAATACCTGTGGCACAACCATCTGTAACCAAACAAACAGCAACAATCACATTTTCTAGCCGTAATATATCCTGCAAACAAGTTATAAACTTATTCCCTGAATCAGTAACAACTAATGATTAATAATATTTGACCCTCACTTTTCTGCTGTAGAGATATGGACTTTTAAATATGCTAGCTTGTTATTTTGTCATTTATCATCAAGCTAAATTTTACAGTTTAAATTTAATTTTCCTAATGACTTAAAGAGTATATTTCTACAAGATTTAATTGCTCAGATATGACATCTCTCATCCTCATCTCTCATCCAATTTACCTTGCCCAAGAAAACCAACTGCTATTACACAGGACTAAACAGAGGATTCTGATTCAGTCAAGTGTTCAGTAGATTAGTTTAACTGCAGAGAAACCATTTCAAATATGAGTGAGAAATAAACATTATAAAAACAAAAAAGCCCAAACTGACAGTAACAATAATTCCAGTGAAGATGCAAAGCCTAACAAGGCTTTGGAGTAAAGGGTGGTTAGAATGAAGGACCAGGCATCTTGGGCTGCATTAGGGAAGCATTGGCAGCAAGACAAGAACATGGACAACATGTGATTGCACATCAATCACTAATGACAGTATACTGAAAAAAAAGAATATCTGATTTTTGAGATACTAGATGCTTTTGTGCTCTTTGCACATCAATACTCCACAAGTTCATATCGCCCATGTAGTCTTAAAGGTTCAACTCTGAAAATGAGGGTTTTTTCTGACATCTCACGTGATGACATGCAACAAAGTAAAACAGAAAGTTAGCACATATTTTAGCAATCAGACAGATTCAGCTTAGGAACCATACAAGAAAACGTGGTCCTGGTCAGGATTAAAATGTTATTGACTCACTGTATATTCAAGTTTACCAACTGTCAACCTACACTGCATCAGATCATATACTTGTGATACAGTATTTACAAACAGAAGAGATGCATTCATAGATAAACTTGATAGTCCTATAGAGCAGAAAACAAGTCAATACAGGAAGTCATGGTGTTAATTATCATATTCTGCAGGTTGAAAAGCTCTAAACAGCAATATTTTGCAAGTATCTAAACTGCCATTAAAAAAAACCACCAAAAACCAACAGTGTGCAAAATCATCATAGTAAAAAAAAAATCTTAATAAGTAACTTTATTTTTCATAAAATGTGATTTTTATTAAATATATGTTGTCAGGCAGTCAAAAAAATAAGAACAGCAAGAGTATGGCACTTTCTGCCACTAGGATGTGGTGTAACTTAACTTTCTCTCAAGACTATTTGATTCAGTGAGAATGTTTGAGAAGGAAAATAGTTGACATTTGACTGCTTAATTTCTGATTCACCTATTATAACTGTGAAGACACAGAAATAGTAATAAACAATGACAATTAAAACCACTGAGGAAATCAACAAATCAGATACACTTTGGCTTTTAATACAAGCCAGCAACACACCTCAGATTTTCTTTCAGCCTTAAGCATATACAAAAGTGCTGCCATGAGAAGTAGTCACATCAATCTTGCAACTGGTAAGTCACAGAAGAGACATTAGAGGAAAATATACAGATATCCTAAAGTGGAAGGAATGAAAACTACTTGAATGCATAGACGGGTGTTAAGAGAAAATGACACTGTAAGATGTCAGTGTGAATGAATAAAATAAATTTTCAGGGAAAGAGCATATATGTGAAAATAGGAAGGAGCAAAGTATACTTGAAAAAGAACAGCAGTTACCTCAATTTCAGAGTCACAGATTAAGTCAACACAGGCGTGGACAAGTTTTCCCCACTGTATAAATGGAAGAAATGCAAATTGCAATGGTAACCATGAAGCTCATCTTCTCTTTTGACAGCTGCCCCAGATTATCAATAAAATCTGTTGCTTAGTTTACAATACAGATATTCTGATCACAAAGCTTCTGCTACATAAACACTGTAACTAACTGCTTTAGAATGGCATTAAAAACTTTGAAGATTAAATTTCTCTGTCAAGACTCTGCAATTTTTCTCTCTGCATCTTCTGCATGTGCAAAAGCAAGAAGCATTTAGTCTTTATTCTGTGGGCACTTGAAGTACCACATTCACATTTCTAGGATGATTTCCCCAATTTTACTGTTAGTAAAAGTCAAAATGAGACTTAGTTCAACATGCAAATCTGTATTTCTCAAGAGAAGGTGCTTTTAATCTGGTAGTGTCCAGTATGCTTGATTGGGAAACTGTAACTGACTTTTCTGCTTCCAGAGGAAATGGAACATTTGGACATTAGCAAAGTTGGGAATCAGGTAAGCATCAGAGAAAGAAAGAAGATTTTTATTACAGTAAGTAGCCTGAAAATGTTAGCTCTGAGTGATAATGAGGAGAGGTAAAGAAACCTAGTGAGACAAAGAAGAGCTCCAAAGCCATTCTCACGCTGCTACCATTTGTGTGAGAACACCCTGTTACTGTTCACTTACCATTATGAAGAACATGTGAAAAATTTGTCCCTAGCCTCAAGCCCACTCAAGCTGACCTTGGATTTAAGATGTAAGATGGTGTGTGAAGTAGAAGGAAGAATGGCACAGCTGAGAAACCATTCTGGAACTGTTTCTCACTTGGCGTCCCATCCCTCCTTTCAGATTTCTTTGCCTAAACCCACTACAAGCTGCAATTTTGAAATGAACTTCAGGTATGGTGGATTCAGTCTTTCAGTCTTTGACCTCACGTTAGAAATTTATTTTCTGTCCTTTCATTTCAGATGGAAAAGCACCAGAGCAACTGATTACATGCCAAACAAGAGGTCTGGCATCACAAGACAATCAGAAGAAGAAAATGACAGACTTCTAGGTAAGACTGAGCAACAAAGGTTCTTAAAAGTGAAAAGAAGCCAGCAAAAGGAGGCAGAAAAGAAAGGTAAACTGACCACCTATTTGATCTTTTATTTTAACCACTAAAATAACATTCTATGCAGAAATAAGAAAGGCAAAACTACATTGTCAAGTTCAAAGAAAAATGCTAAGAGAAGATAAAAATGTGTGACTAGACAGAAACTCATACATAAAAAAAAAAATCAAACAAAAACCTGAAACAAAATGAAACACCCTTCCACCCCTTCAGAACAGTTTAAAAGTTATGTAGAATACAGACCTGATGTGAGCAGGAAAGGAGTAATGGATAAAACCTGGAAATGTTATTAGAATTATTAGTTATATTTAGCGTGCACACAGGGAATACCGGAAAAACTGGCATTATTTATACCACAAGCACCTGCACCTTTTCTAGGTAGTTATAAAAAGTCAATTATTTCCATAGAAAGTGAAACCACTCAATTTATACGTTTGCATGTTCTGTTGCGAGTGAAAATATTAAATCATTTGTCAGTGAAGAAGTATTTCGTATTTTGGAAATCTTTCCATTAGAATATAAATTGAGTTTTCCTCAAAGTAGTATATTGATCTAAGTATACATGTAAAATAATAAGCTAATTTTTAATTAAATAGTTTCTTATGCTGTTTTTCAATGCCCTGCTCTGCATTTATTTGACCTCGGCAAGGACTCAAAAACATCACTTAGAGAAGCCCAGGAAGAAGGAATCTGATCTTATTACCTGTAATTCCCACATTTCAAACACTAATGAAGTTGGTGAACAGTTTAAAGAGTGATAGCTAGAACAGGCAACAAGTCAGGATCTTAAAGAAATACTGAGTACCAAGTGGATTTTGGGAACATGATAATTCCCCTGCCACAAAACAAAGGTTGCCTTCAATACAGGACTTGAAATCTGCAGGCGTCCACGACACTTAATTGCAGAGATTTGGTAGGAGATAACATCAGAGGGCCTAAGGACTCTTTCTGGCTTCAGACTGTACTAAACAGATGGAAAACTAAAACACACTAGTACAGAAAGGTTAACAAAACATCAGCTTTCTGCAACGGATTTCCCTTTTGACAGCATCATCAAGATTTTTCTGCTTGTCAAAACTTCAGCCAAAGAAAATTAGGAATTCATTGTGGCTTGTTGAAGTAAATTGTGTTTCGATCTCATAAGGGAGATATTTGTTAATAGCTGCATGACCAAAACTAAAGTCAGATAAGCAGAAGACCTTAATTATGTACATCTAGAAAAACAAAAGAGCAACTTGCAGTAGCTTAGAAGGGTAAGGATTTTCACCAAATATGACTGGCTGCAAAGGAGGCTATCAAAAATTAATGCTGACTACCAACTTATTAATGTGTGAGAACTTAGGAGCAGGCACGGAAAAAGCAGAAGACTACTAGAGGAGTTTTTCCAAAATATATAAACTTGTCTTTTCCATCAAGAACATTCAGATGCCACACAATGGAACTTCTGCAAATGCAGCACACCATACAGAAACTTAAGTTTAAAAAAGTTTTCTCAGGTTGGGAGGGTGAAGACACTAGTAGAAATAATTTCTGTTCTGTTGGAGGACAAAAGGATTGCTTATCATTGGCATAATTGTCACCAATATTGCCAAGTGATAAAGAATTCAGCCTGTGATTTACAAACAGAGCAGGTCAGCATATAGGACTTCAAATGTTTCTAGGCTGAAAGGGGGAAAGTGGCCTAGGTATGCCATTTTACTATTTAACTTGAGCAAAGTGTAGAAAAATTGTTCTCTCACTTAAAAGCAAGAACAAGGCTAGACACTGAGTTTTCTCCTTTGCTCCTACTCCTTATAATCTCCAACTCCAACCAAATTTTTCTGCCACAACTAGTCACACAGCTCATAGCTGAAATGATCATAAGGCAATTCTGCAATAAGATCAAAAGAATGTTTAAATTCAATTAAAGCAAATTACCCAAAAGTTTGACAAAGTTCTCAGAGTTTCCTGAACTCTCCTCCACAACAGTGCCATCCTTATTTACAAGGAAAATAAAAATGCAGCAATCTTTGTTTTCTCAGTTTCTCTGTTAGAAACGGCAGTTCCTTTCCTCCTTCTCCTCCAGCAACATCTGTGACTTTTCTTTTGCTCTAAAGTGAGGGTCGCACGCCCTCCACGCCCCGCTCCGGATTGCCCCGTCCTGGCTCCTACCATTCAGCACCATGGCCAGCGCCGCGGCTGATTGAGAGAGCCGAGTCACTCCAAACCAAAAGCTGGCGTCAAACACAAACCACTTATAAACCACTTCTCTCTGCCCTTAGGTGGCAGGTCAAACACGCTAGTTATAACATATGGCTGCCCTGATGCTGTTTCAAAGCTGCTGTTATTATTAATTGTTATTCAATGACACTGCATAGCATTGAATGAAAAAAAAATGTTCAGGGTAAACATTGTTTGCAAAGAGAAATGATTGCAGCTTTTACGATTTCATTGTAATGGTGGCAAAAGGACAAGCATCAGTAAATCACTTTTGTGTTGTGGTGCTGTGATGACGTGATTTTGACTTTGGATAGGAAGTCTGCTTGTTGATGTAAGTGAAGTTTGTGAAGACTGTGTGAGGAACATGAACTTCAATGACAATTCTAGTTTATTCTGGCAGTAATAGTAACTAGTTTACAAAAAGATGCTGCAGACAAGCAACTACTGACCTGGACTGTAAGGAGCTGTAATTATTTACTGTCTCTCTCCAGTTTATGTGCAAAGTTTATTATGCTCCAAACAGTGCCCTTGGGAAAAAGCATCTGGGGAGTTCAGAACACATCTGTTAAAGATATACTACATAAATGTATATACAGTATTATATAAACACACAATGCTGTAGAAATAAGAGTGACGAATCTCACACTTTGCTTCAAATACAATTTGCTGAAATGCCTTTTTATGGAGAGGAGCCTCACTTCTAAAAATGGTAACACTGATTTTGCCTAATTTGAATTAAGAAAGCCTTATCAACACATCTTGCTCACTCTCCTTTTAATATATGAAACATGTAGGCAAACTCAGCAGTTGAATTTCATTCCAAATCCAAATTTGGTGGAATTATAAGGTTTCTGAATGACAGGTATGTAAATGCTGCTGTGCTTCATATCTCACATTTTCTGGACCTCTACTGCTACTCAGCCTCCGCCCCTCCTCCATGTAGCTTTCTGCCAGTTACTGACAGAAAACACATCTGCAGATACTCTGACTTTTTAATTTTCCTGCCTATTTAAAGATCTTGAATTTGAGTTCATAAATCATTGAAATTATCTTTCTTCTTAGGGAAAAAAATAATGCATAGAAGCAAACAGTTAAATTTCACGTCAGCAGAATCAGAAGTCATGTTGAAAAGCTCCAGATGACACGTATTTAAAAGATATCCAAAGTGTTTAGAAACTAAAAATAACTGACTTCTGGAATAAAGTATACTCTAGGTTACTTGAAAGTATCTTTATCTTTAGCAGAGGCCTGGGATCTACAAACTTCCCTGTCTGATCCTATGACTACATTAGTAACTTCAGTGGTACCGTGATCTGCAGGAATTGTGCGCAAGTCACCCGAGCTGCATCTGCCCCCAGTAAAATACAAATACTTGCACTGCAGTATACTGTTGGGAAAGGCAGGCCTAATTCACTTCATTCCATCAATCATTACAGCACCTTACAGACTAAAATTAGGTGCACAACATCAGACAACTGCAGCCACGTACCCTGCAAAGTTTCATTTTATTCAAAGCATCCAGATGCTGACATTGGACATTTTGTTTCTTCTGTGGAACTTAGAAAAAGTGTGGCGGATTTCTACACATCTCCTCTGCAATGCAAGAGTGAACAGAAGGGAGAGTGAGCTCATACTGTTTTACTTGAACATCCTCTGCTGAACTGTTTTATGTGACCATGACCTATTACAGCTTTTAAACAAATGCTTAATTTTAACTCTAAGAGTTACATCACTGACTTCAGTTTTCAAGCTCTCTTCAGCCTTCACAGGTTGTGTCTTCAGCTAAGACTGAAGAATCATTATTGTTAGTCAAGCACTAACAATAGTTAGGAGTAGGAAAAAAATAAATTCTCTTTTATAAAAATCAGACATTTAATTTGGGACTTACCAAAATACAAAAAGATCTTTTATCTGTCTCTACAATGCTAGTCACAGTATTGCTCTTCAGAGCAGAACCACATCTTTTGTTCTCTTTTCTTGCACGTTTCTATTTTTATACTATCCTCCAGTCCTTGAAGCCTTCCACTCTTAAAAGTAAGCTTATTTTGTCATTTAAATCCCCCAAATCTCCATAATTTCACAGAATCAAAAAATAGTTAGGGTTGAAAGGGATCTCTGGAGATCATCTTGTTCAACCCCCTACCAAGGTACAGTCACCTGGAGCAGGTGACATAGGAATGGCCCCAGGTGGGTTTTGAATGTCTCCAGAGGGGGAGACTACATACTCTCCCTGGGCACCTCTTCCAATGCTCTGCCTTCCTCAATGGGAAGAATTAATCCCTCAAGTTGAGATGGAACTTCTTGTGTTTTAGTTTATGCCATTGCTCCTTCTCCCGTCACTGAGCACCACTGAAGAGAGACTGGCACCATCCTCTCCCACCTGGAGACACATTTGCATTAATGAGATCCTCTCTCAGTCTTCTCTTCTCCAGACTAAATAGGCCCAGATCCCACCTCTCCCCATAAGAGAGATGTTCCAATCCCTTAATTGCCCTCCTCTGCCCTCTGATGGACCCACTCCAACATCCACGCCTGTTCTACTGAGGAGCACAGAACTGGATTCAGCATGGCAGATGTGCCTCACTAAGGCCAAGAAGTGGGGCAGCATCATCTCCCTGACCTGCTGGCCACACTGTCCCTGATGCATGCCAGGATCCCACTGTCTCTCCTGGCCCCCAGGGCACACATGACCAGCTCATGGTCAACTTGTCACGCCCTCAGCCCCCCAAGGTCCTACCCAGCAGAGCTGCTCTCCAGTGGGTCAGCCCCCAGCCTGTGCTGGTACTGGGCATTATCCCCCCCAGGCACAGGACCCTACACTTACCCTTGTTCAGCTTCATTAGGTTTCTTTCTCCCTAATTCTTCAGCCTGTCAATGTCCCACTGAACTGCAGTAGAGCCTTCAGGTATAATTCAAGTGTAATTTCCTCAAGTGAAGAGTATTGGTTCACAACAAGGCAGTAATTTTCACAACTAGAATTAATCTGAAAGATTTTCCTTTTGTTGCAAATTTAGTGCAGGTAAGTACACTTCTATAAACTTCTAATAAACAAATGGGTTTTAAATGAAAGCAGAAAAGATTGAAATATAAAAGCTTTTTGGAGTCTGCTCCAAAGCCTAATTCTATGAGTGCCATATAACAGATCAGAAAAAAGAAAGGGAAGAGATGCACTTTCTGCAATGTTTTCTTGGTATCCCTGTAATATCCAGAGCCTCAAAGAGTTCCATGATCCATCCCTTTAAATTTCTTTGAAAGTAAAATTGGGCAACTTGGACAGCATGAACGTGAATGGCCCCAGGCTCTAAGCATATTGCTTATTAATCTTTTGCCATTTGGGGGTTATTCTTCTCCATGTGTTTTTAGGACCTCAGTCAGCATTTCAAGAATTTGAAGAAAGAATCAGCTGAGGACACCTACAATCTAACTAAAAATATGTTCAGTATAACAGGTCAAAGAAAGAAATCTATTCTGAGAGCAGACATTTGACTTCCAGTACATCACATATTTGCTGTCTGTACTTTCTCAAGTGTTTCTATTCGTCCTTTTCTGTACTTTAATATTAAAAGACTATATGTCTCCTTCTCACAGCTAAAACCAGACCCTCATTGAGTGGGCTGCTGTAATATCAGAAAAGTTTGTATCTTCAAGTGACAGATCTATTTTGAACACTGCTCAATATAACTACTTATGTTTTTTAAAAATATGTTGTCCTGATAAATATACTAAGGCAGTCTTGATTGTGCAACTGTCTGCTCTTCACACCAACAGACTGGACAGAGCTCTTTCACTTTACTATCTATTTTCTTGAAATGCTAAAAATGTGCATCTCATCTTGATGCTATACTTGTGTAAAACTATATGAAAAGCTAATCTGTCGTTATGAACATGCCTCTGTGTTTTTCACTGCATGTTATACCTTTCTCTTAACTCCATGCATGTGACATCTCCATCACAGCAATGACCAATACAGACCAGATAACAGGGAAGAGAGGAAGGCAACTTCCTCAGCTAGTCATTGGTGCCATTATTTACTTTTTTGCATTCCTAACTAAGGGAGTTCATTTCTTGAGTAACAGGATACAGCCCTATATAGTTTGAGGGATATTACCTTGCAAGACACCATACCAGTTTATGAATTTGCAACTGAGAATAAACAATAAGATTACTCTATTTGGGAGTCACAGTTTAAAAACATATTTAGACAGTTGTTTCGATCCACACAATACAACTAAAAGTGAAGTTTATATTATGAGCCACTCAGTCAGCAGTTATTTCTGAAAGTAAAAGTTGGTATCATGGAAGGATTCAGCAGTTTTTGTAAAACACCAATGGTACAGTTGTATCTCGTACCAAAATACGAACTTGGCTCTTGTAACATGAGGTCTCCTATGGAGCTGGATTGAGGTGCCTACCTAAAAGTCTTCAAGTGGACAGATTTTTAGCTAGATAAATGGTAAGTAAAATCATCATTTTAAGAAAGATCAGAAGTACAAACAAAAGCACTATCAGCTTTATAAGGATCAAAAAATGTAGTACTCAGAAGCATCTGGTAAAATGTAACATTTTAACTTTACTAATGCTAGAACTACTCAGATTTTGGGTTTTTGGATTTCCTTCCAAAGTGTTTTGTTGCTATCAGATGTAGATACTAGCACCATTTCACCCTTGGGTTTTCTTGACTTTCACAGATGAAACAAGCACAGCTGGTTATATGAATTATTAAGAATCTGTGATATCTCACAGGACCTGGAATTCTTCCCTGTGAAATGAAAAATGCTAAGTCCAGACTACTGAATGAATTATTTTCTTAGCAAGCACAAAAACATATTACCTCTCTGCAACTCGCCATTCACAGAAGGAATACTACCACACTCAGAATCTCAAGGAAAAGAAACATAAGGCTGTTAAGTTGGAACAAAACTGACAGCATGCTCTATGCAAAAGATACTGACAATGTGTTTGACTTTCTCACATTTGAATATAGTTGCTATATAATCTAAGTTTCTTTTTATGAAAACTAGTTATGAATAAATTTGGAAAACTCACATGAATGAGTGTAGGTATACAAGATACTTAGAATAATTACTATCAGACTTCTTAGAAAAGGGGGAAATCTCCACATTTGTGAATGGCATATCCTGCCATTTATGACTAAATACATCCACAAAGTGTCCATTTCTTCTGTTTGAAAAAAGCCCACAGTAACTCTTCACTAGACATCCCATGTAGCTACTAATATACAATCCAATGTAACTGACAATCACTGCATTTACCTAAATAGCTAATATTTACTCTGTTTGCAGTCAACAGCTCTGTTTGCAAGGCCCATGTATAGAAAACCAACTTTCCAGCTTCAAAGAGAAGGTACTGATTGGTATATCATAAAAAAAATAAAATAAAAGCCTTTTCAATGTTCCATGGGAACAGCTTTATTTCTGCTCCTTAATGTGTCTTGAAAATAATAAATATGAGTGATGTCACATATAAGCCAGTACAAAAACTTTGGCAGCTATAAATATGTGCTATGTGACTTAAATACTACTACATGCAGAGTTCCAGATGTGAATGTACAAGAGGTTAAGGATATGGCTTCAAAGAAGAGAAATATAAAAAAATAAAACATAATAGAAAATAAAATAAAAAAGGACAGCAACATAGAAAAAAACTACAGTTTTCTGTAACCTACATTTCAGTTGCTGAATATGAACGGTTTTGAAAAATCATAGAAAGCAGTTATGTAGTCATAGGGTACAGGGTGTAATAGATAACTGACTGAATATTGGATTTGCTTTTTTGAAGTCAAACTCGGAACCAGGAATCTGGATCAGAGACAGGCAAGTTTAAGGCAAGAGCATCCAAGAGGGTATGCAGAAAACACAGCAACAAGCAGCAGTGCAAACTAATCCAACGCAAGTCAGGGAGAGGTAAGCATAATAAAAGACCAACATAGCAAACTGGACTTTCCCTCAATCACAATAAGGAAAAACAGAACAGAGCAAAAGACAAAAACAAAAACAAACAACCAAAAACCAATCAAAACAACAAAGAAACAAACACCTCATCTCTCCCAAACAAAACTGGTCACATCACTAATGACAATTGTGAAAGAAAGCAAAAGCTTGCACAGGACATATCTGAAAAACAAGGGCAAACATTAAGGGTCAAAGGCAAGGGAAAGTTACAAGAAAGGCCAGGAGAACTGTTGGCCAGCAACTTGGTCCAGAGGTGAAAGAAACCAGTAATAAAATCTCTGCAAGGCTCAAGTTTAATCCCTGTCTTCCACTAAAGGGTCAGGTTTTTTCAGGTGAGCAGAAGAATCATAACAGCTTTGTAACATTGGGGAGAGATAAATTACATGCTATCAAAATTGCTCGCCTTCATTAGTTTTATCTCAGAATATTAAAAGTGTGATCTGAAGACATTTCAAAGCCACAAGTTAACTCAGGGGAAATGAGTGAGAAACTATTAGAAGACTGACAAAATTATGAGAAAGCCAAACTGCCACAGTCTCTAAAAGAAAAAACAATATGTGCACTGGTAAAATAGTCAGGGCAAAAAAAAAATTAGGAAAAGTATTTGTCAGTACCAGAGAATGAGGAGATGACTGGCAAGAAAGTTTCATTCTTCAAGAGCATTCATTATCAAACATATTTCTTTTCCTCCACTGTAATAGGCCTCATTATGAGTGGAGGCAGTAGATGCCAAACACTTTCACCCCCATGCAGCTTATGACATTATCTCACACAATCTTCTCAGAAATAATACAGGGAGACAGTCCAGGACAAAACTACAGGGTCAGTGAAACACTGGGTAAACACGTTGAAATAATAATTACAAATTATCTGAGAGTTAAAAGTAGTTGAAATTTATTCAAATGGACAGATGTGTCAACAGTCTTTGTAGACACAAAAAGCCCCAGTGTTTGATCCTGCTTGGTGTTTTCACATATTACCATAGGAGATAATTGACAGGTCATGATTGCTTTAGCAAGACAAAAATAAGTGGGTTTTTTTCAATACAGACACTCTAAACGTGGGAATGTATGCTTGAGAGCACACAAGAATTAAAACAGGTCTGGGCAAGCTAAAGAACTAGTCAGGAAGACCCCTCCCCAGCTGACTTGAAAGAGACAAACACCTCCCTCAGAGAAAGTGAACCTCCAGAAGAAGTTAATTCAGATAATAAAGCCTCTCTACGTCTCCATGCTCTATTCAACACAGAGGTGGATCTTGGCAAATCTGGAGTCAGCTAGACAGCTGAACACATCCTCTGTTATTCCATACTAGTATAGCTGCATATATATATACCTTTGTCTTGACAGTTTCCTGCAAATTACTGTTATCTGCTATTACTTGATGCTATATGCTACTTTGAGCTGGTTCTGGTACTCTGGAGTGCTGGAGTGCTCTCAATTACTTTCCATTATTTAAAAATTGTATTTTTCAGTCTTTCCAGCACAGAGCAATGGGCTTTTGCTGCTTTTCATGCAAGCATTTGGTATGCAAATGGTAGCAAAGAACACTGCTGGATATAGTTTAATAATGGTGTCTGAAATCCATTCTGAAAAGAAAATTGAAGATTTCAATATAAAGTAAAAAGAAAGTCTTTCCCCCTAAAGATGAAGAGATGAGTTATTTGTGTTTTCAAAGAACAGAGCTGAGCTGTGGCCACACTATAAGCTTTTGTAAAAGGAGACTGGTGAGCTAGGGGAGTCACAGCACAGAAGAATTTAACACACTAGCAAAATTATATGCAAGAAAGCATAGCTTCAAGCATTCAGTCATGACTTCCATTTGATGAAATCCAAATGTT
Source organism: Cossypha heuglini (assembly GCA_027576195.1). Classification (NCBI taxonomy): domain Eukaryota; kingdom Metazoa; phylum Chordata; class Aves; order Passeriformes; family Muscicapidae; genus Cossypha; species Cossypha heuglini. The sequence goes on from JAODKT010002468.1 coordinate 250,498, forward strand.
TTTTCTTCTGCAAAACCCCTGCCTTCAAACAGAGCTGTATGCATGTCAGACAACACAGTTTATTACTCTGGCTTTTGCTCCTAAGTATCTATAAATAGACATTGGTAACTCCTAGAAAATACTGCTTAAGAGCTAAGGGACAATGTCATAAAAACCTGAGTACATGCAAACACCACCTTAGAGACAGCAATCACACAAAGCAAGTACCCCATGGAAACATCTGAAAATACTTCCAACAGTGGAGCACAACTTCTAGGAAGAAACCCAAATAACAGCATAAAAAGCAGCAGAGAGAAATGGACTACATATTTTAGAACTACCTCTAAAGATCTTGCAGTTCCTGGTATAAAGCCTATATGAACACTGTCTCACACTGAAGGCTACCCTAAGATGGTAAGGCAGCAGTCTTATAGGCTGAAATACTACAGGAAGGATAACATTAAGTACAACATTAAATAGCTCTTTAAGCCATAGGAGCTCAAGCAATAACATAAACAATAGCATTAACAACAGCATGAACCACCCCTGCTGTGTCAGACTTTTAATATTTTATCACAGAGCATTCCCATAAGCATGTCGCAGTTTCCCTCAAAATGAATTATTCAAGTTAATGTAATTAAAAATTACAATTATTATTTTACCAAAAAAAACCAACAAAACTAAAACTTGTTATCCTTCAGCATAAAAGATTTGATTACCATCATTCTACCTGAAGCTGCTGCTTTTCTGTCAGTATATCTGTTAGCTACACCAGGACTTTCACTGCTTTTAAATCCCCCCGATTTACTCAAGGGCCTTGAAAAGGTCCCAGCCTTGGCTTACCAATGCCATTATTTGTTGTGAAAACTAAGTAGATATTACATACACAGGAAGCTGATGTCTCTTAATGCACATGTGCATATCAAACTCTCAGGCAATCTGCAGTCAGACCCACAGAGTAGTGCAGAGGCAATGACAGTCTCTTCTCTTTGCCAGCCTGTGCAAAACATCAGTAGACTGCAGAAACTCTCCACTGACTAACTCATTCAAGTCACCTTGTGAAGCTTATTAAGTAGAGCAGAGGAACCTTTCATCCTTAGCACTACTGAAATTTCAGTTGTGCAACTACTTCAGTGTCGGTAAAACAAAAATGGTTGAAACTCAGAAGTATCTTTTGGAATACTAATTTTAAAAAAAAGAGCTTGCAATGGTGTATGTATCACTTGTCATGGTATATTTTCATTTCCAGCCCAATCATTCCCAAGAGCATCATCCTGGATGAGGTTCCAAGGGGAAGAGACACCCCTCTCCTCTCTTGGTGTGAGTGCAAGCTGCATGCCAGGGCCAGGACTGCTGCAAGGACACAGAAAGCACACCTGAAAAGGGGCAGAAACACCTTCTAATGAGGCTCCTTTTTCCTGAGACACCCAGGGCTCCTGAGCCCATAGCTGAAAGGAACAGACAGAGAACCACATCCAAACACCAAAGGTGCCAGGCAAGTCTCCAAACACCTTTCAGAACCATCATTATCTGGGCTTCCCACATAACTCACTTCGTGCTGAGTAGCAGAAACAAACAACATTCCCCTACAAGAAATCTGCTAAGTAGAAGGAGGAGAACGATAGGACCACCACACAGGAAGAAGCATCACCATTCTTGATCATCCACCATCATCAAAGCAAGCAGATGGTACAACCAAGTTCTTACCTGCAGAAGTAGTGATCAAAGAATTTACTGAAGAGTAGCAGCAGAAGCAGCCTGTTTTCCAAGTACTCTGACTTCCACTTCAGTATCTGCATTTAACAAGAGTAACTGTGCCTACCCAAGCAATCACTTGAATGAACTGAAGACAGCTTTCAAACTAACAATTTCTTTCTCACCACCAGTCAGTGAAGTAAAAAACCCAAGCTGCAGACAATTTTTAAAGCTGAATTTATGAAATTTTAGGGAAATTTATGTTATACAAGAGCATATTTTTCATTATTTCTGCTCTGTACCAAGATTTGCTCATGCTATTATGGGCAAAATTTCTTAAATTTTAACAAAAAATGTGCTCTACAGTGAAAGATTCCCTTTTGTCATTTTTGAAGAAATCAGGTTTTATGCTAAATATACTTTAGATGGAAAACAAATCAGCTTTGTTTCATAATGATTGTAATAGCAGATTAAGCTGAAAAGCACTCTGTATGGCAGTGAAAAAACACTGACCTGTCTGCAGCTTTTCAGACTTGAAAGTTAGAAAATATTGGTGTCAGTAGTAGATTCAGCTCATAATTGCAAATGGGGAAAGGTGGGGGTGGTGCTGGTGTAAAATCAGTGAACAACCATCCCATTAGTCATCCCAATCCTGTCAGAGTCTAATCCTATGAAACCCAAAGGCAAAAGTGTTCATGGCCAACTGATAATTTTCATACTTCATTTTATCTTTCAAGGTAGTTTAAACCACTTTGGTAGAGAGTCTGGCACATGAGAATTTTATGAAAGAAAGATATGCCCAAAACATGTATTTTGTATTGGAATCTGAATGGAAATCATTGCCAGGATGACATATCTCTATCTCAACATGGCAGGGCAAATTCTCACAGGACTCCCAGTTCAAAGCAGAGCCCTAAATGAAGTCTGACACTCCACAATAAATCGACAGTTTCTGAGCATCATAATGCTGTCCTGGTTTGAAGGACAGGTGTCTGCCAGTAAAGGCAGAAGTTTTCCTTT
>JAODKT010002468.1:253291-270535 GCA_027576195.1 Cossypha heuglini
GGAAAAATTCTTTAAATTGACACAGTAATAGAAAAACACTCAACCCCCAACAATGCTCACTTTATTTTCCAGTCTTCTCTTCAATTTTTTTAGGTCAGTTCAATTGAGAATAATAACTCTTCTTTTGGAGTCCATGAAAATGTTCATTTTTGAATGAGGGATCAGGTTAAACTTTGTTTTGTCCAGCACCAGAAAGTTCTAACACAAATCAAGGCTGCAGAAAAGGCCAAATCAGGGATAACTGCCTTCTGCATTTTCTCTGAAAAAACTAAAAGAAAGAATATTCTTTCTTGGCTTTCCTCTTTCCACTACACACAGAAGCAGTGTGGCAACAGAGGAAGAAAGGAGGGTTTTTATCTTGTGTCACGTTATTAGAAGGGTGACCCCAAGAAGATGCACAAAAAGAGAGTTTAGCTGGAGAAAATGAGAAATTGACAAGCAACCTGTAGATACAACTAGACATTTGCAAGCCATAATGGTGGCAGCTGCTGGCAGAAGTTTGACCATCTGAGAATAAGAGATGAGGAGTCAATATGAAAGAAAGAGCAGATTCAAAATACCCCTTCCGAGCATCTCTGCGGGAAAGGACATCATCAGCTGGGGTGGTGACAGTGCCTCAGAAATTCTGATTCTGGGAGCATCTCAGGTCTGGGGAAGCACAGAAGAGAAAGGCTGCTCTGCTGGAGCTCAACACACTTTCAGACTCCTTCACCAGATGAGGTGCAGAAGAAACCTGTGAAGCCACTGTGCCTCTGTGGCCAAGAGCATTTGCACCACACCAGATGAGTTACCTTGGGGTACCCTGAGCTGGAAGACAGAGGTAACAGGCAGAATGAATTCCCCAGAATCCAAGGGGAAATGGACAGCAACACACTGTTTCAAAGACATTGAGACATGGTTCTTGAGGTCATGTTGAATGTTGCAGCGTTAGGTTTATGGTTGGATCATACGATCTTAAGGTTTTTTCCCAACCTAAATAATTCCATTATTTGATCCAGGCATTTTATCATCTCTGTTGGGCTTCCAGAACTACTATGACCAACAGCTTCCAACCATCTTTGGAGAAATTCTTTTACATAAATTCCTAATGCTGTCTTGTCCATTACTGATAGAAGACAGAACAAGCACTTCCAAAAGAAAATAAGGGTTACATTAGGCTTCTAAATACCTACCACTCATTTCATCTCCATCAGTGCACCCTCTCTGGTGGCTCCCATGCACCTGACATCAAAAGGAATCACAAAAGTCACTACACATTAAAAGCTTGCCACTTACCTTCTTACCCATCCAAGGTTGCACCTACACAAGTGTGCACACATTTGAAATCACAGCAGCTACTGGAATTATAGAGCCTTCACAACAGCATCTTATTGCTTCAGGGGCAATGATAAACCAAATTAGTTTCAGTCAACTGTTTTACCTCCTAGCAGTTTAAAAAAAATGGAGTTTTTCTACAACAAAACTGATGCTGTAATGTCAGGTCACAGACGAATGCAGAGACAATGGAAGCTGACAGAAAGGACTAACCAGCTAAGGAGCCATAATTCAGAATATTGATTAGTAGATATTGAAACACCCTTACATAGCTTTGTCAGGCTAAATAGCAGTCTTTTAGGCACATATTTCACAGTCCAATAAGGACAATATATCTTCCAGCCTATTCCAGCCACATATATTTCTCTTACAAGTTATAAAAAAGAAATTGTTACATAAATAACTTCCAGAAGCACTGAAAAACAATAATTTGATTCAAGACTCGTAATATTCATTCACAATTTCTATAACAAAAACTATGCCTATAACAGAAAATAAATTTTCTCTATCTGCCTATTAGGCTGGAACTCAGCTTCTATCCCTCAGCTTCCCAAAATGGTCTGTCCCTTGCACAGTTCATCAAAAAGGAAAATGAACTGATTTGGCACTGCATGGGGATTTAGAATAATTTAACAAAATTTTTGCTTATCTTTAGTCATGCACATTTCTCCTTTGCTGGACTTAAATGGGCTGTCTACCATGTGGCCAGACATAAAAAAGAGCAAAATTCTGTGCAGATCTTCCCTAAAATCTTCTGTTAATGGATGTTTGCATCAAATGACAGGAGGGCAACATCTTACCTGTTTTTCACCAAATGGAAAACTTTCTTTATTGAAAGTGATCTCTTCATCAAGCACACAATGGCCATAATACACTAAAAAGAGGCTGCAAAATTTTAATTCTGCAAAGATTTTGTGTCTACTGAACAGCCTATGATAAATCTAATGTTTTCCAATGCTACAATCTTTCTTTACTCAGAAGACAGATGGAAAAAAAAAAGTCTTCAAAGCTCATGTAAATAGAGTGAAGAGGCAAAAAACATTATGGGACAAACACAAAATGACCAATAGCATATTATGGGCACTGGATGGATGAGACCCAATTAATTCACTACCTTAAACTCACAGACAAAATAGCTTAAATTAAAGTGATATCCAAACTCTTGTACAACACTGACTTAGCCTTTTTAGACTGAAATTGAACAAATATGACAACAAATTTTTAAAATGCTAATCAGAGGGAACTACAGGACTGTACCATTGCTTTATTGCAGAAGTAATTTAAGAATATGAACCGTGGATATATGGATACATACATGAGCCTGGGGAAGAGTTAATGTGGCTTCTATAAAGAGAAGCTATGTGTCAAAACCACAGAACTTCTTTGAAAGACTCAGTAAGCATGTGAATATAAAGTAGATTTGATTGATTTTGATACTTGGATTTTCAGAAGTTACTTGACGAGGCCCCTGAAAGTAAGTGTCTGAAGAAACCACAGAAGGTGCCAATGAATTAGTAGTCAGCTAAGAGATACAAAACAAGGAAGGAATAAAAGTTTACTTTTCACAGTGCAGAGAGGTTCATCAAAAAGTCTAACTGACCAGAGCTGGTGTCTGATACCCAAGGATGAGAAAAGAGGTGAAAGAAGCTGGTTGGGATTTTTTTTATAATCCAATTTCTCCATAATAAGTCTATGCCCAGCTGCAACAGGTGTGTACTGAGATTCAGTTATGTGGTATTAAATGCCAGAGAAAATTCCCTATAAATAAATATTAAATTATTAATATTGAACACAATCCTAATTTCTTATATTAAACAAAATAATTGGCCTATTATCACAAGAAAAGACATCTTGAAATATAGACCAAAATTACACAAATCAAGCCTTTGACTAGAAGAAAAAAAAAAAAAAAGGTAACCCAAAACCTCACAACTGTTAAGAGATATTAAGTATTAGCCCATGTATAATTTCACTGGGTGAATGTCTGCCCTGGTTTATTTCCATCTACTCAAAGCTCTGCTGGACAAACTGCTGGGAAACCTTCTCCAATTTTTTTAAGCAAGGAGGTTGGACTGGATGATGTTAATAAGTCTCTGCCAACTCCATTTGCTCTGTGACTCTGTGTTACCTCTCAAGCATTGAATGCAAATTTACATGACTATTCTGTTATGAGGAACAGAGATGAAGGTTCAGACTACTGGAGGCTGAGGGACTGCTCTGGGCAAGTATCAAAGGATGGATGTCCTTGCACCCCTCTCTAGGCATGTGCTTCTCATTACAGACTGGAGACAGGATATCAGCTCTAACAGGCCTTTGATCTGACCCAGCACCACCATTCTTACACTATAAAAACTCAAAGGGCTTAGGATGACCAGCTCATTTTGAATTGTATTGCAAACAAATACGTAGGTACACATTAGTCAGTAGATTCGGAAACGGCTGAAAGTTCTGGAAACTCATACTGAGTGTTTCCAAACAAGATGCCTCCCCAAGCAAAATGGAAAAACACATTCATGGTATCATTAGAGCTGTTTCCTTCTGGAAGGCAAATTTAAGTTTCCTTTAAACACTAAAACACACATACCCAGTGCAGTGTATGCCCATCTCCGAGAGCAACAACTGCAGTTTAGGTACATTTTCCACCAGCTAGGCATCAAGGATGTAGGAGAGTACATAGGCCCCCAAAGACATTTTGATTTCAATTTGAGATAAGAATCTGACTAGGAGCATCTGGCTGATCCTTTGGTGATGTCAACAGATCAATACTGAACTTACTGCTACCAGCAAGGGGACACTGAAAATCAATGCAGTTACTCTGAAGATAACTGAGAACTCTCCTGAGTCATCGAGACAGCTCCTGGCAACATGGGCAACCACGTCGTACAGTCTCTTCCGCAAAATTATCACATACCAATTTTAGGCACAATTCTCGTCTGTCTTGCTCATATTTAAAAGGCTGTTACAGAAGTACAGATGGCTACAGACTTTCTTCTACATTGCAATTTTTATACTAATCATGGTCAAGGTAGTTCTCTTCTCCCTCGCATGAATAAAGAGTCCTTAAATTTAAGTAAATTATTCTAACCCACAGATGTAGTCCTCTGTTGAAGGACTACCATAACCAACCATCTGGGAGCAAAGAAACCCAGTTCCTCAAGAGTATATTTTCAGATTAAATATTTACAAGTAAATTTAAAAGAGATTTTTCATAATACATATAAAGGCAAGTATTTTATTTCAATGTTGCCGTCACTTTTCACAACTGCAACTATTATGCTGGATGGATAAAAAAGTAGGACCTATCAGGTCCCAGGTAACCCACAGACACACATAATTTTTAAATGCCATGTAAAAAGCCATTCTTTTTAATTTGACAGAATTACTGGAGATGAGGTTTTCCACATTCAGTAAATCTATACACACTTAATCCACATTTCAAAAACAGGAGGAGGAATATACCTATCTGCACATTAAAACCTAATCTACTGAAACATCAAGATTTCTGTCAACTTCCTGACTAGCACACCAACTGTATTATTTGGCATCCACTACAAGAAGTCAGGAATGACCAATTTTGCAGCTTCAGAAGTCGTGCCCATTAAATAAGCAGAGATTATTTCTCCTTCTTTGCATAAAGATCATTGAGAGTGCATTTGAGTGCTTTCTCTTTCCAGAGAAAGCACTGGGAACTGTGGAGGGGGAAGGTGAGAACAGACTCCCTTTGCTAAAGGAGCTAGGAAACCCCAAAGGAATATAAAAGAAAAGATTCATCCTTGGTAATGGCAATACTGCAAGAATTCTGATTTGTTTCAGTTTCAGTTGGGGTGGAAAAATGGTAGAGAGGGGAACAATTTCATTAGTCATTTGCTTTTAGGATTTTTTTTCTCAGTCTCAAGAAGGTTTGCCTTCACATCTAACTTTCATCAAAAACTTGCCAGAAACACACTGTGCATTACTTCCGTGTTTTTGCTTTTATCTGACATATATGTTTGAGCACTATGCCTTTGGTTGGTCCTATATCTTATTTAATATTTGAATTATCTCCTTTGGCATAAACTTTGGAGTATGCTGATTCAGTTTGCTGATGATAAAGCATTGGCAGTGCATCAGAGAGTTATAATACCAGAAAGAAAAAGCCTGTCCTTACCACCTGGGGAGCAGGATCAAGAGAAAAGGGATAAAATTCAGCAGCATTAACTTCACAGTCACAAAGTACAGACAAATATCAAGAACTCCACTACATAACCTCATCAATTGCAAACAGAAGGAAAATGGAAAACATAGAGTTTGGGCAACAAACAACCAAGCAGACAACTGTAAGCCACCAAGACAGCAGGTGTAAAAAAGGCAAATGTGACCCCGCCCCATACCACTCAATAACGTTTATTGTTCTTAATATAAAATTCTGAGAATTTTGTAACTAGCTGGAGGCAGTAGACAAACACAGCTTCTGTAACCTCTCCATGTTCCAGCAGGGAAACAAATCATATGGAAGCTGCATCACTTTCGATGTATCTTGTAGAACACAGTCCAAGCAAGAATCAAAGACAGAAGACAAAAATGGTTAAGAGGGACCTGAATCAGAACTCTCACAAGGCACCAACACACAAGATATTAACTTACTTCATACTTGCAATCTAGTTACTTTGAGTGAATAATATCTTTAATGAACACAAAACATAAAATATGAAAGGGTTTGTAAATTTTAATTCAAAATTTTTGAATAATTCCATGGTGTGAAACTGTCCCTTATCCACAATGCGTAAGTACTTCAATTATTCATTCTAACTCAAAACAAAGAGAAATGCCAAAATATGGCAACTTATCATGGGATGAAAATTCCAGAGTCCTAAAATATGACAATTAACCGTTGCAAAGATAAGAATGTGTGGATAAAACAAGCTTTAAAGCTCTCTAAAGAACCACACAAGGACTTCTAATGGCCACATGCCATTGTGGGTGACATCTTGCTAATCGTTATTACTCTATCTTAGCTGTGACTAGAGCAAAACACAGTAAAGTGGTATAACTAGGTATTCAAAACAGTTAAGACACATGGTTCATAAGAAACACCACGGCAAATTACTTAAACAGGCTATCTGGTAGATATTTATTGTGTTAATTCACAAATAGCAAACATAACCAGTTCATAGAATAGAGACTGACAAGAGAAAGAAAGTAAGATTTGGAGGGCTATTTATGTGACGGATAAATTTCATCAGACCTAATTTAGACAGTCATTTGCAAGGGAAATACATCTAATATGATTTTTTCCATCACAAATGACATTTCATCTTTTCTAAAGTCATGCAGGCAAAGAATGTGAAGAGGTTCAAATGTTTTGCTTTTTTCCCCTACTATGTAAGCATAACAAGAACAATAAAAATAGCCCAGTATGTATCAAACCACTTGAAATCATAGTAGATTAACATGCACTAATGTACTTTAACCAGACAACTCGAATATTCAGATAGTCAAAATGATACTCTTGTCCTGAGGAGAAGATGACCAAAGGTTTTTTTCTCATTTGAAATTAATGATTCTCTGAAAAGAAAAGTATATTCTCTTTATGTAACTGCCAATCAAATTAATTCTGTGAACAACTTTTATAGCAATGAATAAAACTGCCGTTTTCACTCAGTTTTATTCTTGCCCCAACTACTTTTGAATACTTATAAATTATGAAGAGAGATGGGATTTGAATTTAAACTCAAAAAATAATTTATGTGCATATTTATTAGAGAGGTAATACAGAGATGGAGATGGGTTTCACCCCTACAGGCATCAGAGAAAACAAACATGCTGGTGAATTTTAGGGTCTCTTTCACTGCAGATTTTCCATTACATATTGACCCCATTTGGAATTGATTCTTGATCTTACTTAGAATTCACCAATTGCTAATTTTTACTACTAAATGCTTCTCTTGTTTGCAGTTAAGACATGCTCGAATTAAAATGCTGTAAATGGAGATTAAGATACAATTAATTTACCAGTCTTCCTTCTCCCTGCACCAAATTAATTTATTATTGTATTTTCATTGTCATATGTGTTGCTCCAATATTATCAGTTACCGGTTGTTCTAGTAGCATTTTTAAGACTGAAATTTGCCTTCCTCTTTCAACTCAAGTTAATCATCTGCCACTTAGCTAGCACAATGACCAATGTCCTCCACAAGTTTTGCAGCTTCCATTGAAAAGGCTGCAAAGAATTCCCAGAAAAAAAAAAAAAGAAGGGTGAGAGAGAGAATGGAAAAAACCCAACCTTTATTAGGTTTCTTCCTCTGATCATTAAACAAAATGTCATTAACATTAACTCTGATCATTAAACAAACTAAAGCCATTAAACAATGTCATTAGTCATTTCCTAAGCAGCCATCAATATCTACACCATAAAGTGTTGTTCCCACCACAAAATCAGCTTTCAACCCTTTTTTTTTTAATTTTACTAAGCTAGTCAACCAGAAAATCATGAGGGTTTGAAGAACATGTACAGACAAGGATCACTCACTGCACTCACAATATCGGGGGGGGGTATCCAATAAAGCAGGTAGCCAAAAACATTAATGTACATGTATCCTACAAGTCCCTGAGCACAGATTACGGTGATGTCGGAGTTCTCAGCGCGTCTTGCATTCAGTTTTAACAAATCATTATTGCACAACATGGGAAGCTGACTAACACGTTCTCCATCAGGAAGCCAAAAACATCTGTAAAGCATTGTACATCAGATCAGAACTGTGGTTCATTAATGTAGAAAATATGTCAATAGGTTAAAAAAATACATTTGAAAAAAATCTGTACTCATCCATGCCAGACTCTCTCAGGCCGTATAAGCATTACCAAAACATCAATTTTCCCTGCAAAAGTCTAAAACTATGAAATACCATGTCCTGGTGTAGAGCAAATTTGGGAGAAAACCTCCACAGGGGTTCCTCTCGAAAACAAACTCAAGCAGCTCCTCTCCCTGATGGTTTGGGAAAAGATTTTTCTGGAGAAAAGTGGGCACAAACCTGTTAACGTAACAGGCAAAGCATTCACCAGCACAAAAATGAACAATACCAAACAGCAAAACCTCTTGCCACTCTGAGGAGATGACAAATTGAGAAGAGTCCCCTCTGTGGGTCACAGCCCAGCTCACTCAGGCTGTTCTCAGTCCCTTCCTCAGGTCACAGCCCAGCCCAGGCCTGGTGTGCCACAGGTGCCAGATCCCACTGCTCTTCTGGGTTTTCAGTCCAGAGCAGGTTCAAACAATTCCAAGAAAAATGGAAAAGAACAGTCCAGGGAACGTCTCTGCCTCAGCCAGAAACTAACCAAGAGCCAAGGAGAGCTCTCTCCTGCTGTCCACCGCAGACAACACTGCCTTGGAGAAGGATGCGGTCTCTGATAACAAATTCTGAGTTTCTTCTCTTCCCCTTCACCCTCAGAACCCATTTTAAAGCTGCAGGACTTAATATCCAGCATAAACAGAACAGGCGATTGGGGATACAAGCATCATAATCACCCTAGAACATACCACCATATTAATATAAAATAAACAAAATGTGTCAAAAGCATTGAATTTTTTTCTGGTCCAAAGCATGTTCTTAAAATACTCTTGCTGAGTCACAACACTAGGCTGGCACAGGACACCTAATTTGTCAGAAAACAGCAAATACTGTCCCATATTTAGAGAGAATCTGAAAAGATATGTCCTCAAGTTTGAGTAAAATTCAAACAACTAATCATCAAAAAAACATAATAGCTAAAGATCTAATTATCAAGTGAAAAGCGCATAATTTATGGCCAACCTTCCATAGCAGGGTACAGAAGTCCAATAATTTCAAAACGTGTGTTTAATTTTTTTACAGCTAAGTACAAAATAAAATCACATACCACATTCTTTGGCACAGTCAGTGTGACTCTGTTATCAAGGACTATTTAGAGAAAATCAATATGAACATTATTTCAGAAGTACTTGAAGATAATACCAGTGGCAGCTGATCTGATTGACTGCCCCTCCCCACCACCTCAATACAAAAAGATAAAAAACAAGACATTTGTTGAAATTTTTATTTGTATTCTGTTCTGCTAAAGTCTGTTGTGCAACCAGGGTTGTCTTCATTAATGAAATCACACTGAATTGAGTGTATTAAGATGCAGTATCAGTACCTAAAGGCAGTGAACCTGGTAGACATGGATATGCTTTAAAGATCAAAAGATTGATAATAAGGAAACATTAGTGTGTTCATAATCATCTCAATTGAGAAGAAAATATGAATATTCGCATGAAGGAAAAATTACTGCCGGAAAAGGTATGGAGGGGAACACATACATGACCCTGTTTTAGAATTGACAGCTATTCCTTAAATCCAAGCAAGTTGTTCTTGGCTTTTCTTCACAATGCCTGGAGAGAGGCCAGAGGAGAGATGCATAACACATTTCTGGTGAGGAGGGTCTGGGGAAAAGGACTGTGGAGATGACATCAGTTCTGAGATAAAGTTGGAGTTCTGGCATCTTATCTGCGGCATATGGATGCTCACAGCAAGGTATGCATTGGAACACAGACTATACATTTGTTGAAGGGCATAAAAATTACTGTTTTGTTTTTAAGGCTGTGAATTACGACTCTTGGACTTGCTCTTGCGTTATGCCCCACAAAATGCCATAGTATATAGATAGCAAACTGTCAAAGGGCAGCATGCTTTATAATCATTTTTGTTTATCAAGAGGGCTCCCATTTCCTTCTGTTTTACATTTTATGGTTCTTTATCTCTAGCACAGATAACCACATAAATGAAAGGAGGCAAACTTATAATCTGCAGCACTATGTTGTTCAAGCGATTACTTATGTCTGAACTAGCACACAGTCCCAACCATGGAATTTGGTGGATCACTCCAAGTAATTTCTCTCCTCCTGTTCCCTGAAGACCAAATTCAAATTCAGTATCTTTAGCTGCTACACAGTGAGTGGTCACTTGCGAAGTCATGTTGTTGCAATTCAATTTAATTTAGAATTACTTTGCAAGGAACAAAATAACACCTCATCAATCTATTCACAACAGAAGCAAATACTGATGGGCCCCAATTATCCACGTGTTTTGACAGAGAGTAACCTATGATAGTAATAACAATGACATTGACAATACAAGGCCAAAAAAAGCATCACTAATACCAAATGTAAGAGAATTTCCAGTATATCAATGATTGGTTGTAAAATGTGTCATTCTTACCCTTTTTTTTCCTAATGCAAGAGGTACAGAAATTATAAATATCAGAAAAGACATTAGACAACCCAAGAACAAAAAGCAGCACCAACTTTAGGAAATAAATGGTTTCCCTTTCTCAGAATTATCACCCCTGTACTAGAAAAAGAATATTCCTTGTGAAATTACTGACTGTTCAGATAACAAAGGCTTGCTTCTTGTGAACAGAGGAAGAATGGCAAGAATGCCTGAGTAAAAAAGCAAAGAGCAAATAAATATGCAAGCTTTTATGTTTAAATTCTGCTTCATTATGAAAGCATGAGGAAGTACATGTCCTTTATTTTTATACAATCTGAACTCCTACTAATAGTTCATTCATATTGCAAATATATAGATGAAAATAATATTCAGACCTCTGCAGGTTTTTCCAGCACAGAAGACTGCTTTCCTGAAGCCCAGTGAACATTGTGGATAGCAGAAACCCACAGAAGAATTGTTCAGGTTTACTTAAATAAAGCTGGGTCAATTTGTTGCACTTAAACAAAATAAGAGCTGAGAATGACTATTTTTTAAAATTTCCTTATTGAACTTTTCAGACAATATTCAGGAAAATAAAACTTCTTTGATCTGAGTGACTGAAGAGGATAGTTAGCCATTTCTAACAAATGAACTTGAACTGCCACAGTTGCAGGGCACAGGCTACTGCAAACTGCTGAGTATTTTTTCACTGACCACCACACATAATTTGTGGTCTTTTTAAATGTGGCTGTTTACTGTGTGAGCAAGCATTTAAACATCTCCTACTGGAAGAATTCTGCCTATGAAAATGCATCCATTACAATCTCTTACACAGTAGTGTACACACTTGGAAGGACAAAAAATACACAATGGAATGAACACATAGTATGCTTCTGACACCACAGAACTTCAGTAAATTTATCTGCTCTCCACCCAAAATCACACAGGCTTATTCCACAATCACCCTCCTTCAATTGCTCTTGAAAATACTTATTTGATTTCAGATTTTCTCTCTTCAGCAAGACTTGGACTTTGATAATCCTGGTAGGTCCCTTCCAATTCAAGATATTCTATGATTCTCTCCATAATATGCTGAAAGAATGACTTTGTTACATCTTACCTCTTGAAGTCTAATGTAATGTTTTTCAAGCATGACAATTCTTGTATTAACACAAATTACATGATCATCTCTCCTAAAACCAATCTGTGTAAAAAACTTTTTCAGTATTCTTAGGAGTACTTACTTCAAGAGCTATTCATTTTCTCCACTAGAAATGTAATTTTTCAAATTAGAAAACATTATCCAAACCAGTGACATAAATGCATAGTGGCTGACAGAAAAAAAAAAAAAAAACAACAACCTTGAAAATCAAGAAATAACTATTCTCTACCATGATTTTTCATTATTAATAGCTTGGTTTTTTAAGAACGAGAAAGCTGTTAAATTTACACAGAATTGATCACATAGTCATTTCAGATATTGTTTATGGAATAGTAAATTTTCCTTAATTGCTTCATCAACACAGCTTTTTACTTCTGAATCAACCAGTTGCTGAACAGAACCAGACAAAACTGGGAAAAAAAATCACTCCCTGCAGTGATAACGAATTTTATTTATAGAAGAATAATTCAATAAATAAATATTTAATAATAAGAATAAAGAATAGCACAGAATAGCCTGGGCTATCCACTTCAAGATCTGCTTTCTGGAACCCAAGTGACAAACTTCACCCTGCCCACTCCATCTCCCATCATCCTAACTCAAAACAAGGTCCAACCACAACATTCCCAAATGAGGCCTTACACCCACCTCCTCAGCAACCTTCCCTATGGGCACGAACTGCCTGAAGGAAAATGCT
This sequence comes from Cossypha heuglini, assembly GCA_027576195.1. Lineage (NCBI taxonomy): Eukaryota > Metazoa > Chordata > Aves > Passeriformes > Muscicapidae > Cossypha > Cossypha heuglini. The sequence continues at coordinate 265,665 of JAODKT010002468.1, forward strand.
CCCTGCTCCTCTGAAGGCGTGAGGGTAACAAGCCAGTTACATCTTGTGGCACAGGCAAATTTACACTGGCAGCTTCTGCTCGAAGATCATTTTCATCATGATTCCTAAAAGGACTCCACACTCTCACATTCAGACAGCCAGCATCATGTGCTGTCTGTCAGCTGCATGCCTGCATCACTTTGGAAAATCCTCAGGTCCACTAAGAGAAAAAAATTCACCTGCAAGTGAGCAAGAGTGTTATTGAAGGAGGGACAGGACCTACTTTAAATGCACCCTAAAGCACATTGAGGAAGTGATTTTCAAAACAAACAGGGCAAAGAGGCTGTAAAACAAATTACCCTTGAGATGAACAGAAAAAGGAACCTTTTTTTAATGAAGGGACGGAGGGTAAAATAATTGGCATGCTTTCAAAGCAAAAACTGTTTGAACTTCAAAGCATCACGTGCCAAACCAATCCATTTCCATAAAATAATGTTTTTATCACTTGACAAAGAAGTTTTAGCTTTGTTAGCTTAAATCAGCTAACAAATAAGTTTGCTCACTTCACCTACTATTGCCATCACAAAAGTAGATGTTGGGATGACAGCTTTCATAAACAGGATTGACAGAGTAAGACATCATTTTGCACACTGAAACCTTGAGTTCAAACTGTACATCAGATTTAAACTTTCTCTGTGCTAAAAACTCAGGACATAAACCACCTATGATTCAGCTCACACTGTCAGTCCAAGCTAAGTTGCCAAGTATTGACAGCCTTTCAGCCTCAGTCTTCAGCAGGGATCACACAACTGAAAGACTGCCCACGCAGGAAAAGGTAACCTTGGAAGAAAGGAAGCCCGAAGAATTTGATGGGAAGTACTTTCATCTGCTTTTGACCATTTAATAGATTTGCAATCTGCCTACACTAGTAATATTAGACAGTTTCAACTCACATAGTTACATAGTTAGTTAGGAGAAGAGGGTGATGGTCAAGTAAAATTCCAACAAAGAAAATTTCCATTTTTTGTAGTATTGCTGAGTATCAAAAAAATGATTACTGAATTTCTTCTCCACTCAAATACCATAGTTAGTCCAACCCTGAATTCAGAAACACTGTACCAAAAGATACAGCAAGGGTTATATAAGGCTTACAAAAGGTTTCAGTCCTTAAGGAAATACAAGTTTAGAGTACAATACTTTCAATATCTTTTTCCAAGAGAGTGTGGAAAATAAGCTTTTAGATGAAATACACTCACAGCAAAATTCCAAACTCTACATCAACAATTGCAACCTGTAAAACAAAGACATTTTGTAAAAGCAAGCACAAAATACCACATTTACAGTGTTTTGAGCTCCACTTATACACAAAGATCCAATGCAAAAAATTGACTATGAGGAAGGTGAACTAATCAAGGCTTCAGTGGAACATAAAAAGAATTAAAAAATGAGAATAAAGGCCTATCTAGCCCAGAGTACAAACAGTGGCCAAACACAGATGCCTCAAGAAGAATGTAAGAATAGAGCAAACTCCTGCCAACACTATCCCAGAATACCCTCAAAACTCCCAACGACTTACAGTTCAATAATTACTATCTTCATGTTTAACCAGCCTTAGTGGATTTCCTGCATGTAAACTCAACTAGTTGCCCATTAAGTCCATGTAATCCTTTAGCACCCACAGTGTCCAGTGGTGAGGACTTCCAGTGCACTGTGCTGAGGGGCCTTACCTCCTGTCATTGATTTTTGACTGGATACCCCATTTTTTGACAGATACACCAAAGAGTCTGCATGAAAAAAAAAAGTCAAATGAGCCAACAAGCACCTCTAATGTGATGTTCTATCCATGCCATATGTGCCTCTAGATACCTCTCAAAACCTCACTACAGGATTTACTAAAGACAGAAGAGAATGAAATGGTTTCTCAATGGTTTCTGCTCCACACCCATTTTAAACTCAATTTCATCTGCCATTTAAATGCCCCAACAGTAGAGTAAGGTCTTTCTGTAATTCTTCATAGGCAACACAACCTTTAAAACCTTGACAATTTACAAAGACTAGCAAATATTTCTGTTCAGCTCCTTTATCTATGAACATGTTGAGCAGCATGGACATGTGAACTGATCCCTGTGGAACTCCACTGTTTGAAACAACTGTTGACTCCCACCTAAGCTTATAGGCATTTATCATTCTTCCTAAAAAGATTGTCTCCCTCTTCTTCCATGACTCCTTAGCCAGTCATGCAAGCAAGACTTAAAGAGTAAGACATCTTAGGGATATGTCAGATATACTTTGCACAAGGGGCACTCCTTCCAAAGGGAAATGCCCATATTTGGCCACAGCTGTCCAAATGCAGGTCTTTGGAGTCTGCCAAAAGACATCTTTCAATCCCTGTATTTACTAAAGATAATTTAGGACAATGTTTTCCATTGGTTACATCAGTATATTACTTTATTTATTGCATCTAAAGGGATCACATAGTCACATTACTCAACCTCACCTGACACATTTTCCCCACCACTAACTTAACTAAGCAATGAATACTTTCTTTTTTTTTTTTGTAGGCATACTCAAAACCCTATCCAAAACTAAAAGTTTGGAGACAGGGTTACCAAGAGAAAACACTATATTACACTTAGGAACAAAGAGGGATCTTTCTTATAGATTTGCCAAGATACACCTATTAGAGGGGTTCTGAGACAACCATCAGCACTCTGGATGCTGGCTCTGAAAATATCTCAAAGCTGGCCTTCAGACCTAAGGACCAAGATCTCATTGCCATATCCATTACAGAAATTTACTCTCAAAGCATGTACCCCTCCAAGTTCTTCTGTCCCTTCTCTACCTCTTAATCTTTGATTAGGATGGTTGTTTTCTCCTGTACTGTTTTTGCTTTTGTTTTAAATCTTACTTCCTAGCTCTACCCAGGAACAGCGCAGACCCAATGGTTCACATCTCTACACCACTCGAGTGTGGTTACCTTCCACGTTCAAACATTTTGTTAGTGTTTCAGCATTTACTCTCTCACCTTGCAAAGTAGAAAAATCCACTGCACCTCATCTTTACTCTAGTACTTTTACAGGCATTAAGTCTTCCTACAAAAACTAGAGATTTCACGTATTAAAAACCCTTCCTTATGCAATAAACACAAGATGTATCACCAGTACAGATTACACTTAACCAAGCCCACTGTCACAAATGGTGGGAGGATTCTAGACAGACTCCAGAGAAGAGTACTAATCCAGGTGACAGGGCTGGTATCAACTGTTGTAATTCACCAACACTGTTTTGTTCTCATTTTTGTCAACTCTAGACACAAAAATAGCACAGCAGTATTCCTGATTATGTTTTTATGCTTTGGCACAGGGGTTCAGTGAAGTCAAGTATAAATGTGATAAGCATACAAAAACTATACCTACTTAAATCTGGCTAGGAAGAGTAGCAATAGTGGGGGGGAGGGGGGGGGGTGGAGGGAGAAGTAGCAGCAGATGCATAAGACCTAGGCAGAAAGCCAAGAATTATACTATATTGCATTTCTATCACCTTTCCTGCCCCTATGAGTTATAGTACAGGAAGTACAGGTATGCTTTGTAGCAATAACTTTCATTGCACGTCCTTTCTGAAAAGAGTATTCTGCCAAGGCAATCATGTTGTTATCTGCAAATTTCCCACATTTTTTCAGCTGTTTTAATACTCTGTCATTGGCAAAACTAACAATTGCTATTTGCTACCTACTGACTTACACATTTAAGTCATGTACTGTGAACCCTCAAAAAACTCTGCAATTTTCCACTTTTCTGCACATTTTTTTCTACCTGTGAATTCAACATGAACTAACAAATGCATCAGGAGGGCAAAAACTGCGTGTCAGATACAGCGTTCTACACCAGACTTCAGTTTTTAAGAACCTGAAGACTTGGGACCTTTAAGCAGCCGGCCAGGACCATCAGCAGGGCACTAGTGCAGAATTAATGAATGAAGATGTAGCAGCTCACTCGCCTACACCGCACCCCGATGGGAAGGACCCTGCCTGCAGAGGCCTGTTCAGGGAATCCTGTCTCGGGTGGGAGTCAGGGAATGGAAAGAGCGGCGGCAGGTCTGGTGGGAAGGGATGCCGTGAACGGGGCGGCGTTTCGGTGCTCCCCAAGCGATGCCCACCCTCCAGCGTTCGGGGGCTGGCAGCCGCCCGCTCGGGCCAGCGTCCTAACAATCCTCCTAAAAATCATTCCCTTCACCCGGGGGCTTCCCGGCTCGGCTCCTGGGGAGCTGAGATTTTCCCTTAGAAAGCCTGCCCCTCTGAAAGCCGCTCGGTCTCCCGCGGCCAAAGTTTTGGCGCTGTCGCCCCAGCGGCGCGGGCAGCGAGGGACACCCGGCCCGGCCGCCCCCGCCCCGGCCCGCCCCGGCCCGCCTCACCGTCCCAGCTCGGACTCCAGCTCGAAGTAGTGAGCCAGGGTGTCCTTGTTGGAGCCATCGATCCAGTAGTCGGGCGCGGCGGAGCCGGGGCGGCTGGCGGCAGAGGAGCCGGAGGAGGAGGATGAGGAGGACGAGGATGAGGAGGGCATGGTGACTTTCAGCATGCCGGGACGCCTGCCGGGGGCCGTCCAATCCTCCGCGCTGCCTGCAGAACGCAGAGCGACAAGGCGGCGGCTGCACCTCGCCTCCCTCCCTCTTTCTCCCCTTCCTTACTTATTGTCTCCCCTCCCTCGCTCTCCCCTCCCTCTCCCCTGCTCCTCCTCCTCCCCCCGCGCCGCGCTGGAGCGGCGGTGCCGGCTCCCCAGCCCGGCGGGGCTGAGGCGGGGCTGGGGCGGGGGATGCACCTCCATCGCCGCCCGCTCATCTGCCCCGCCGAGCCCAGCCCAGCCCAGCTGGGCCCAGCCGGGCCGAGCGGCGGCTCC
>JAODKT010002468.1:275671-317481 GCA_027576195.1 Cossypha heuglini
CAGGCAAACACTCTTAAAATAAAAGCCGACAATGTTAATATTGTTTTTTTCACTCTCAAGAAAGAAAAGAAAATTTCATCCATGTTTTGGTATTTGGAAAAAGAAATCTGCATACAGGAAATTATATGAAGTCTGTAAGAGGAAGGCAAAGCTAGCAGTTTCTGAGAAATGGTCGTTTATATGAGAAGAATTTGCTTTCCCAGGGTAGGCTGGAGTCCAACCTCCACCGAGTGGTAAACCGGTCATTCCGGAGGAAGGTTAGGGGGAGGTTTAAGCATTAGCAGCCTGTGTGGATTTGCAGTGAATTGAAGAAATTAAAAAAACCCCATAACTAAAACACGTTTTTTTTCTATTTCCTAGAATGTATGTTTTTCCCGGCACCAAAGAAAACATTAGGAAATCGTTTGAAGGGGAACAGCTGCCATTCACTTCATTTTAAAGTTAGTCAGTGGTTGTACATGTCCTTTTGCTGACTTGTGAGCAAAGCCCAGTTAAAAATTCAGCAGGTCCCTCTGTGTTATACTGCCCAGCAGAGAGAGGCAGTCTAAGCTGTCTGCTTGGTTTTCCTATACAAAAACATGCAGATTCAGCAATGCAAGATTTCTTACTACAGTTGTAAACCAAACTCTCCATTGTCAGCACCTCAACACCTTATCTAACAGTAAAGTCAGTTCAGTGGCTGATCCATTACCAAGAACTGAATAGCCACAGTTAAAATCAAAGAGAATTCAAGATCTATCCTTACTGCTGCTCCAAAAGGCAGCTAAGTTACTAGCTAGACCAGCTAGTAATCCTGCCTTTCCAGTTGTCTGATTCTGTGACCTCCCCTAACTCCAAACAAAATAAATAAAAACCTGCTGTGTTGTGAAAAACAATTAAGGCCATCAGTTCTGACAGCTGCAATCCATTATGGAACAGACCTTCTTTGTTTCACTCATTTGCCTCGTATTTGAGTGGCTATAAATTGAGAGGGCTGTTAACTGTAGTGTAGTTATGACTGGGCTTCTTGTGACTTGAGTGCCAGTGACAACAGTGGGAAACACAAACAGTTTGTACCCAGGGCATGGTGCAGAAGAGAAAAAATAGCTATCCTAATTTACTTCAGTGATTTCTGATTGGATTGCTTCCAGTTCTGCAAATTCAGGAAAATGGCAGTTTTTATGAGACAGGAAATGGCTGTAGTTTGTCGATATTGTTTTGTACATCTTTCTGATTAAGCATCCAGATATGGCCTTGTTCAATTGCAATCTAATCTGTTTGAGTGCCCTGGCTGATATTGATGATAACAGGCTTGCTCTGTTAGCTAAAGGGGTTCTAGAAAAGATCTAAATCTGGAAAAAAAATATTCAGATATTACAACAGCATCCAATGTTGTGTTGAGGTCCAGTACTAGACTGTACCTTTGGTCTCCATGAGGGCAATCATTTCAAAAGACAGACCTGAAGCTTTTGTTGAGGGGTCCCAAAATGAGACAGAAGTAATGGGAAAATGTTTATGCAGAAATTTCAAAGGAATGAAAATGCCTGCACTTGAGTATTTCAGAGAATATCTACTCGATTTACTCCCCTCTAGATGGAATGCCTATGTTTTGGGGTTTTTGTTCTTTTACAGGACCCTTGAATCTTTGGATTCATATGGCCCTACTACCAGTAACAATATTTCTCTGACACAGGTTGACCAGCAGAATGGCATCTGTGTCCCAGGAAGTGATGTGTATAAGCTTATCTGTGGACAAATGTAGAAGAGAGGAGAAGGAAAACACCAATTCAAACCCACTTTGTCTCACCTAACTGTGGTGTCTATTTCAAGCCTACATGAGGTTTCCTCCACTCAAACATAAAGCTCTTACCTAACTGCTTCTCTCTTCAACAGTTCTTGTATAAAAGCCCGGGAACTCCAAGATGAAACTTTCCTCACTGTGCTCAACTTTCTCCATATAATCCCTGGATTTTTCCATTTTGATTCTTGAAAGTTCACTGCAACTAATGTAACTTTCAAGGACAAGAGGAGTTTATTGTTAGGTAAAAGGAAGCCTTTCAGCAGCTCTTCTTCTCTCTGATAAGCTTCCACATAAAGATTTTTACTCTGTATTTATGAAAAAAATACAATTCAAAAGTAGTTACTGTAATGGAAAGGTGTATACAGGGATACTTTACACTAAGCTGCTGCTGAAATGCAAGGCCCTACCAATTATTCAGCAATTCAGCATCATTAAACCCACTGATAGAAGTGCAGGCATATGTATATACAGCATAGATACTTTCTGCAGTTTTCATAAAAAACTTGGAAACACTGGAAATACCTAGTAAATTCACTCATTACTCAAGATCATATGAGACTATACTTTCACAAAGGATATGCTACATTTTGTAAAACAAAAAAATCTGAACACCTCCGAGGCAAAACACATTAGTATTTCCAAGTCACAGCACTGCAATTTCTTCTCTACACAATATACATATATATTCAAACATGTTACACCAATAAAATTGTGCATTTCCAAGCACAAGATATGAGTTTTATTTGCACTTTAAGACAATCAGCTGCAGTTCACTTTATTTAAATTCTAACTTGGCTAAATTTTTAAAATCCATACCACCCATTAATTACCGTGGTGGGAATTAACAATGATGAATCACATTTGGAGATTGAACAAATGTATTATTTTATTACTATACTCATCCTGTCAACTACTGTTTTCCAACTAAAATTGAACACGATTAAATGTAGAATGTAAGGCACCCAGGTAGAATTCCCAGTAAAGTGAGTTGGGTACCACGTGTAGAGATGGAATTTGAGAGACTCCACCTGTGTGCTCCATTATGCCCTCAGCCAGTGTGGTGGGTTGGTGCCTACCCAACCTGCTCTATCACCACCTTCCTTAGCAGGGCAGGAGAAAGAAAATACATGCAACAGCTCTTGGGATGAGATAAGGGCAGGGAGAGGTCACTCAGCAGTTGCCAACACAGGCAAAATAGATTCAACTTAAAGCATCTTCCCTCCAACTTCTCCCTTCTTAATTTTACCCCATTTTTCCCTATTTCCTCCCCACCAGTGCTGCAGGAGGATGAGAAGTGGGGGCTGTGGTCAGTTCATGACATGACTCTGCTCCTCCTCCCTCCTCAGGGGCAGGACCCTCCACACTCTTTCCCTGCTCCAGCATAGGGTCCCTTCCTGTGTGAGAGAGCTCTTCATGAACTTCTCCTACAGGAGTCTTTTCCATGGACTGCAGTTCTTCACAAACTGCTCCAGTCTGAGTCCCTTCCTTGGGGTGCAATCCTTCAGAAACTCACGGCCCCAGTGTAGGGCCCCCAGGAGGTCATGAAATCCTGCCAGAAGCTTGTTCCAGCACAGAGTTCCCATGGAATCACAGCCTCCTTTGGGCACATCCACCTGCTCCAGTGTGAGGTCTCCAGGGGCTGCAGGGGGATCTCTGCATCCTTATGGATCTCCAGGGGCTGCAGATGGATCTCTGCATCCCTATGGATCTCCAGGGGCTGCAGGGGGGTCTCTGCATCCCTGTGGATCCCCAGAGGCTGCAGGTGGATCTCTGCATCCCTATGGATCCCCAGGGGCTGCAGGTGGATCTCTGCATCCCTGTGGATCCCCAGGGACTGCAGGGGCACAGCTGCCCCACCATGGGCTGCCCCACAGGCTGCAGGGGAATCTGCTTCTGTGCCTGGAGCAGCTCCCACTCCTCCTTCTCCACTGACCTCAGTGCCTGTAGGGAAGTTTATCTCACATATCCTCGCTCCTCTCCTTGGACTCCTGTCTCTGTTGGGCAGGGTGTTTTTTTCTCTGTTCTCAGCAATGCTACAGAGCAGAGGTGTTACTTCTCACTCAGCCAGCAGAAAATCTGTCTTTGAACAGGCTGGAATTGATTCCATCACCTTCCTCTCCACCAAAACTCTGCCATGCACACTCAGTTCAGTAGATGTGAAGCAAAGCAAAATGTAGAACAGTTTCATTACTTATGTAAACAATTCCTCTTGTTTATTTCTCACACAGTAGTTGGGTACTGTAAATACTCTTACCATTGTTTAGACCCTGATTTATGAAGTGTACCTAAAAGCCTTTAGGTACACTTGATCAAGTGTAACATCTGACTCATATAAATCACTTTGCAAAGACTCATAAGTTCCTCTTGTTGCCAGTAAAATTTTACACATGTTTAAGGACATCCTGGTTTTCTTAAGTAGTATTACATATCTTTTTTTTCTTAAATCTGAACTGAAATGCAATCAGTGAAATATTGAATATTGATTTCAGGGAAAAATTCTTCACTAAATCAAATGCTATTATTATAAATCAGAATGTTCAAATGGATCTGTCCATTTTTTGCTTATATTCAAAATATATTAAAACAAATCCTACCCTGCATTAGACCAGTATTCACAGTAAAGCTAAGTTCACTAAGAGAACATAAATAATCCTTCACCTCTCACAAGAGTAAATGATAAGGTAGGTATAGGCAAAAATCCATGTATAATTTGAATGCTGATCTGCACATAATTACTGTAGATGTACAGAAAGGTTTTTGCACTTGAAGACAATACCTCCTGCTTCCATAGAACTCTTGTGTAGGAAGGCAATAGCAAAATCACTAGTCAGTATATGGAAACAAACAAAATAAAGCATTAAGCACTCTCCAAGCTATTCTTGGTGTATGCTCCTCACAGTTTCTGTCTCTTAGATGGAGGCTATTGACACCTTTTTTTTTGTCCAGTTAAAAGTTGAACAATTATTTGTATGATTTTAATAATAGAGCAGAAACAAATGTTGGTTTATACTTTTGCAATGCCAATGATCTCTAAGCCTATTAGCAACTGGAAGTGAAAGAAGTATCTGATCAGACAGCATGTAGAAAGTTTGTCATCAGTCCCCCTTTAGGGTCAACAGTTTGACCCTGATTTGGAAAACTATGGGGTTCTTCCACCACCAGATGAAAGTGCACTGAAAATGCTATGTCTGCCTGTTAACCAGCTAATCTTGCCTTTTTCTACACAAGATTTCCAGAAAATAATCACACAAGACTGCTTCAATTTTACTTGCCACTTTCATATTTCCCATATTTTAGCAGATACTGGTAGGAAATGTCAGCAGTTACACAGACAAACATCTTAACTCACACGGGGAAGGGAATGCAAGCTACCAAAGTGAACTGAGGAATAGCAGAGCTCGTTATGTTTCTCTGACTGCATTTGGAAAGAAGTACCTTCAATCTGAAATGAGAGAAAACAAGAAAGAGTCTCTTTGCTCCTCACCAGAGTGAAGATTTGTTTGTGTGTTTCATCTTTGGCTCTGCAAGAGACTCCCTGGTGGTTGGCCAAACCCCACAATAACTTGTTTAAGGCAACTTACAATCAATATTTTTGGGTCTTGCAGTAGAAGGCAAGTGATTTATTTCAAGTAAACAAAATATTTCATCAGATGCAGTTTGGGTTAATTTTTTCAATAGAACTTTTAAAACAACAAAAATCAGTTTTTAAGCAGAATACTTGGCTTCAAAAGTACCTATAGAAAGCATTTGATTTCTCCCAGAGTTTTGGGGTTTTTCTCATACAAAATTATTTACTGAGTCTAGCTCTGAATACACCAGGTTCCTACTGGGCTTTTATTTTTTCTTCTTTGGAGAAGGTGGTCCCCAGTTCTATGACAGAGAAGCAGCAGCAGCAGCACAGACAGCAACAACAACAACAACCAACCAAACAAACAAAAAATGGCCACCCAAATAAACAATAAAAAAACCCAAATCCCAAACTCCTTAGCTGCTAACAAAATAAAGGCTAAAACGCAGGAAAGTGAAGAACCATCTGTTTGGTACATTTATCTCGGCTCTGGCTTTTCACATTTTCCATACTCATGCAGCTTAACATGGCAAAACACATTGGGTAGCACTTGCAGCCATTTCTTGGGTAATTCTTTCCTGCTGGGATATCAGCAGGAAAACCATTTAGCAGGTCATGACAAGAGAGACCAAGAAAGCCTGCATCAGCCACTGCTACATTAAAATAAGTGGAAATAATAAGAAGCAGGAGTGCAAGCTCTCTGAAGGTATGAAGATTTTCCAGAAGTGATGACATCTAGAGTTTATGGGCAATTTAGCACCTTGTCACAGAATCACAGAATAGTCATGAGGAAAGCTGAGTGAAGTGGATGCTGTAGCATCACCATAAATACCACATCCCCAAATATTATTTTTCTCAATAGATTTACAGCTATTAAGTAGGAGACTGATAAAATACTTTGGAAACTACATAGGTCATCTATATCTCTACTCTCTTACTCTAAAACTGTCCCTAAAACTGTACAATATTTTCAAGCCAAACTTTGAAGTCATTGGAGAAAGGCCTGAGTTCCTCTGACATCAGTGAGAGACACTGCTCTCAGAAACCAACATTTAAGTTGTATATTTCTCCTTGTACTAATCTTCAGCTATTTTACCTGTAACCTGATGCTCTGCCAGAGGGAAAAACAGTTTCCTGGTTAAAAAATTCGCAGATAAAAGAAAGATGTAAGTTCAAGGTTTGGCCAAGCCATATTTACCATTTTCATATGCAGTAACTGCCAGTGTGACTATTCCAAATAACTTCTGCAGGTATTCTTATGTATTGTGTGCAGTTTTTTCATCAAAAATAATTTCTTCAGTACCCTGCATGCATTTTGACTAACTGCATGACATGGAATAGGGGTTCTAGAAAAATAATAAAATTAAGTTACTTGGAGGCCACATGAGTCATCCTGTTGTTAGAGGAGAAAACCAGGCATATAGAATACTGAAATTCAGTACCTTGCCTTTAAAGCAATTCACTCAATTCTACACAGGATGCTTTTCTCTATCTTACACACTTCTAAGCTACTAAACCCAGAACTTTTGTAAGAGTGCCTGTGATGTGTGCAAAATGTTTAAACCAAACAATGAAGCCAGGTCTGATGAAAAACAGATAACTGTGATGTGTAAGATTGTCTTTATTCTTTACATAAATGGACCATGTCAATAAGCAATTTTCAGATAAAGTTTTTAAATGCATGTTGTATTTAATTTCAGCTTCTTTTTAAGAATCTAATCTTCCTGTTGTTTCAGATTGGATTAGTGAATCCTCAGTGACTTGGTCAAGAAACACAGCATTTCTGGTGAGCAACATGCTGGTTTACACGCCTACAATAACACACTTCTGCAGAATCCTAATATTGTTATCAGATCTGAATAAACCCAGATAATTTCAGCCCAAACTTTGTTCTCAATTAAAAAAAACCAAAACAACAAACCAACCAAAAACCAAGGCTAGCTCCTCATTTAAGACCACTTAAGACCTTTTCCTCTAGAAAACAACTCACCACAATAGATGTATTTTCAAGGATACAGGTTATATCACTGATACTAAACTAGTGATAGATTTTCAGATAAAAAAACCCTTCTCTTTTGCTCCCACTGAACCAGAACTCACTCCCACAGCAACAACATACATTTTCTACTAAAATGATGCATCTAGAAGTAGACTCTGCCAAAGGCTACAAATGAGAAAAGCAGAATGAAGGTATGACAGCCAGACTAGCAACACAGAACAAAGAGCTTTAAACAGCTTTAAACTTTTAAAACATCCTATATTCAATGTGTTCCTGTGACAAATTAGAGGGAGACAAGCAGGAGGCTGAATGCCTGGTCCCACTCACACCAGTGGGATTGGTTGCCATGGGCTCAGCCCAAGTGGCATGTGTGGAAGGTGCACACACAGACTCATGAGCACATGTGAACAGCTCTTGCAAACAAGCTTATCTGCTTTCAGCCTGGCCAGGGCAGCACAGGAGGCTTTGCTGATCTGCTCAAACAACAAGAATTGGTTTCTGGTGGATTTGGACCATGACCTGATATAGGGGACTCTGGGAGTGCACTCTGGGCTCTCAGATCCCCACCCTTGTGGTCACAGGTCATTTTGTCATGAACTGTTCTTCCCAGAAATGTGTCTTTAAAGTCTTTAGTGCAGGAGCAGGCAATGAGGTGCTTCAGTTCCTCGTGGGTGATTACAGCAGGTACCACACCAAGAATAGAGCAGGTTCTCTTCTTTACAGCTCCAGCTCACTTACACTGCATTCTCATCCTGGAAAAGAGGTTCTTATTCTAGATCTGGCATCTTTATTGAGCAAGGCATAAAAAGTAAGCTTCAATTAATGCCATAGATTTTACTGGAAATTAAGCCCACGTGTACATCTTGCTGAACCAAGTAAAAGTCTAAGTGGATTGGTGAATACAAACTTAGGTTGTAGCCCTCATAAGCAAAAAAATTAAACTTTGAAGAAACAGCCTTAGTTCCATGCTACTGGCTTATCTAAACTTCTCTGCTGACTTTCAAAAAAATGCGGATTTTTTAAAATCGCAGCTACACAAACTGCAAACTTTTCTCATAGACTAAAGAGAGCATAATCCCAAATCATCAGTCTCTACGTTCTTAGGTTGAAAGAAATAGCAAGGGATCAGATATGTGTATATTTTTTTTAAAAGCCTCAGAGTCAAGAAAAGAAGGCCCATCTGCTTAAGTCATCAATAGGTACTACAATTTTCTGCCACAATCATGTTTGCACACTGAATTCTTTAAAAATGCTGATTTTAAACAGAAAGCTCCGTCAGCCCTTAAACAGGATTGCAGCAGCAAGAGCTCATACAAATTTCAAAGAAGAAAGACTTCAGGGACTGGATTTGCAACTTAAGATATGTTTGATAGAGAGATGTTTCCCATGACAAGAATTAATTATTTCATAGTAGTCTAGTGTATTAAAATGCATCTATGAACTATCAGCATAGTTCACACACTTCTCTGTACTAGAGAGAAGTTTGTACAGAGAAGTTTGATTTTTCCATGAAAAGGAAAAAAATAAAAAGCTTCGTCTAAGGCTGAATCATTTATACTTACTACTGAAAATAAGGATCCCTCTGCAACAATTCCTGTTTTAGTGTGGTATATCGAGAACATGCTGGCTACATTTTAATTTAGGAGGTTACCACTCTGCAGAATAAATAGGTACAAATTGGAAATTGGCTGAGGAGGCTTGAGAAACAGACCATTGCAAGTCATGGAAAACTAATAACACTGGCAAAGAGAAAGAGAACTTTTTTGGTGAAGTAGGGAGAGGCTGTGTATGGACCCAGGTGCTGAGACTGCTGTGATGATCCATAGGATAGGAGGGAAATATTAACCAGGGACCTTACCTGTGAAACCAAACAGACACTGTGACAGACCAAATTCAAACTTCTTGGGCATCGGTGGCTCTGGACAACTTCCAGTGACTGAGAGTATGTTCCCCATGCCAGTCTCCCCCTCGCTCTTAAAGTTCTTGCAATATATCCCAAAATATTGTAACCAGAATGCAAACTAGCAGATGAAAGCAGAAGGATACTAAGGAATATACATGAGTTACAAAATTATCCTCTGGTGGCATCTCATTTTCTCATTAAAGGGTAGGTCAAAACTATCTGTTGCCTTCTGGCAGCATAAGGAGAGTATCACCAGTGAGATGCTATCAACATGTGCTTTCCCTGCTCCCCACTCCTCCATCCAGAATCTCCTGATTAAATTATCACATGTTTTATCATTAAAATATGCAAATCTTCAGTGAATTTACATTTTTGCATCTCAAGCCTTCTTAACTTCCTGAAAAACTGTTGTACTCACATCATTGCTCTTACCAATATAGCACATGCTCCTTCTGTAACATCATTAGCTAGCATGGAATTTTATTCCCAGCAGGCATCAAATAATTTACCATGTGAAATTACAAGAAAAAAATGTTCAAGACCATGAGAGAGCAGAATTGCTGAAAATGTCTCCTAGCTTAAAAAAGATAAAGGCAGAGGACAGTGTGAGTTAACACGGCTGCATATCTTTGCTGCCTTGCAGCTGGTGAAGTCTCTTCATTTGAAGATACAAAGTAAAGTCTTAAAGGTGATGCTCTCCTCCAGTTTAAAAAATATCCTGGGCAGATTTAAATCTGTGAACACATAACAAGAATTAGACAGCATATAGAGCGTTTGTACTTAAAAAAAAAAGAAAAAAAAAAAGTAAAAAAAAAAAGTTAGTATCTTGAATAAAGAAAAAATGAAAAAAAAAAAAATCAACATTTGTTTTACAAATCTGAAGAGCCTTCATTTGCTGAAGTGTGCCCACTTCTGCTCCCTTTGATATCTCCTATTGTAGTGAATGCTTTCAGTATCACAAATGAAGCCTGTTATCCAGGTCCACAAAAGCCTACATCAGATTTCCCTTTTCTTTCTCAGACAGTATCTCAGCACTGGGGAAGTCATTAGTTTTTACAAGGAAATCCAATTCCTTCACATAGCTAGAAAGTATAATAAAAATATCATTATTGAAACATGATGATGCTTCCACAGAGGAAGAGTGTCTGGACATTGTCAAGACTAAGTAATTGCTCCTACACAGACTCCACCAAAATACACAAATTTTGCCCCTGAGGCTCTTCTGGAGGTACTAAAGGTAAGGACACTGCACAGGGTCAGAGTGCTGTGAGCAAATACTCAAGAACTTGCCTTTTTGAGTAAACACCAAACATCAAAAAGACTTGTTTCTGCCTTCAAGTCCATTCAGAATCCATGACCAGACCACACTCTTCCCACACCTCACTCAGCACAAGGATGAAAAGTGCCCCATTCTATAGAAGGGGCTGACCACCAACACTCCATTTTTACATCTTTGTAGAATTTCAACATTCTTTTATGTTCTTCCCATATGCATGGGATAGATGACAGTCTTTTAACCACCTGCCATCAGAACATTATTTCCCTGCCTATAGTTCAGGGGGCCAAACATGAAAATTGTTCAGGAATCTTAATATGAACAGAACTTGACACTTCTGATCAAGAGCTGGCAATATAAATTTGCAACAAACCATATTCTTGTCTGGTTTGAGTCAGGTCCACTGATGCTTCCACCAATTCCTGTAACAGACATTGCTGGGGAATATTTTTCTCTCTGACATACTTGATCTTAAACAATCTAGGTTACTGGGAAAAGAATGATCCTTGGAAGACATCCAAACTACTCAATCATTCTGACAGTTATGGAAGTCCAACTGCTGGAAAGGTTTTACAGGAACTAAATGTAACTGCTCTGACAAGACATGTATAAGCATGGTATGACACTCTGGCACAGAGCAGTCCACCACCTTTATGTGCCTAAGTATGACTTGCATATAGAAAAGGATATTTCCTTCTAGTCTGCCACTTTGTTTTTCTCATTAAAAAAATCCCTTGAATTCCTGGCAAAAGTGTCACACTGAGCACTGATTCATTGATGAAGGAACTCGGGAATACATTACTGGTTTATTTCAGGCACTGAGAGATGGTGACAGATCTGAGAAAAAAACTGACATCTTTCTGTTCTAGTTTTGCATGGAACACAAGAAAACTCTGCTTTTCAACAACCCCAGTCTTAACTGCAAGCTTTTATCTCTTTTCAACTTTGTTCCTTCTCGTTGTCAGGAAGATCCACAAACGCCATAGGTTTATGTGTAAAAAGGAGACAGAGGAGTACTTCACCTTTATTCTAATAAAGAGAGAAAGTCCACTGGGGCACATGCCCATGGCCTTTTCTCTCTGGGGGTTTTGGAGGATGAGCCTCCTTTTATCCTAAACTCCTGGCTGCATGTTGGCTTCTTCCTTCCCCCTTTGCCTGAGGCACTAGGAAGGTACAGCCTTCCCGAACCACCTACCCCATATCCCTCCTGGAACCTTTTACCCCAAAGTTTCGAACTTCAGGCTTGTGCAGACCCCTCAGGAGCCGAGCTGTAACAAACCTGCCACCCCAGGTTAGTAGGGACATTAAGACCATTTCCAAGACGTCAACACCCATACAACATTCACCCATCCAATTATTTGTAAAGACATTAACACGTATTTCCTCTCATTGTGATCCTCCTCTATTTGTCCTTACAGAAGTGGAACTGATCATGGGAATTAGAAAGACTTGAGGCAGCCCAAGCCACTAAACAGATAAATAGATAAGATGAGCAGCCCAAAGAGCCACTGAGAACAAGTACTCTTAATGGGAACAAATACAGGCAAACAATACTCTGTAATTTCCATTAGCTCTGGGTCAGCACAGAATGTAGCATAATAAATGTCACATATAATTTATCAGTACCCTGCATTTGCTTTACAGTACTTGAACATTAACATTGAATATGCTTTTTAAAGTTTGTACAGAGCCTCAGGGAAGTTACCGAGTCTGCAAACAGTGTAAGAGATCCCATTAAATTGTATAAACACTTAAATGTGTGTGCAAAACAGAGAACACAATAAACTACTCATATTCTGAGCAATTTTTCTGCCTGTTTAAGTGTTAAACATTAGGTCATGCTTTTGCAACAGAGATGCTCCACAATGACAATGCAAGGCCAAATACACTTCAGCAGCTGCCAGTTTGCCCTATACAATGAGGGAGAGAAAGAGTGCTTGGGTCATGACATCACAAATAAGGCTGTTCATTTCCTGCTAATGGCTCCATATCTTGAAAGGAACCTGCAAAAGCACAGTCTGCATTTCAGAGGGTCAGCACAACCTGAAGACCTGTCCTCACGTGCCCAGATCTCATCCAAAGCTCTGCTTAACATAAAATTTACAAAGGAAAACGATGTTATTCTGAAACGGTTCCCCTGCAATGAAAAAGAATTGAGATTTTGGAGTTTGACAAGCAAGGGCATTGACAAAAGGTTGATACACTCTGAATAAGCTTTTGGTTTTTAATCCAGAAATGGTAATTATTAATTCATGAAGTACCTGAAAACAACAATTTGAGTCAGTTACCTTCACTTTTCTACTTTGTGAATTTTTATGTTTGCTTGTTTGTAAGTTTTGTTTTGTTTTGTTTTGCTTGGGTTTTTTTAAGATATTCTTAAAAACTAGGATAGGATTCCAGGAGGTTTGCCCATGTTTTCTTCCCAGATTAATAGTTAGCTTGCTAACTAAGAGGGTGATGCAACCAGTAACTTACTCTCTGATGTTTGCAGTTATCCCAAGCTGCCTACAACTCAAGAAATAATCAGTCTTCATGGATGTTCAATGAAAGCATTCAAAACATAAAGTAATTGTAAATAATTTTAATTTCACAGAAAAGAGTACCTACACTATTCAGCGTTTATACATACCCATATCTACTTTGAATAGGTAGAATTTTTTCCTTCCCTATACAAGGTCATCTTTTCAACTGCTTCTAAAGACTAAAGAACTAGTAAATCAAAAGGAGGGGGCAAGGGAGGAGGGAACCCAGGCTGGATAAGGATTAATTGTATGCTGCTCTTTTTCAGTGACAGAACTAAGGGAAATAAAGTAGAGTTAGTAAGAAGTCTGGCTCAAATAAGGAAGAGGAGGCAGCTGTAAGCTCTGAAACTTCTTGCCTTGGGATACTGCAGATGCCAAAAATGTAGATGGATTCAAAAGAAGCCAGGCGGATTCATGAAAGACAAATCCATTGTTTGATATCCCAAAACACCTAGAAACCAACTTTGCCTCCGACAGTTCATTAACTTCAAATTGGTAAAGCCTGAGAAAGTGTTTCAGAGAAAGCAGATGTTCTTGCTCTGTTTCACTTTTCCTTGTCTTTTTGGCCACTTCAGTCAGATCCAACAGAGCTACATTTGTTGTTACAAAGAACTTTCACATTTTTTCCCTCAGTATAATGCACTACTTAAAACAGTACATCAGGTAAAAATATGATCTTATTGAAGGCATTTTTCCTATAGGTTATTGTTCTAAATAAACTTTCAGTTCATCACAACACAAAAGAAATTTCTTCAAGAAAATCTCCTGCTGTATGGGGACTTCTGGCAGAAGAGACCAACTCCCACAACCTCCTTCCAGGTATTTTTAGAGTTGTAGAGAGTGACTTCCTTCCTGTGCTGTGGGACCCTGATTATTTGCTTTAGAGCCCATAAATCATACCTCTGATGTTCATAAAGTGAAGGGTTGCAGATACACAGGACAGAGCAACAAAAAAGTGAGAAAGTAGGCCATTGCCATCTGCCTGGCTTTTTGGTATTCTTGGTTTTCAGGACATTATCTGTGGATCCAGTAGAGCAAGGCAGTATTAGAGAGGCCTAACATTTCACCTGAGTTTCTGGGTTTACCTGCATTTAACTTCAATCCATACATGTACTGGATGGCATCCAAACCCCATGTCAGAGTCCTTTGAACTCTTATGCCAAAGCGAGTCATCATACGGTGTTCCGAACTTTTGGGCTACAAGACATATACATAAACAATATAGTAATTAACTAATTAATGGTGCAAATGCCTTACTGTGAGTCAAACCCACCAGCCTTCCGCACTACACACTTAGCAGATTTTTTGGACAAAATGATAGGAGAAAATAGCCATAAGTTGTGCACAGGGAAGTAGGAAGTTCAGACTTGGTATCAGAAAAAAATTTTCATTGGCAGAGTGGTCAGGCATTGAAATAAGTTGCCCATGGAGTCATTGGAGTCACCACCTCTGGAAGTGTTCAAGTGTAGAAAGAATGAGATGGCCAAGGGTCAACAACACATTCTATACTGTCACTTTGATTATCCAGGTTCTCACCTTTGTAGGAAGAAAGGAGCAAGATAGAGTAAAGGTTTTAATAAGATTATAGCTAGATTTCTCATTACTCACATGACAACACAATGACTCACATGAGTGGAGTATATTGAGTTCACAGAGCAATTTCCCATTGAATTTCTGGACGGAATAAAACTCAGTGATTGCTACATCTTCATTTATGAATATGAACACTATTAAATGATCCAGTCTTATTAGGAGCCAGACTTGACCATTTATTATTCTTTTATTTTGCTAGAAAGAAATTGTTTTGTGTTGAGTTAGAGTAATGTGAAAGCATTTGATTGTATGGATAATGAACTCTATGTAATGGTAATACATCACTCTATTCTCCCTATAAATCTAGAATTGCTTTTAGGAGCTAATGCAGATGAGCACTGAAGGCTTTTGCTGGAGAAGTTAAGTTGAGTCATTAGCAATTCCTGGGTAAAATGCTTGAGCAGCAATCTTCACAAAAACAAAGTTGGTCACACTATGGAAATGAAAAGATGGTTTTATCTCTAGCCCAGCTTACCATGAATGCAGAAATCATGACTTTCATTACTCTTCTTCTTACAGTTCCAGTTTTCTCAAGACAGGACTAATACTGAGTGTAAGGACAAGAACTGGAGCTAAGAGTTGGAATTCTCTGTACTGTTTCTGGTCATCCTGCTGACTTGTTAGAGGACATTCAGCAACAACAGGTGTATCAAGACTGCTTGATGAGAAAAGCAAAAGATAGCAAGCTAGCACCAAGTTTTCTAGGACTGGAAACCTCAGCTGGGAACTGAATCTCTGTGTAGCACGCCTAAATGACAATATACAGATATTTTCACATGGCAGTATGCTAGATGGTCCATTTCCCTACAAGTCACACAGTACTGACAACACTTACCTATCCATGGGTTGCTGTCAAGTTGCTGCCAAGCACTTTTAGTCTTTGAACCTCCCTCTGAGGAAGTGGAAATTATTACCAATATTATAAAATGAGTGGGTGCTGCTCAGACTGAGAATTAGCTCCTCAGAAAGTGGCTGCTAACAAAATAACAATGGAAAAAGAAGCACCTGCCTTTCAAGTCAGTCTCTAATAGGAATGGAAGCAGTCTGTAACAAAGGATAGTTGTTACAGTTTGAATCTTAGGGTGGAAATTTAAAATATTCATGGAACAAACAAGATTTTTCCTTTATCTTAGTACAATCTGAGTAACAATCCTGCCATTTTAGTAGGACACTCTCCCTTTTAGTCAAAGGAGAAAAACATAACTAAACAATGCAAAGAAAGAATCTTTTTAGAATCATGGAACACAGACAGGAAAATGCTGAATTGACCAGATGAGTCCAAAGGACTTGGTTCATC
The DNA here is from genome assembly GCA_027576195.1 of Cossypha heuglini. Classification (NCBI taxonomy): domain Eukaryota; kingdom Metazoa; phylum Chordata; class Aves; order Passeriformes; family Muscicapidae; genus Cossypha; species Cossypha heuglini. The sequence continues at coordinate 291,610 of JAODKT010002468.1, forward strand.
TCTTCAAATTTCTGTAGGTGATATATGGAAGTGGAGTGAATACTGCAAGAACAATTTCACATAAACTGAGAGAGGATTGCAAACATGGTTGGAAACTCAATCAATTAATGCTAGTAAACTATTTTTCTGGTTTTGGGGTGTAATAGTCATAGTTAAGAGGAAATCTTGTGTCTTTTGACTGATTGGAAAAGGAGGAAAATTACATAATGTCTTAATCATGAAACTTTTTATTCGATTTAAAATTTTAATGGTTTTCATTTGTCTGTTTTGTTTCCAATTTCCATTTGTCTATTGTGTTTCCAATATCTTTTAAGGTTAGTATTTGTGGGAAGTGAAGTCTGTGGCAATGTAGACTAGTTACAATAGAACAATAGAGGCTAGAACATAATTTGAAACTGACAGTTGTCCTTTTCTATTTAAAGATAGTGAGTTATTTTGTTCAATGTTCTCCAATGCATATAAAAACAGTTACTTAGCTTTTCTGAATGTAGCTCTCAACCATGATTAAGTAAAATTCAAGAACTTATTTAGCAATCTTGTCTTTGTAAGTTTTACAAAAGTCTCATTTAAAGCTTTTACCCCAATCTCTTTCCAAAACAACATACTATTTTATTGTGGAAAGACAGTAGAAAATTAATTTATGGCCCATTATAAAAAATATTTTTCCTGTTATTACAGCAGGCTGTCTTGTAGCATAGAAGCCTGTTTCTTGTCACTGACTAGAGATTCACTGTAGATATCTCTAATCAACAGGAATCTGTCATTTTAATTGACAGTTCTCTTAGGACTGACAGTTATTAAAAGCAGATAGCTAAAATAGCTTAATAGTTACCTAGACCACAGCATCCCTTTTAGAACTGGAACCAGTATTTTAAAAGTATTTAAATCAGAATAACAAACAAAATAGTGGAATAGTGTATAAAGCTGAACTTCAGAGAGGCTGCTGTTACCATTCTTTTACTGATGGAACACACTAAGAATATTCTACCATCATGGGTTGGGTTTTGTTCCTTCTCTAGCATCAGCTTTCGACTTAATACTGACACTCAACTTCTGGGCATGAGCCCACAGCTCTTGACAGATCAATTAAAATGGGTTTATTTTCATCTTATTATTGGAACATCTTCATCTGATGCCTCAGTCAGTACATTATGTCTCTGTTTAGGCTGTCCAGGCCTATCAAGGAGCTCATGGTCCATGTCAAAGTTGAGTAACAACCCACAGGGCCAAATCCTGGTAATCCCAGAGCTCCATCTGTCCATCTGTCTGTCTTAGTCCAGAGACCTAAGTGGAGCTGGGGTCATAGCAGTGAACCCACTGTCAAGATTAATGGTAATGTCTGTAATGATCTGTGGCTCCAGGATTTCCTTCTCCAATATATCAGGATGATATATAAGCTGAGGAATGAGTATCTAAGCTGTGATATGGTTCTGCTTGAAAAAAATTTACCATATTGAAAAAGCCTTTCCTTAGAGCATGAAAGGAAAAGGCATTCAATGAAGAACAGTACCTCCTCAGTTATGTCAAAATAATTTATTTACATATGTATGATATAATCAAGAGTTATTCTTTAAACACCAGGTACTGGGCTCAGTTAGAAAACATTCTCATATGCATGAAGCAGAGAATCTAGCATGGTAAGCCTTCATTAGCACATAATGTTTTCAATATCATTATCCCTTAGGATTAAAATTTACGTCATTATTTCACTCCTAATATTTCACTGTTTTTTTTCCTTTCATTTTGACAATTTCAATACTTTCTTTCTTTCTTTACAAAGTAGATTATTAAATAGTTACAAATTAGGTTCAAAAATTGCCCAAGCTCACAGAAATGGATATTTTAATGAAAAAAATAATTTGTACCTTAACCTTCTGTTTAAAAAGACAAATCTGTTCAGGTCTTGACAGCCCCTAGAAACATTTAGTATATCTCACTAATTGGATTATGTTGAGGAAAAATCAGCACATTTTTCACATAGTTTTATCAAGTTAGTACTTTGGCTAGTATCTTTGTATTTTTCCACTACATAATTTCTTTCTTTTGTCCTTTAAGATCTCAACACTGGCAATAACAATAGGCAGGCTTGAATACCAATTTATATAGAAAACCAAGTCAGTTCTCAGAAAGGCAGAATTCCAGATTTGGGTCTTCTGTTTATGAGGAATTCATTCTGTTTGGTCTTACAAAGAAGGCCAGGATTGCTACTTGCATATGATATCCTCAGTTTTTAACATTAGCCAGCTGAGGCCCTTTTGGACCCTATGGCCCTGTCTAAGCAGAAAGGCCTTAGGAATAATCTAAGGCATAAAGTAATATCTTGCAGTCAATTCACTATAAAGACAAAGAGAGTTTCTACAGCTCAGCCACAATGCTTCCACAGCTAAGCAGGGAAGAGGAGAAATGTGAATGTTTGTCTTTACTCATTACTTTCAGCAATCAGACCCTTGCTTCCCTGCAGGTACACTGACACTACTTCATTATCTACCACTCCTCTTGTGTAAAATGGTGCTCTGTGTTTTTCTCCTCCAAGCAGGTTGTTGTTGTTGTTGTTGTTGTAATTCCTGTGATATTCAGGTAATTTTTCATTATTTCTTGAGAGAGATGCTGAAACAGGGACAGCATCTCTAGAGAGGACATTGTCTCCCAGGTCAAGTACCACTGTACTGGGCCCATTCTCCTCCTGAGGACAGACCTTTCCTACTTCTGATTGCAGAAATTCTTTAAATCACTTCATGCATTTTCCTGACTGAGAAATGAGATTTAATTGCAGTAAGCACCCAGCTCCTGAAGATACAATACTGTTTCTTACACAATTTGCTGTCTCCCTAAGCAGCAGAGTCTTGTTCCAGAAATACATTTCCAGGCACCCCCTTCACACTAAGAAAACTGCACTTTGCATCTTTTTCTCAGCTGGCTACGTGGTTTTGCATTCTCTTTTAACAGTGTTTCTTGGACCTCTTACCATTCTCAGAGTAAGTGCCCTGTACCCCAGGAAGAGTCTTTGCTCAAGCACAAATTCTGTTGCCAAATGGTTATGAAATAGTCAGGCAGAAGAACCTATTGTAATAAGAAGAAAAATCTATAGCTACAGCAGGGGACATAATACAGTAGTGAGACACAAAATTGAAACCTTCATAAAAGCAAGATGGAAAAAAGGCAAGAACTTACAAAACAGCCAAGTGTGTTGTGGCACACACCAATTTTAGAATAATTTTTATCAGCCATTCACTTGAAATACTTTCAACTAGTTTGGCAGTCTAATTCTTCTACGCCTCAGTGCAAATCTCTTGAATGGCATTAGCATTATTCAACATTCTGCATCTAATTTATTGAGCTTCTTTGCTATGGGATATTAAACAAAATAATCATGCATTAGGCATAATTAGAACATGACTAAATGAATTTCTGCAATGCTGATTATAATGGATAACTGCAAAAGTAATTCACACCTCTGTGCTGCAGAACCAATATGATGCTTAAGTCAGCCTGCAGCATAAAAGGTATGTGGTACATAGACTGCCATGAACAAGCACCATAATTTGCAAAATATTAACTGAAAGCATGCCTGTTGACTTTCAGAGTAGCAGTTTACAGTGTTTCATAATAGACTATAATAATGTAATCACAGACTGCTGTAATTGCACTAAATTTGATCATTAAATTCATGGCTCTTCCTTTGTGCACCCAACCAGCCATTTCATCCTAGAAGGCAAACACCTCAAGCAAGCATGAATTGTGCTCATGACTCTCTGCTGGTTGTCCATCATCATCTTTTCCTTTGTGCACTGGAGATGGATTCCAAAAGCACATGCAGCGTGTGCTCCATGATTGTTTTGGAGAATGAGGGAAGTTTGATGAACCAACAGCTCCCCACATCCTCCACTTCACCTCTGTTACAAATGGGCACAACAGCCTCAGCCCAGTTGTCAGGGACCTCCCCGATGCCAGTGCTGGGACAGGCAGTGGTAGGCAGTGCTGTCACACTGGACAGCATGTGTGCACAAGTCCTGTGCAGCCCCATGGTTATAAGGTGAGTTCAGAACTCTGCACTCTAATGTTTCAAACACATTTCTCCCCCATTGCTGGCAACTCCCTCAGAGAGGAGGCTGGTACACACTGAAAACGGAAGCAGGCTTTGCCTGTGGAGACTGAAGCAAAGAAAAAATAAAATTCAAGTATTTCTGCCCTTTCCATAAGCACCAGTGGGTTGTCATCCTCACCCACCAACACAAAGGGAGCTGCAGGGATTTCTGTACAGATGGTGCTGTTTACTCTAGCACCATGAATAAACCATCTCAATTAAGCACTGATGTAAGCACTGCTGAAATAGCTTACATTTGTCTTGATTCTGTTGAAATGCAATTCTTCAAAGAGAACCAGGCAGGCATCCCTCACCCTTTCATCAACTCAAAGCAATGGACAAACCCAAAGGTTAATCACAAATGTGCAGAACAACCAGCTGCACAACCCTGTGTGATCAAACCTAATGTTCAACAAAATATGTAATCTGACACACTCTGAAAACACATTTACCTGGGCTTTAACCTTTGCTCCACAGGACAGGAAGGGACATGTTGCATTACAACAGGCTGGTGGCTTTTCACTTCTAGCCATGCCAAAGAGATGGAACATTTCCAGAGCAGCAGGAATATCACTGGTTCTAAGAAAAGAATGTAATGGCTATGGTTTTTAGTGAACTATACTTACAAAATCCTTTTGAGGCATGTGAATCTGAACAACTCTCAAAAAGTGTTTGAAGAGCGAATGGATGGGATGAGTTGTTAAATTCATGTCTCATTCTGAAAACAACATTGGGCAACTTGAAAGACAGTAAGTGGTAGATCTTCAGCTGTGTAGCTGTAAGGGAACTATCAGACTGGCTACAGTCTAACAAAAAAGGGTGAAGGAATCCTCTGGATTTAAGTTAAGTAGGTAAGTTTCTTTTTATTTCCATAATCTCTACAAAAATAGCAACTGAGTGAGGATTCCACAAGAGTTTTATTCTGCCTTATTCTAACTTATTCTACGGGTGATTTCAGGTAACTGCAAACCACCAAAGTGGTCTGATCCTTCAGGGTGAGGACCCTTAAAACACTCATAATCTAACAGTCACAGAGCCAGCATATCTTTTAACACACTGGATAGTCAGGGAAGTAGTATGTAATTCCACTTAGCCACATAAACTGTTTCACAAACCAGCAGCACACACATCAGTGGAGGGAAGTAATTTTTCAGAGACTGCTACTTAACAGCAAATTCTGTGATGTGCAGCAAGCATCAGAAAGCTCATTTAATCCTACTGGGGAACACAGAATCATAGACCAGAACACATAACTGCCAGGGTAGAAAAATCTTAGTGATTTTATCTTTCATTTTGCTTTCCTCAATTCACCCCTGCTTCACAAAAAGAAAAGCACAGGGGTTAAGGACACTTAATGACAGCATTTTGGCCTCCTCTAACACATACTGCAAATACATCCAAAAGTAAAGGAAGCCAGTCCTTGCACTGACTGGATTCCTCATCTCTAAAAAGGTAAATTTAATGAAAAGATAATTTTTCATAAAACAAATAGTTCTTCTTAAGATACAAATGGTGATGTGCTGAGAAGATTAATGTAGGATACTCACGAAACATCAGCTGACACCAACAAACACTTATATTATAAAGAACTAATATTATATTATAAACCAGTTATATAATTGTGATCCTTAAACAATGCTAAACTCCTTAAACACAGCTCATTACAGAGTTCAAACATGCCAACAAATACCCTGCCTTTTCTAATTCATATAATGCAAATGAGTATCTTCTAGTTGTAGGATTACAACATTTGCAGTATGACAACCTGCACAGATACGAGATCTAGTATTTTTCTTGAAGAAGTAACAGTTAAATTTGAAATGTACAAAATGCTGGAGTGCTTCAAGTCAGAGGTCCACCTTGGCTACTGAAAAATGTAGCCAATGTAAACACTGGTATCCTTTTACTGTCTCTTCATGTTTGCATGCATCTCCTCATAATACCTCTGTTTTTATTTGAACAAAAAAGGAAAGCAAAGACTAAGCTGAAGGCTTCTTACAGTTCAGAGGAGAGCTAAGTTCACTGCGCAGGGTGTGAATCCACTCAGCAGCAAATTCAGGTAGCAAGGTCCAACTACCAGGCTTAAATTCAAAACAAACATGAGTACCAAATCTATTTGGAAAAAATAACAGTCAAAGGAAAACAGTGGAAGTACAGAGATCTAACTTACAGGACTGCTGTGTGCAGGAGTTGCAAGGGGCAGCAGCTGCACTCAGGAACCAAAAGAGCTGAGAAAATCATGGTGAAAAGGAAGTACAGGAACAGAGGCTTGAGAAGAAGCTGGAAGGAGTGCCGTGACACACAGTAACAGGGACAATTTTAACAGAAAGCTGCTTCTCTGAGCTAGCTTAAGATGGGCTTGGCATTGTGTAATGGTAAAATCCCCAGTAGCTGCCCTGCTCGGAAGAAAGCCTAGAGTTAACAACTATATCCCTTCATCCATCTCGAATTTTTTCCACATCCCATTGCATATTCCAAAAGCACCACACTAATGTGAGTTCTTATGGACAACATAAAGTTCAAATTATCAAATTCAGTTTTCATGTGTGTTATCACTTGTAATCAACAATTTTTAACTCATATCACAAAATATTGTCCTTGATGTCTCATGTGAAGGAAGAGTACAGGAAATAGCAGGTGAAATATCTACCTTCATCCACTAGCAGGAGGAAATTATTTTTTATTTCTGAAGAAGTTTGTTATTAGTGGCAAGTTGTTGATCATTTTGATGTGGGGTAAAAAGGACAAAATAAAAGACCAAGAACCATGAAGCAATCAGAACTACTAGCAGAAGACCCCACAGCTCTAATAATAGTAGAACACCCCTCAAATAGCAGTGATAAGTAGAAATGTTGAGAAAAAGACATAAGAATAAAGAAGCTATCACTCACACCTAAATACTATATTCTGAAGGTTCTAGGTGGACTTAAAACACGTATGGGTACGATATAAAAAATTGCATTAAACACATTGAATGAGGTCATACAGACTGAAAACATAATGTTAACTGTGTTACACATACATTGTTCACAAAAATTACCCTGATGTTTCTGATTTAAGAAGAATATAGACTGGTATTTTTTTCTTATGATTACATCAAGCAGACCATGAAAACAGAGGGTGAAAACCCCCCCCTACTCTACAATCCTTACAGGTTTTGTAGACAAATCTTGTACACACAGATTTAAACATCTGTGCCCAGAAAAGCTTCCTGGATGTCAGTGAAAAAGTAGACATGTGCCCTCAGCAAAATAAAGTCCTTCATGAGCAGAAACCCTTTCACCACTGCTCTGAGGCAAAGTCTGTGAAGCATGAAGACTAGAGTACAATTGATATTTCTCACATTCAAGGAGGGGCACACAACATTAGAAAATAGCAGGTCTGGAGTATATAAACAGAAATACATTATTCCCGTTAATTAAATTGCAGGCTCCATTACTACAGGATGTTGTGAAGGATAAATGGGTTCTAAAAGAGATTAGATGAACTCACAGAGAACAAAAGGTCTGTCACAGAACATTAAACACAACTTTCAGGCTACAGCTGGGTCACAGAGTATCTAATTGCTGTCTGCTGAAAGGTGCTGTGTTATGCTTGAGAAAGAATCATTCTATACATGACCAGGCTGCTATACTATATCTCTTCCTTCCTCCAGCAGGAGAATAGCGGGCTTGACAGAGCCTTCCTCTGATCCAAGATGAACTTTCTTTATCCACTTTTTCTTCCTCCACTGAGGCAGGTCTGCAAACATTGCCTTATTAACCTTTGAACGTTTTGTCTTTATTCAGAAAATTATTCTGTAAGATTTTCTAAAGGAGTTACAGTAACACCTGCAAGCTGAGAGGTTAATTATATATTACACAAACTTTTAAGGGATTTTGGACAACTTCAGATCAATCCAATAAATTGGGAGAAATGGGTTGTCAAGAACCTTACACCAGAAACTAGTAACCCTGTAGTACAAAGGATTTTCTTAAATCTCAGTAGCAAACATCGTAAACCTTGTGTGTACATGATGGCTTTAGACTCAAGGATAGTAGGTTCAGATGGGATATTAACAGGAAATTCTTCCCTGTGACAATGGTGAGACACCATGGTGGATTACCAAGAGAAGCTGTGGACCCCATCCCTGGAACTGTCCAGTCAGGTTGGAAGGGGCCCTGAGCAACCCGGTCTAGTGAAAGCTGTTTTGCCCATGGCAAGAGGTTGGAAGTGGATGATCTTTAAGGTCCCTTTCCACCCAAGACCTTCTGTTGTTGCAGGATTCTATGTTTGCAGATCATTTATTCCAGTACACAGGACTCAAAGGGGTTCTACAATACAATGGCATTTAAAAAAAACCAGCTATACAGTACAACTGACCCATACTATTGCTTCAGTCTTCTGTCAAATGCAATGAATCATCTTTCAAGTTTACTCACTGAAATTGCATGTATTAGTTACTCTGTGGTCTGAGTACATAGCTTGAGCATGTGAAATACAGCAAAGGCCTTGTTCAGGAGATTCTTCTACTGAGAGGAAGTACTCTCAAATGGCAAAGTTCAAGATAATTTCACTCATGATGTCCCAAACAATGCCCAAACCTTATGGTTTGAAACCTCAATATCAATTTGTAAAAAAACCCTGTCTGATTTATTTTAAAATTCCTCAAAATAATGCTTTTTTTCCAGTAATCTTTCATCTTTAAAAAAGAAACTATCTTCATATGAAACTGGGCCTCCCAAAAATCAGTTTTTGTTGTTTAGTTTGGTGCTTGTGAAACCTTGGGTTTTAGCCTTATATTTTTCAGACTGTCTGACACTTGGTGTGTAACTCTGAAACTTCATGTTAGGTGTTAGTAAGTTCTCTTCTCAGGATATTTAGACAAAACAATCCCTTCTTGCTAGAGAATCAAGGACAATGGCACCCAAAAAGCATCAACAATGGCAAAGGGAAGGGGGCAAGCCAGGGGGCTGAGACTTCATAGTCTGGGGCTGTGGTTGGACAATTGACCCCCAACATACAGATGAACCAAAACTTATAAAAGTGTAAAAACTTGTGAGTGGGATCCACCTTGGATTTGATTTGGCTGTAGCCCCAGCCAGGCTCTTGCACTGCCCAAAATGCATCCTTCCAGTAAATACCTATTTTATTCCTTTTATTCTGCCTAGTCTCTGTTCCAGGCCAGCCTTTCCAGGCATCACTCGGGTTTTTAGGGCTTTTTTGAAGTTTAATAATTTTTAATATAGCTGGAAATCTTTGCCTTCAGAAATAGGTATCTACAAAAGTGGGAAGACAACTGATTTTTACAAACATCGTATGGCAAGTGCTCTAATTGCAGAGGAAAAAAATTTTTAGATTACTTTGCTCTAAACTAATCTTAATAAAGTATTAACAATTCAGACTTTTTGTTTCATTTTTGCATCAGCAATGACTTTATTAAGAACAATGTAGGTTTTGGTCTCCTGCACAGAAGTTACATTCATACTTCTTTTTTTTCCCAGAAGTAATTTCTTCATTGTGAACTACATTTTATGTAGCCACAGAATCAGAGAATTGAATGGCTTGAGTTGGAAGGAACTTTAATGATCATCTACTTGCAAGTCCTGCCAGGGGCAGGGGCACTTTCCACAACGCCAGGTTGCTCAGGGCCTTGAATCCAAATGTCTGTCCATTGACAGCACAGACCAACACAACAAATACTTTAGCTGCACGTAGTAATTTTTTCTCCAATTGAAGTGAACCAAAAATAGGCAGTTATTTAGGCATGTTCTAAAATACTCTGCTATATGTAGATGTATAAAATACAGCACCAGAAGAAGCACTGGAATAGGATGGTGGAATCACCACCCCTTGGAAGTATTAAAAAAAATGAGTAGTCTGGCACTTTGTGATATGGCTTAGTGGATAGGGTATCCAGCAGAAGACTTGATGGTCTTGGAGATCTTTTCCAACCTTAATGATTTTACAACTCCAAAATCCAGTGTGATTTTTGGAATCCAGTATTTTTGGTAATAAACTGTACTATTACTCTGAGGGAAATCTTATGCAGACAAAGCCCTGAAGTATTTTACAGCAAAGCACTTTTCATGTATGTTAAAACACACAGACTCTGATTGAAGAGAGCTCGCAAGTGAATCCAAGTTTCCTCAAGTTTCATTGACAATTTGGATAATTCTTCCATGAGTTTTGGCTCTGATGAGAGAATCTTAAGATGTAACTGAAAATTAAAACAAGCAGTTAGTGAAACAAATACAGATAAAAAAATTAAAAGACTGTTTTTCCCATTAAATTCCAATAACTTTGCTTTCAGGAAATGTCTCAAATAAGGAAAGAACTCTTTTCCTTCAATTAACTTCCTCTATTTAATACTGCCTCCCTTTTGCTAGTCTTTACAAGCCATTTTTCATGTACTAGATGGGATAAGCCAGCAAAATGTCTGAAATATGCTGTATTTTTACTAGATCATCTTCTGGCAAAGCTGCTGAATCTATTCTCACCACACACTTCCTGAGAGGGTAACTTCCACCCCTTTCTGACCTGCATCACAAATTCCTCTTTAGGCTAGAAAGGCTAGACAGAAGTGCTAAGGTCAATCAGGATTATTATTTTAATTAACCATGTTGCACACATCAAGAAGAATGATGCCAGCACACACTGGTGATAGAGATGGATGAGGTCTCCTTATGTGTCAAACAGCAACCTTGTTAAAGCAGAAGGAAGAGAAACCTTCTGATCCTGCAGCAATTATTACCGCTTAATGGATGGAACATTTATTTTCTAGGCTACAATTTAAATCTAGTAGCCTTGATATTAAGCTTTAGTCTGAAAGACAGTAGGTTCAGTCTGGATATTAGATAAAATTCTTTACTGTGAATATGGTGAGGCACTGGTCCTTTTATTACATGTGTCTGAATGTTTATAACAATGCTTTCCAAGTAAACTTATTAATTGCTTTCACATGATTTCATAAATCAGAGCATCTTAAGCACTTGTACTTCAGAAGGGTTTAAATCTTCTGCAGAACCACTCTGTCTCTAAGAGTAACTGTTACCTGCTTCAGTAGAGTTTCTAACTTTCTAACTTACATACACCCTGGAATAATTTCATTAGCTCTGCCATACTCAACAGGTAACACATGAAAGGCAGCCCACTGACATGGAAAGTAAAGCAGGTCATGCTTGCAATGTCTAGTGATAAATCCAACAAAATGTCTAATTTACTTCCCAACTATCATGTATTAAATTCTTTGCTTATTTAAGACATAGCATGACTTAGTTTAACAATTAACAATCACTAAGAAGTTACAGATGTTACAAAAAAATAAAACCAATTCTAAGTAAGGAATACTAGAACAAAACCTGTCTGCCTCCTCACAACATTTTTTGCTTCACAAGTTTTTCTTGACTGTTACCAAATGAGTTGACAAATCATCCAATACATTCAGTTTGACATTTTAAAACCAATCTCAACCAAAATCCCTTCAGATAATTTGAGCAGACAATTTATACCTTTTTACTGCATAATTGCTATTTTAAATAGGACTAACATAAATTTTGTAAGAAAACTGTTACCTTTAAAAACAGCGCCAGGTATGCCTGTGCGAGTTCAAAGTTGTACTTCTTGTTCAGCATCATCTCAATCATTCTCAGAAAGCTCAGCATCACCTCCACTGAGCCACCACCTTCAGGGGCCAAACCCCGTAGCTCTACCTCGATATTAGATGGCCCCAAGCTCTTCAGCAAGTCAAGTGGAGCTTTATCTGTGTGAGAACATTGAGGGACACGTTATCAGTAACATCTGCAAAACAGAATCTAACAAGATACTTCACAAGGAAGGCTTATTCTAAAATTCTTAAACAGTGGCTATGAATTTCAGGTTTTTACTGTTTTCTTACTTTTTGGTTTTCAACAAAATGTCTCCCTGTCTTAAATTTACTGTCCCACCACATACTGGAAGTACAGATGCATTTCATTTGTAATTGAAAAATACAAGTAACATCTTCGTATTTGCTTCACTTTTTTCCCTCTTGTGTCTTTCAAGTTAAACAAAATTTCGAATTAACCACGTAACATTGTCATTTCACATCTCTTGGCAGAAACAATGCACATACTTGAGATTTTGAGTTGTTAATTAGGAATATAGTCTGAAAGACAGAGAGCACTACTTCTACTAGGCATCTTTACTCTAGTTGAGATTAATCAAAACTAGAGATCTTCTAGTGCATCTAATAAAACTATTACTTTTTTTCAAGTGAATGCCTTATGCTGGAGGGTGCTAGGGGAAAATCTTTTCCACCGTAGAAATACATGCAATTTACAAACTTTCCTTCTCTTCATAAATAATAATTCTCAAGATTTCTACCATCATACCTGATGACCTCTGAGGATTCCATCCATTTGCTTTAAAGATGAAGCAGCAAAAATATATTTGGTTGCAAATGCAACTGATAGTTATAACATTTTTAAATGTATCTGATTAATATTTCTTTTGCTAAGAAGTTGCTAAGAAGACCAACTTCATGATAACTAATGGTGTTAGGCATTTATCCTCAGATGGTATAAATTGGTATTTGATCCCTACAGAAAATCATTAGCTAGTTTTAAATACAACTGGTTTTAACAATAAACAGATGCATTAAATATCTTTTTTTTATTACATTAAACAAACAAAGCATGGAACATGTGAGTTGATACACATACAACATGGAAAAGGTTGCAGCTCAGTATGTGTTCCACAGTCCTGAAGTGAGGTGTGAAACCCTGTTTTCATCCCAACAACAAACCAGGATGGTTTCCAGCAGGATTCTTTTTGTTTGCAGGGCCCAGTCACCTTTACAAGAGATGCCTGTAACCTAGCCAGCAAAGAGCCATGCTCCCCATCACTAGCTTGCCCAGCCAGAATCACGAGGCCCCCTGGATCGTGGCTGTGGCACAGACCTTGGAGCACACCTGCCTTACAGTGCAGGTGGCCCCAGGCAGGTCCCCATGCCCACTACCACACATCACAGTGCACTTGCTCCCTGGATTCACCTCTTCTGACTGGCTCTGAGGCACTTTAATAAAACACTGTGAAACGAAATGCCAAAAATGAGGCGTAAAAACACACCCCCTTGGTGACAGATAATGAAGCTCTGCACACAAAACATTTTAAGTGCACATGAGTAAGCTGGCCATTTCAAGAGAGCTTAAGCAGGGGTAGAAGAATTCCCAACAGAACTGCTTTGTGGACAAGCTACTGTCCATTTACATTTCCAAGTCAGCTCTATCAGCAATAATTTAAAAAAATCTGAGTTTCAATGATTCTGTAGCATCACAAGATAAATATGAAAAACAGCTGGTACATTTCACAGGACATTTAAGTGATTGAATTGCAAAACACACTGCATGTTCAAAGAAATCAAACACCTTATTTTTGTATCATTTATTTCTTCTTAAGCTTTAAATTACAGGGCAATGAATTAACACTTTAAGTTTGTGAATGTCTGATGAAGTAGCCCTTGAAAGGAGAACTTGCTAGGCACATTATGTTCTGCCTGTTCCAGTGAATCACCAGACTATTCCTTCTTTCCTTCCTTTCCCTAGTAATACTACAGATCACCTTTTCTGGGTGACATCATCACAGTTTTTAAAAAAAGGTTAATGATCTTAGGAACACAACCTTCTTTCTCCATAAGGGTTTTAGCCAGAATTGCAGACAAGCTGCAGTACCAATGGATCTTTGATCCAGTCTGGCTATCTGTGTATTAAGTAATTTGCCTCTTATACTCTACTATGCATATTTTTTTCACCACATATGTTACAACGCTGACATTAGAAATCACATATATATCAAAATAAAAGCAGAATCAACATTTTAACTGAAATATTTTGTTAACTTACATTCATTGGTGCACAGGGCTTCTTCAAGATGAATGTAGAAATCAGATTTCTGCACCAGTACCCCAAGGTTTACCACCTTCGACTAGACCACAAAAGCACAGCAGTATGTCCATGAATATGCAAATACATTTTTACAATTCAATTAAACTATTCTTCTACTGAGAGAATAAGACTTTGAGAAATAAAGCAATAATGCAGTGAGTTAAAACTGGTACTTTAAAATCTAGTGATTTAACCCAACGCTAAAAAGCATTTGAGATTTCTTTTAAAATGTACTACATAAACATAATTATATTCATTCTTGTTTTTACCTGTGTATCATTTTCCTCCGCTGGTGGAATGTATCGGGGTATAAGACCAGGAAGTGTTGGGATGAAGAAAGGTGCTGACTTTGGAACTTTTGGTGGCTCTTTTGGTTTATTTTTTTTCTGTTAATTAGATATTTGAATTAAAATCATTATCATCATAGTAAGAGCGTGTGGGAATATTTTCTTTGTCAAGAGTTTAATTTTTAAAATACTGTGAAAACTCTAAAGACTAACTGAAAAGTAAATATACAAGTGAAGTCTTTTACTACTCAATATGAAGCTACTATTCAGCAGAAAAACCACCCCTCTCCCAAATCCCAGGAACTGTGAAAAGCACCACATAGACTTCTACTGCAAAATCTTGAAAAATATCTGAAAAGCAGGATGAAGTTTCAGGAATAGAAATTCATGCCAATTCACAGAAATAGGGCAAATATATGGATGTACACTATTTTTTGCACAGTTTCAGTACCTTGATAATATCAAGGTTGAGGAGATTTTTCCATCTTGATTCTGGTAACAAGGAAAGCGTCACCAGCTGCTCTCCCAATTGCTCAGGTGAGACATATTCTATCATTTCATCACATGGCTCTTCATCTCCTGACACATCCACATCTTGCAGAAACAGATATCTTTTATGAACATTTGTACTCCACATTCATTTTTTTAAAAAATCAAGCCCAACACTTTTATTTATTTTGCACTTTTTGAATAAAATAATGCCTAATCCTAATACTAAAAAAATTACTCTGCATAATAGTTATAGACATAGGTGCTAACATAACATAGAGCTGAAAAGCTACAGAAACAATCTGTATTACTTATGAAATATTAAATTATTTTAAAATATTATAGCAAGACGCAGAATTTAATAACCAAATTTTTAAAGACTGGTAAGATTTGTCAGCTTTGACTGAAGTTACATAATAGCAGTTTACAGAGTTATTGAAGAAAACGAGGTATCGACAGTAATCCGTTGTTCTAACTGTATAAACATATACACAGTAATTTTAGTTCTAAACTACAAAACTGAAATCTTTGCACCATATTCACTACCTCAGCACAACGTCTTCAAAGGTATGACTGAAGTGGCACATAAAAATGAAGAAAATCTCAACATTACAGCACAACATCCCACAAGAAAAGTCATAATATCAGTCACTCAATTTTCTCTTATTTCCTGTATGGTCTTGACCAAACATGTCTACTTTCCTTTCTTTCTGTAAAATATTACTTGGCTAAAACAATGAATCTAATAGACAAGCCTGAAACAACAAAGGAATGTAACCCATTATGAGCCCTTAGCATCTAAATATCAACTTTACATTTGCCAAAGACACAAAGTGGGTTAAAGCTTTCAACCAGAATCATTCAAAGTTCTGGGATGAATTCCTGTCTCCCTAATTTAATTATGTAAAGCAAGCGTGTGCTTACTAAATCAGCCATCATCATGAGGTATTTTTGTGGCCAATAGCTAGGTGTGCTTCTCCTCCAGATGGAGATGCAAATGCAGGCACTCCAAATTTGGGCAGACAACATCCCCATCTAGAGGACTTCTGATGCACAACCACTTTTATTAATTTAGAAAAAAAATTCCACTTAGGCCTTTCTTTCACTGGGCACAGGCACATGCCAGGTCAGCTGAACCCAATCCTCTTGCCAACCAGACAATTGCAATGAATCTATGGCATAAAGCAGGGAAAAATAAAATACACTGAGGATTACCTTGCATGGGGCAGGTGCTGGGGAGTGTCACCAAAGATGGTTCATAATCTGCAGGAAGGGGCCGTAATGACACAAGTGAATACAAAGAACGGTTTGACCTGAAAAAATAAGACAGACATTTTAAAAGCCATCTCCAGATAAATGAGAACAAGTACTTCAGATATAATTTACACTGCAGTCTAATACTGCTGCAGCATGGCAATTCACCAGGCTCAGTTCAAGATTAGGTCTCATCATCTACCAGATGAGCAGGAAATGAAGTGTGGCAATAGACTCACTGAACATCTGAAATATAAATGTTATGTTCAAGTATTATTGCCAAGAACATAATTGCAGGTTGCAGGACCTCAGTGTTCTTGAAGTGAGAGGCCCAGAACTGAACACAGAATTTGAAGTGTGACCTCACCAGCACCCAGGACAGGGGCAATAACTGCCCTGGTCCTGATGGCCAAAAAACCTGTGCCAGTGTTCCACCACCCTCACAATCAAGCTCTTCTTTCCAATGTGTAATGTAAACCTATCTTCTTCAGTTTGAAGCCATCCTCCCTTTTCCTGTCACTCCAGGCCTTTGTCCAAGGCCCCTCCCCAGCTCTCCTAGAGCCCCTTCTGGTCTCCCCAGAGCCTCCAGGCTGAACACGTTATGCACATCACATTATGCAAACATAAATGATTCATCCTGCTTTCACAAGATTTTAGGATAATACTATTCGCAAATTTTCTTCAGGTTTGAAACAAGCACACAAATAATTCTGGCAAATTGCTTCTTCTGTTAGTATAAACCAGTGCTAGGTAAGAATATCTGCTGATATTCACAAGGAAGAACTTTTACTTAACCACAGGAAGGGCTAACAACTGAACACTCCTCAGGCAAAACAACAGCCAAAATATATAACCTGAAATAATCTGTCAGCTGAATGCGAGAAAGACCCAAGCCAGTACTGGACCTGAACAGTCACTTGCTTTAGAACTGCATCAGGAGGAAACTGAACTAAACCACATTTTACTTCTGTGCTCATTTATCACTAATAAAGAGAAATAATCACAATTTTTATATACTGCTCAGAAATCTCAGGCAACACTGTACAGCAGGACACAAAAAGCAGTTCAGAAAGAACCCTATTTGAACAAAGACATTTCGAAGTGGTGGGAAAATGGAATCTAGGAAAAACTTTACACATGGCATAACAGGAATTCCTAAGAGTTAGAAACATTTTGGAAAAAGAGATCATTTAAACTATCTGAATGAGTAATTTAACTGTGGAAATTTCATGACGTACGAATCAGAGCAATACAGAACACCTGTCCTAATTAGAACCAGAGAACACAAAACACTGGAGATGATACTTCACAGGGCAATTCTCTATTTGCAATAATGGTGACTAAAAGAACTCTGTCCCATCCTAAATTCTGTGTAGAAACAGGTTACATACTCACCACAGATAAATTCCAAGATCATCCACATGTGCTGAAGCCAGAAAATCTCCTGTAGGGGACATACTAAGGCTCACAGCTGCAGAGTCTACCAAAAAACAATCTATGAGACTATGGAGAAAAAACACAACAGAGAAATTATCAGCAAGATACACTTGTTTATCTGCACACATCTGAATTACAGCTGAATGCAAACAGACCAGCAGAATATGGACACAAACCAGAGTAGCAGAAATATCCAAATATATTATATATATGCAGCAAGTGAACAGCACTGTGCCACAAGCCCTAGTCTCTACAAAATGATAAAAAATTGGATAAAGCTGGCACCTCCTTAGACATCCACACCCTGAAGAAAACGTGATGAACCATTCAACTCCTTATGCCTAACACAAACCTTTTACTGGCCATAAATTCTATATTTCCAGTCAGCCCCAGTTGCTCAGACTGACAATTCACTCTCTCAGCAGACTTCATACACACCTGGTTAATACTAGCACCTAATGTTTCTAAAATAAAGTATGTACTGTAGAACGTGAAGTTTGATTATCTGCACCAGTTTTGGCATTATCACATCTTCAGCCTGATAAACCATTCCTTGATCATTTTTTCATGATTGCAGAAAATTGAAAAAATGCCACGTAAAAACAAAAGTTAAAATGCAACTATAATAACATTATAATAACATATTATTATGCAACTATTTTAACAATGAGACATTTAAGTTCTGAATGATGCACACTTTAGCAGACTTCCACTCAAGCCCAGGTTGACAGCATTGCTTGCCACTTGCTGAAATACAAATTTCAGTTACTTCAAATTTCAAGTAAAGGCTGAATTTGACAACTACTCCACCAAGAGAAACAAAAAGAACAAATGAAGAGTGTGAATACTTTGTTCTTGTTTACAGCTCTATAGCCCTGTTCTGTTCACTAACCATAGAAAAAATCTTGATGTAACACAGCAGTTTAAAACTTGTGGGATGTATTATCTTAGATACTGAGCACTCCTGTGGTGGTTTGAGAGAGCATGTCAAAAATAAAAGCCTTTTCTCCCTGAATGGAGTGTCTTACTCCCTATGCATGTTCTGAGACACATGTTGAAAATCTCAGGTAAGACAAAAATCATTCGTTACTTTTAATATAAAATATATGAACACTGAACCCATAAATCCCAAACTTACATCAGATACATTTTGTACACAGTGCACAATGGCAAGAAAAACTTATCCTAGATACTTTTTCCTAGTTTCAAATCCATCTTTTTATGACAATCCTTACCCATAACTGAGAAATTCTGTTCAATAAATCAACCAAAAGAAAATTCCAAATTTCCAAAAGAAATTTAACAAGAAATTAAGTTTTTCTACTTACTGGACTTAAAAAATGATTAAAATTACAGGCTTGAGAGAAGGAGGGATCAATCTACTATAGGACATAAGACGTAATTTTTACACAAAAAGCTAAATGAATCCTGCTTTGGGGCTGCAGGCATCTACCTTTATGCTTCCTGCCTAACTGCAAATCTGAGACAATGGAAAACAATGTTGAGCTCACATTTAACAGGTCTCTTATGCTGTTTTTTCTCAAGTGCTCCATCCAACTATGAACAGTCAGCTCATACCCCTGATTCCTCAATTAGTCTATGCAAGCTGCACAACAGAAAGAAGTACCTGCATAATGCCAGGGCTCCTGCTTGTAACTTTCTTTACACAAATTCGAAATTTTTTCCCAGTTTTAAGAAAGCCCTACATTAAAAACACACAGTAGGAATACCTGCATTACACAACATAAGGACAGTTAAGCGCCACTCCCAAGTAAAAACAGATGTCCATTTAATAGACAGTTGGTAATTTTCATAATGCTGGATTCTAGAAACATGTTCTCCAGCATTTTATAAGAACAATATCAAAGCTGAGGCTTTAGAATACACAGTTCATGAGACGTTTTTTTCTATTTATGAGCCACAGAGGTAAGGCAAGCATCAGGCCTTTAATTAAAAGATGTTTCTCCTTTTCAATACACTCTTCTGCCTTTAGTTATGGGAAAACTTTGCCTTTACTGGAAGAATAATTTAACCTAATTACATTTAAAACCAGGGCTTGTCATTTAGCTGCCTAGACTTCAGCTTGACCCGAATTTCAGAGACAAGAGACAAATATTTAATTCTTTTACATGTAAAAGAAAACTACTGTCAAACTGCTTTTAAAAACATTATAAATAGATTCTTATTCTTATTGCAAAGAATTATGTTATTGAAGAAATGAAAAATAGAAGAAACTTTATTAATGCTACTAATAAAGATATTAATTAATGCTGCAATTTTTTGTAGGCACATTACTTTGAAAGGGAAAGAGTGTTGGAAAGACAAAGACCAGAGTGCTAACTTCCTTCTCATTTACACTGGAAAGATGACACTTAATGTCCATTCTGTCCTATTTTAGACTAGTGGCTCTCATCATGAAAGAACAGGCCAATTGTTGCAGTAATGCAATGCACTTCTGGTAGTAAAATGAGAACTTTTATAGTACACAGTATTATTTACCAAACCATGTCAACAGAAATAATCAACCCAAACTAAACCTTTCAGTTCCAAGCACAACCCCCAGAGCTGCATGCTGCATATCACTGCCATAAAACACAAAATAAACCCAAAAATCTATCTGATGTGCTGCTGAAAGAATGCACTGGCAGAACGCAAAGTTACTTCTCAGCTTGTTTTTTCTCCTGAGCTCCTGAACTGCTTGTGTGTACTTGCCTACTTCTCAGCCAAAATTTATTCTGGGAGAAGGCTACTCAGAGTGGATCACGAGAGAATATTTTTGGCAGTTGCAAGTACAAACAAATGAAAAATATAACTGCTGTAAAGCCATATTGTGTTGTTAAAATGAATGTAAGTGAAAACAGGCTTCTCTTGACAAAACCAACTGGAGTACTGCATCCAGCTCTGGGGCCCCCAGCATAAGACACACATGAAGTTAGAGCAGCTCCAGGAAAATGACTCAAGGCCTGGAACACATTTCCTATGAGGAAAATGAGAGACCTCTGGTGTTCTTCACCCTGTCTCCCTGGGGGAGACAACCTTGTGGCCTTTCAATACTTAAAGGGAGCTTACAAGAAACACGGAGAGACACTTTTTAATGGGGCCTGTGGTGACAGGACAAGGGGCAGCAGCTGTGAACTGAAAGGCCATGTGTTTAGATTGGATATAGGGCAGAATTTTTTTTATGATGAGGGTGGTGGAGCACTGTAACAGGTTGCATAAACAACTAGGGCATGGCCCAGCCCTGGAGGTGCTCAAGGCCAAGCTGGAGCTCTGAGTAACCTGACCTAACAAAAAAGACTCCTTTCCACATCAAGACAGTTGGACTAGATCTTTGCTTCCAACTCCAACCATTCTGTGATGCCATGAACACTTCAGCATATCACAGTGCAATTCACCTTACGCAATCTCTTGCCCTTCAGATTATAGTGCTGCTTCCAGACAAAGAACAAATTCACACTCATTCACACAACATGGAAACTCCAGATGTCATAAACAAATCCTCAGGACAGTGTTATTTTGTAGATCCAGAAGTAGACATGCATTGCTAGCACTGGACACAATTAAAATAGTGGGCACAGTTGTTATATCATGCGCAACTTCAAATATCACATCTGGTAACAGATAATCAAGCCAGAAGGCTTTCTGCCATTTATCAGAAAGGGGATTATTTCTTTTACTCTATGTTTTTAAACTGACTCACCATCCAGAGGGAAGGTCCCAAGTCTTAATGGAACAGTCCATTGATGAAGTTATCAGCCAACGACCATCAGGACTGAAAGTCTAAAATAAAACAGCCAATTTAATGGAACAACCAATAAACCAGTCCCCACAGGAAGCCCTGACAAGATTAGACTGCTCCCTAATACCTGGGTGAAATGGTATGGCCATAAACAAAAACTGACAATACACTACTGAAAATGAGGAAAGAACGAAACCAGAATGTTTTTAAGAACAGATTCAAACATAAAATACAGGCCATATATCACTCATAGTCAAAGCACTTCAGTCCTCACTTTTATGTTCATGGTGGAAATGTATTTCTAAGCACAGGTTTGAATAAATCAAGTAAATACTATTTTAGTAACATTTATAAATAAATTTGAAGCTAAAAACTATTTCAATGAACACTACAATGAACTATTACATAAGATGTAAATAAGGAATTATCAATGTGCTGCCTAATCTCTGATCTGTTTTCAGTGTGCTCATCTTTTCTATATACACAGCTGAGATTTCTGCACAATTCAGCTCCTCAATGCAGTCTTCTTTATTCCCAGCACTTTGTTTTGTTTGACCCTCCAAATCAGCCTGTTGCAAAGTTATAGCTGAATCACAAAGCACTTTAAAAAGTAGATGGCAATTTGATCACTTTACATTTTCAAACTAACATGGCTAAAAGTGCTGTGAAGATGAACTACAGCTTTACTGCTCACAGCTGAACATAATACCCAACGATTTAATACATGCAGAGAAATCCACCATCTGCAAAATCTGTTATGTATCTGTATGTCAACTGTTACAGGAAATGGGTGAACAATTACCATGTCATTAATCTGTCCATGGTGTCCTGAGAATGTCCTGACAATCTTCCTGGTTTCTATATCCAAAATACTAATAGTGAAGTCATCAAAGGCTATTCCCAGAATACCACTGCCAAGAAACAACAACACACATGATAGGGAATATTCAAGAGAAAAAATAAAAACATCCTAACATTGCTCCAGGTACCTTTTACCCTAAAAATAACAAGTATTACATTCCTTCAGTCTAATAAAACGTCTTGTCATTCTCTGTCTATGAGTCAGCTGTATTTCAAAGCATTAGAAATATAAATTCTAATACATGCTAATTAAGAATACTGGTTGCCATTCTAGATAAGTATGTTCACCAAACAATATACACATGAAATAACTTCAGTTTCTTACCTGTCTCTGTGAAGCAGAATTCTACTTGGGGAAGAAGAAAGTTCAGTGGAATAAACCAGATCTTTCATTTTGAATTTCCAAAATTTAATTAATCCTTCACTACCAGCTGTGATTACCAGCTGGTTCAATCCATCCACTGCTACTCCTCTAATGGCCCCTTCATGTGCTGCAAATCAAGAGAAAAGAGAGTATTATTTCAGAATTTAAACTTAGCACAGAAATCAGCTGAATGCCAAACACCAATTTGTTTGTGTTTGCCTGACTACAATGAATGATCAGCAAGCATATGACAATTTGAAATCCACTTGACAAGATGCTCCAGCATTCTGAATTTTTTTTCATCTTTACAGAAAACAAATTGATTTCAAGAGAACACCTAGAATACAAGTAAGAAGTGCAATTGAAGCTGAGTGTTAGCTCTTATTTCTGCTTTCAGTTTGGTGAACTTATTGTGACTGTGAGATTTGAGGGACTTCTTGAATCACTTATTGAATGCCACCAAGAGGACCTACCACCCCAGACAAAATTTACAGTTTCAGTTTAGGCACAAAGTCTGGGAGTTTTCCAAAGCTACTTCACACTGCAGTGTAAAGACAAGACGTAGCTCCTCTGGTTTTTGATCAATTTTATTTCTTAACCTATACCTAGAGCTACTAGTCAGTAAGCAAAAGTACAAAATTAATCCACTGTCAACCAACGATTTTATAAAGAGACCACTTCATGTCCACTGAGCTAGATGGCTTTTAGAAATCTGATAAGTCTTAAGGGCTCATCAGGACTCTTTCCCTGACTTTACAAAAAATTCAGATCCCAAGTGCCAGAAAAATCATGCATGAGAGTCCATGACATGACATTTGGGTTGTATTTGATGATCTTGAAGGTCTCTTCCAACCTAGTGATTCTGTACTGATCCTGTGAAATATATTTGTATGCAACTTTAAAAGGAAATGTCAGAGCACTGTCACATTCTGTCCTAAATTTGCAGCTGGGTAATTAAAAAAAACACCATATGCAAAGAACTGAACTTGCTTAGGACTTCAATTTTCCATTCACATGAAACATTCTTTCATTTCTAAGCAGGGGGCACAAACAGATGGGAAAATATTAAGAGATAGAAACTTATGAAACAAGAAGCCAAGCACTGGAAATGTGACTATCTCAAAAAGAAGTGAAGGCCAGAGCATCTCATTTCAGTGCTAACCATTGTGGTAAATGACAATTTCGTGTTAAATAAAACTAAAGATATGCTAACATCAGAGCTGTTAAAATTATCAAGGATCCTGTCCTTCAAGTCAGGTTTCTGATTGCAAGATAGGACAGTGCAGCATAATTAGAAAAACTGAAATGCATCCCAAATTCAACTTAGAACCTCTGTTAAATTTACATGATGACAGAAAACCAGTTGACTGCTATTCTGTTAAGTGCCAGTGCTTTGGAGGTTTAGAAGCTCTTACCTGTTTCTTTGCCATAACGCCCTCTGTGAATGCCAGACTGCATGTTATACACATCTACCTGTCCAGTTGACATCCCAATTACAGCAAAGTTACCACAGGAGGTAATGTCAACTGCCTTTCAAGGGAAGAAAAAAAAAAAAGTAATCAACAAAACAAAGCACCTATGAAAACCATTCCTTAGGTATCTATCAATTAGCAAGGTTGTTAGAAGGTACACAGTATATCAGGAACACAAAACACTAACGTGTTCTTTGAGGAAACCTGCATAGAACAAACAAATTACATCTCAAGAAACAGAGGGAGAAGCTCTTAAAATGAGCAAATAGTCAACATGTAAATATGGCAATGCATGGCTATGAAAGAGAATGAAATCCTGGCTTAGTGACATCCATCAGAAGCCACAAGTAATAATATCAGTACTGTAAATTAAATAATAAAGATATCGACAAATTCAGTCCTTAAGACACAGCATATGACAACTGCATGTCTCTTTCAATGCCCATGTTACCAATACCCCCCCAAATTAGGGTGAGGTCACAGAGAGTTTAAATAGGAAGAAACAAAGAAACAATTGTCTAGATGTCTTTGGAAAGATACTATCCAAAGAATCTAGTAGCCAAAAGAAAATCTGGTATTTACAATTTATCTGCCACCTAACTACTAAGCATAATGTCCAAAAAACATGTATCACGAGACACAGGAGTTGCATGAATCTCTAGCAAATGAAGTGTGTCACAGCAATTCCACCTTTAAAAAGCTGGCAAACCTCAGCAAACATTTGTATCTCCATCACTGTGTGTTTGAAACAACATCATCATGTCCAGCTCAAGTTTTAAAGGATTTTTGAGGTAATACCCTTCTTGCAATTTGGAAATACACGTCCCTATACTGCCAAAAAAGCCCAGTCTTCAGCAATCTGCATTCTCACAGTAAGTTAATCATCACAGGCATACAGACAACTCTACATCACTGTGACAGACTAAATGTAAACACTAACCACCTCTCTGAGCCAGAAAGTTAGTGCACTTAACCTGAATGTTTAGGGAAAAAGAAAAATTTTTCCTAAGACCATAAGCATTACAAACCAGTTCACTGGACACACTGAGCTGGCAGAAAGTGCTCTGTAAGCAACTAAAGCACATCTAGACTGTGCTTTTTCATTCTAAGCATAATTTCTGTACCAACAGAAATCAAAATAGTATACAGTGTGAATCTGAAGGAATCTTATCCTAAAAAAACTTACTGTTGCATAGATATCAATAGGCTTGTGTTTGCTAAATTCTTCTGGCCTCAGTTTGTGAGCTCCCATGGAGGTTTTCTGATAGTTCCAAGTTGTACAGGTTATATAACCTTGATGGCAGGCAACAATACCATCCCAGTCACTCTGATGTGCCACTTCTGCAAGGTAACAGAGAGTCCTTCTAGAAACAGTAATCCTAAAGTGAAACTTGAGCTCTCCTGGTATTTTAAGGTACCTTTAGATAGCACAGCTCATATTAAGTGTTCTTGTTGCACATTCAAAAGGCAACCATTCAGAAAAATCGCTGGGCACAGCTGCGCATATGTGGTGTAACTAAAATGTTAAGAACAAAACCTCAAGCATTGTTTTGTATATTGTGCTGTGTGTCTTTCCATATTTGAGCCTCTGCAGTTCAAAATGCATATTTCAATGCAAATGTTTTAAATTTGTTTGAATGGTTTAGACTGCTCAATCTGTACATATTTCCAGCTGAGTGTCTTTAACTTTTTCTTCAGCTGTTGAAGCAGCAGAAGCCACCAGAAAAAGTCAGGTTTAAGAGCTAAATCCACTTCCCACAGCAAAATACTTCTTTTGCATTTCCAGGAAAACTGTTTATTAAAAGTTCAGTATCCAAACTTTGTAATCAAATATGCTATACAGAGATCTAAATAATGAGCAAGTTTGAGTTTGTTGTTGGGTTTTTTTTGTTTTCTTTCTGTTTTTTTTTTTTGTTGTTGTTGTTTGTTTGTTTTCCTGAAAATTTTAAAAAAATAAGAGCTTGAACCTGGCTATCTCTAGAA
>JAODKT010002468.1:317516-329503 GCA_027576195.1 Cossypha heuglini
AAACAACTCCAAAATGTACTTAAATAAATGGAGGTTTTATGTCTTCAAACACAGGCAGCTCTAATATTAATTTTAAAATTAATTCCTTTTAAATATAAATCTTAAAAATATACACACATACTTGCAACAAGTGTGTACAGACAGTCTGTATCACAGAAGTCAAATGGCTCCACAAAATTTTAAATCCAGCTCTTTCAACATACTAAACAATAAATCATCCTCAGAAGAGAAAATAGCTACACTTTTGACAAAACAGATTTCAAGTCTGGAGAGGTAATTAATTTAAAGAAGCACATTTGGATAAAGCAAAGGTAACTGTGATTCTGTTTAAAGAAGTTAGATTTATTATTTGCATACTGAATTACAAATGAACGGATTACTGAAATTCAGCTTTAAAAAGTGACTCAAATAAGCGTACTGTCAAAATCAACTGCAACTGTAACTAAGATCTCCTCAGCTGACAAAGATCTTCATCTTCCACCTAGCTGCTGGTTCTCCAGCCCAGAGTATTTGAAGACTTTGGTTCTTGTGCAGGAGATTTTCAAGCCAAGAGCCAGATAAGGATGTTTTAATATAAAATGCTCTTTTTGAAACATTGGAACAGTTTACCAAGTCAAATGCAATTTTTTACTGTCACTCAGTAGCTCATGAAAGGCCACAGAATATCTAGATATAGCATGTGCTTCCAAAACAAGTGTTTTGAGGGTTAAAAAATGAAATTAATACATGAAGACAATGTATTCACATTTAGCCTCTAACCTATGTCAAAGACCACTTACCTGAAGCAAAGGCTGTAATCGGTGGAAGTGCCATTGTATCCAGCTTAAGGCCTTTCTTTTTTGATTTCTTTTTATTAATTGAACCTTAAAAATAGACATTAAGGGTCTCAGTCTCATTGTCAGAACTGAGGACAACAGTTTAAAACGGACTGTTAACAAAATGCTAAGTTCCTTTTAAGTTTAGAAACATTTGGCTTAAATAAACACATCACTGTTCCCTAGGTTTGTAGAGCTAAGAACACTAATAGAGTTTCTGTCAAAATTCATGCAATGCTGAACAAATCACCAGCATTTTACATCCACAGGTATGAATTCACTACTCAATCTCCCTGTTCCAAGACCTTGTGCTGAAATCCTGAGGCAGAAGTTCCCCCATCACAGCTGAAGACATGGTCCTATAGACATGACTATATAAAGCAATGAACAGCACCCAGCCCTTTCAATAACCATGATAATTCAAGAATCTTGAATTACAAATTTATGCCCAAATTAATTTTTATGCATCTTTTCAAACAGGTCCAAATAGACACTTAAAACTAGTCTTTCTGATCCTTGCTCTCACAAATGAAAGTGTTCCTTAACCACGGCATGATATGCAAGATGTGTTTAAGTCACACTCTACACTAAATCAAAGGAACTCAAGCCCAGAAATATGAATTAGCTAATAATTTAATCAATTGAACAGAATGGAAATAAGGCAAAAAGTTGCAATTACATATGCTGAAATGTCAGCTACCGTTTTACAGATTTTTAATACAAAAATCACGCACATTGTTTCCCACAGTGAAGTAACATACACTGCAAAGGATCAGAAATCACTTTTTAAAATTATCAACAAATCTGAGAGTATCCTTACTGCAGGAAGGACTGAGTTTGCAGAATAACTGAGATATTAGCTTTTATAGAAGAGTTTAAGTGAAAGTAAGGCCTGTCTAATATTTACATAAATACTTTTTGGGACTTCTTTTCACCCGTGTTTGTACTTGGACTGAAATACTTACCACGTCCTAAACTTTTATTGAACTTTTCATGCACTGTTGAAAAAGATTGCAATGTTCCATCTTGACCTAATAAAGTATTAGCACAGAGCAGTGAAGAACAAAAATCAACTTTTCTCATAAGCTATTTGAGCAAGAAAAGTAAAAGGTAAGCTATAAGCAACTTCAAATCCTATAATGAGGTATTTACTAAAAATTCATTACATGAATGCAAGCCACTAGCTGGATGACCAGCAAGAAATTTTAGTACAGGTAGTGTAATGTTTTCAAAAGTAGCCCATATAGGCAATTAATTACTTAAGAGTAATAAGAGACAAGGTGGTGAGTCTCTATCATCTCATCATCTAAGTGGTCTGGAGTAAAACATGGTCTGATCTAGCACTTC
Organism: Cossypha heuglini; assembly: GCA_027576195.1. NCBI lineage: Eukaryota > Metazoa > Chordata > Aves > Passeriformes > Muscicapidae > Cossypha > Cossypha heuglini. Next base: position 319,679 of record JAODKT010002468.1, read on the forward strand.
CCTTTCTAGGATGTTTTTAAACATGGTAGTTTCTAAGGAAGGGTAGTCACTCAGGCATTTTTACACTTTTAAATTAATATCTCACCAAAAAGCAACCCTGAAAATATTACAGATAGAAATAAGCTGTAATAAATTACAAAGACAGTGCAAGCCACAAAGCTTGATCAAACTAGTGGAAGAAGTAGTTACTAACAATTAGTTACTAAATGCACTTTGCTGCTTATTTTTCCCGTCACAATCAAATTTCTTGAGTTGTTACAGATTTCATTCTGACCAGCTTGCTCAGAAGATAACAAAACCATTTTTATTCATCAAATATATAATATGGATGATAAGAGTAGCTCCTTTGCTATTCTGCTTTCAAGTACTCTTCACTTTACTTGCTGATATGTTACTCTAGGGAAACACTAGTTTCCTACTAGAATAGGAAAACTCTGGTGAAACACTTTGTTACCGTAATAATTACACCGTTTATGTTAACTACTTACTATATTTCACAAATATATAACACTTGAAATATAATCTAGTGCATTATTAATACAAAGACGTTTAGTTCTGCACTTTTTCTTTATCACAGCAAGAAATCAGATTGAAAAAGAATGAAGTTTCATACCTGCACTAAGAATTTGCTCTCCATTTTGCCCATGGTATCTGATTTTAGTTGGTGGTGCACTGTGTCCCATCCGGCTTCTCAATACGTGACCTGTACCACCAGGTCCATCAAAAATCCAAACCTGAACCCCAAAATAAGCAGAAAATCCAGGCTGTTAAATGCTGCCTCGCCAATAATTGCACCTCTTGTCAGCAGAACATGTTTATCTGGGAGCTGGTGCAGCCAACTTCACACACCGGCTTTCATCCTTAATCCTGAAACTTAGGAAGTTTCCATCACATCACCTGATTTGTTTCCAGCTCTTCATTCTGCCCCTCCACAAAAGCCTAGTGCATCAGAGGACATGCAGCATGAGGGACTTTTATCAACAGCAACTGCTTGTGATCCAAAACATTATCAAAATGGATCCAGATTTAAAAGAATACTGGGATATAAAGTGTGGTTCTGGAAAAGAGGATCCCAAGCTTTGTTCTGCAAGGGTACTACAAAGCAGTAAATGAAGCAATGAGAACATAGCAGCGAATCTCTAAACTACAGCCCGACTGAGACCAGCAATTTGAGTTTTGTTGCATCGGTTTCAGAGAGCAGCAGTGATTGTAACTCACCCGTAGAGCATTATCAGCACCATTAGTAATAAGAAGTGGCTCTCCAGGGACAAACGTCATGCCAGCTATTGCTGTGGAATGGGCATCTTGCATCTGACACATCAGTTTCTTCTCTTCTAGATCCCATAGAGCAATGTGTCCAACTGGGCTACCAGCTGCCATTACTGGGTGTCCATCTGCCAAAAAAAAAAATTTGCTTATTGACATTTAGCTCATCTCTACTGACTTGCCACATCTTAAAACTGATATAGAAAAGTCTATAAACACAAAGAAAAAGAAATCACAAGCTGATGCTAGAAATAATATAGGTTTTAACAGAAATATTGTAGTATGTCAATCAGAAAAGAAACAAAACTCACTGATAATAAAATCATATTAGATAATAATAAAATCTCTAAGTCCAGCAATCAGAGCTAGAGGTTTTGCTTGAAAACACAACAGATACTGACATAAAAAAGCTCTCTACTTCTCACAAGTCTTTCCACAATTTTCTCCAGTAGCACTCTTCCTCAACAGGGTCTGCCCTCACTCTATATGTTGTTAAGATTTGCAAGATTATTCAAATGAGAGATTAGATTCAGTATCAACAGCTCTGCAGGATCAACATTTAAGTAACTATAATAATTAGGACATGCTTGTCAGACAAGAAAAAGCTGTGAATATAAGTTAGAATTCCCCTTGTAAGTATCCATTCAGTATTCACCCAACTATAAACATTCTAACATTGTCTGGGGGGGAAAATACAATACTGAGAAATAGGTTTGGACACTAAAGCAAGATGTACTGATTATAGTTAACTCTTGGCACACAGTAAACAAAACTTTCGAAGTATGCTGTATGTGACTTCCTGTGCACTAAGAACACAAGAAAATGCTATAATACAGCTAGCAAGATGAAAATGCATGACTTCCCTTACTTATTGCTACCTTTTCTAGATTACTAAAACTCTCAGAATCAAATTTGATTTTGAAATGTTTTATAACAAACTATTTTCCTCTGTTCCACTTAGTGTTAGTGCTTTATATATATTTTCACTAAAAACCACTAGGACTTACCTGTACGAAAAGATATTGCTGTGATGGGACCCCAGTCCTGTTGAAATTTCATCAGAGTTTCATCAAACTTAATATTATGCACAATGATATGACCAGATACAAGGCCAACAGCAACAACATCCACTGCTGGAGCCTGTAAGAAATGAAAAAATTCTGTTTCCAGAAGCTGGGACTCCTTTGAAAAATGGATCACTTCAAGAGTCCAGCAGCTCTGGAAGACCATTATAACACCCTGCCACACAGCCCTACATATTTACAAGTTTTATCCTGGGCAACTGCTGTCCATTTTCACAGCTGTCATTAATGCTACAAATAAGTTTTAACTTACTTTTATAGCTAAAAAAAAATTACAGCAAATACCATTACAAAATCTTCTACTGAATCAACAGAATCTATGTTTTATCAAACTTTGAAGCAAAACAAATTTGGAAAAAACTACCAGTGAAGCTTCATGATACACATGCATCTTGAAAACTCTGTGAATTCATGACATCACTCATTGAAGACTATAGATGTGATGAACATGAAACAGGTAAGATACTAAATGCAACAGAACTAGGAACAGAGGAAGAGCAGATAATAAACCTTCAGTCAAGAGGGTGTTACTACAATTACCTGAGAGAATACCCACCATCTTTACCGCTGTCATTTTAAACAATATTTTGCCTGCTGTTCTTCATCAGTTACATATGAAAATAAAGATAACAAAAATACTAACTTGTTCAAGAGTTGTGATGGCTAAGCCCCATCCTGAAAACGAGTACAAGAGTTTGCTGTAAAACAAACATGAAAAACCCATAAATCAATTAACCCTTGCGGATTTTCCAAGACACAATGGTTGGTTTCTATGTACTTATATAAAAAAGTACAGAAGCCTTCTGTTCTTTTAAATCAGATAAAAGGAAAACAAAGCCTGTGATACTAAGGTTGAAAATAAAAATTATGGCTAAATTTTATTGAAAAAGCTAGTGTTGTGCATTAATACCACAACGGTGACATAACTACATGCCATGAACATACACAACAAAAGAAATATCAGTGATGTCATGGCAAGCTGAGTTAGGAGAATGAAACACTGACTTATGCAAGCTGACTTAACACGTATTTGCAGTATGAACATTAACATGCAGTGAAGCTCACAGTACCTGTAACTTTCATGATTTAGGAAAGCAGCTTCTTGTGGTAGGAATGAAATACTGAAATTATGGATGATGATCTACTGGGACATGCTCAGAGACAACTGCATGTCTACACATCTCTTATCTGAGTCTAAGGCTCAAATGCTAGTAATTACCTCCACTCCACCTGCCAGCACTTCCTTGGACCCACAACAACCAAAAAAGTGAAGCTTGGAAGATGGGAGGCCTGAACATGCTTTTATCATTATTTCAATAGCTTTCATGGGAAAGCTATGTGATTCCCAACAAACAACAAAAAAAAAAATTCCTGAACAACCCCTGAGATTTTGCAAGGAGAGTAAACAACACGCAACCTGAAAGGCATCAGCACTCAGGGAGCAGCAGCATTCTTTGTTTCTGGAGATACACCAACTGAAAACCCGTGCCAATACTCAGTAAAAGATTCCATACTTAATAGTATCATTTATTGCCTATCAAACTACTTGGAGCGTGAAGTATAGCCAAAGAATCAAGAATCTTACTTGGATCTTATATTCCATAGCTGCAAGGTTCCTTGTTCACTCCCAAGGAGAATTTTATTCAGATAGGTGCTGGGATGCAGAAGAGCAGAAACTGCAAAAGTGGCTTTATCAAAATCTATTTGAAGATATTCTTCTGCAAAAACAGTAAGAAACAGTGTTAGTGTGCCTACCCCTACAAATCTGCAGGCTTGTCATCCCTTCACAAATGTAAAAGCAGGATAGATATTTAATTCTTCAAATCCTGCAACTGATGTTTCTTACATTAAAGGATTAGCTAATGTGTAACAGAAGCGGCTAAACTTCTTTACATTGTAACTTCTTCACATTGTTGGCTTGAAGGTGTATTTTCTATGCACTACAGTACTGGCAATACCAAACCATATCTGATTTATATCTTTCTGAGAGATTCCTGCTCCTGCCTGAGCAAAACACCTCATCTGATTAGCATGCCTTTCGTTTGTTATAGCAACTCCAAGCCTCTAAAGCCTGGTTACAGACACTTTTGACAACTAGCACGCAGGGAATAACACTGGTCACACCAATGAATGCTTTCTAAAAAAAAACAATGTTTGGGGCACTGAAACACAATTTCACAAAGCACTTGACAGCGGCATGAGAAGATGCTGACAAAAACAAAAAGATTATTCATTAGAATTTAGTCTTATCCAGTCTTGTAAATACCAAGGAATTACAGGAACGCAGAAACAATGCCAAAGCTGCTCTATCACAGCCTTTATGAGAAAATGGAACACTAAAATGTAATTTTCATATAATCATTCTCTCTTTTACATCTACATACAGCCTTACAGGGCCCCTGCACATGGTACAGTATCCATTCATGAAACATTACTGCAGGATTAGGACTTCAGATCACCAGTTAAGCAGCATGATCATTAAGAATTGCCCTTTTCAAGAATAAACTACTTCTGAATATGTGTATTTTAAAAAAACCTTCTTCTTAAAATACTGAATGCCTAACAGTGCTATCTCATGAAGCAGCAATAAAAATAAAATCTCTCACCTTCTGACTGTATATTCCAAACAATAAGAACATTATCAACATCCACAGTGATGACATGATCACCAAAAGGCTGCAGAAGGTGTATCTTTGCCTTGTGGCCTTCATAGGTATGAACCACCTATAATTTCAAAATAGAAATGCTTCCAATAAGCTGTTAAGGTATAATATCATGTTAACATCATACTTAAGGATAGCTAACAGATGTCAGCAACAAGTTCAAATAAAATTCATGGAAAGGTCACACAACTTGAAGTGCAAGACAGATAATTGTATCTGATATTTAAAATTGTTTGCAAAAAATATCCTATCTAAATATTTTCAATTAATTTTCAATTAATTTAGCTTACATGAATTGATGATTTTTAAAAATCTTTAAATAGCTACTTAATTATTGTAATTAATATGCAAAACACAGTTCAGCATTATGAAATTTGCTCTTACATTCTCCCAGTCTAAGCTTTTTACTCCTTATTCTAGAGTGTTTCCCTAAAACTGAAGGTATCAAACAGCTATGGAAATAGGTATTCACAGAAAATTAACTGCCTTGATACTACAAACACTACACAACTGCTTTGTACTACTGAGTAATAAGTAAGTTAATAGAAACCTCTTTGTTCCTGGCAAAAGCATGGAGAATATTGTCGTATGAAGCAAACATCAACATGCGATCTGCTGCCAAACATGTGATGTCTTGTGGCAAAGTATTACCTGTTGATCAAACAAAAGAGAAGTTAAACAAGTTTCAGGTTCCTTGCAAGATAGAAAGCTTCTCTCTTTCAAGAGAGAAAGTGTATTTCTTTGGCATGGTGACCCACAAAGAAAACCCTCTGGTTGAACATTATGTTGAATTTTAGAGACATGCATGCATTTCAGATGATTGCAAATATTACTACAAAATATTACATCAGTAACAACATCATAAATAGCAAGATTGGTAGATTACAAGGTAGTTCTTTTGAAAAACACTTAATAATAAATTAGTGAATTATCTCTGTAAGTAAAAGTACACGTTAGCTTCATGAGGGCAGGAAACACAGACGATAAGTCAAAGTCTCAGCATTAGCAACGCTTATTAGTTTAAGTTATTCTGCAGGCCTGGGTGTTAGTGACCCACTCCTGAACCTATCTCCTGATCACACTGAGAATTTAATGTTCCAGACCACACTGAGAAACTGCTGGTGTGGTCCCACATGGTAGAAAAATAATTTAAAAAAACTACTACAGGGAATAATACTCTCAATCCAAGGAAATATAAAAATGTTAATTACGGCACTTTACACTTCTGCAGAGAAACTCCAGGTCAAAAATTACTGTGGGAGTGCACCTATGATACAAATTAGCATGGTCACATAGCAGCCCTTCCACAAAGGTGTTTATTAGCAGGCACAAAGAGAACTGTAACCTCTGCTGCACTGCAGCACAGCTTCAAAAAGAGGAACTAAAATAAGAACATAAAAGAAGATTGCACTCTCTGAGGTTTCTTTAGTTTGAACTCATCTTCCCACAGCACCTTTGAAGTGACTGAGGCTCACAGCCAAGTTACAGATACCTCATACTCCACAGCAGATGCATGCAAGGCTGCTTAGGCTAAGACAGTTTTAGGCAGACCCAAATTTAAAAGTTCGGAGCACCAACCACATAACATCAACAAACCAACAGCACTGCAAAAAGAGAGGGACAGCATTCTTTTTTTTTTTTTTAAATCACAATTTTTTATGTCAACATCTCAATTTCTCAAAAAGCTTAGGTGATTACATATGTAAGAAGATGCAGCCGACTGTAAAACAAAATATGCAATGTTTTTATGATTTTGCAAGATGAAAACACAGTTAATGTGTTTACAGCTTTAAAAACCCATAGCTAATAATCTAAATCTAGTCCTGGTTGTGTGATATTTATTCTCAAGTTTACAGATGCTGTTAATAGAAAATATTTTATATATGACATCTCTGTAAAAATTTTGTGGTACACAGAAGTAAAACCCCTGCTTTTCAAGACAGAGTGCATCCCTCTGAATCGTCTAAGTGTCAAGTGAAAGGGACCTTAGGAAACCAACTGGCTCAACATACCACCAGCTCCTCAAGAAGTTTGTCACCAGTACTAGGCTGGGTTAGCTGCAGCTGTGCCCAGCTGAGTCTTGAACACTTCTGGGGAAGGAGTTCTGCTCAAGGTCTACACTGTACTACAGTAACCTCTGAGGGCCATTTTTCCTACCCTCCACTGTGACCCTCTCAAGCTGCAATCTGTGGGTGTTGCTCCTTGCTGCCCAGTTTGCTACTACCACCACCAGCACAAACCCAGCCCTGCCATCCCACTGCTGCTCAGGCTACAGGCTGCCTTTTGCTCACTCTGTATCTTGTCCTTCTTAGCACTAAGCAGACCCAGTTACTCCAAAATGTCTTTTTATTTTGCGAGCTGTAGGCCCAAACACTCTCCTGCTCCTCAGCATGCCTCCTGCAGGAGAAAGGGGAGCTGAGGAAGGGATAGAACCACACTAACAGGGTGCTGCAGTCCAGGCATGGCCTCACCAGCACAAGGGGCAGGAGAACAGCTTTTGCCTGATCTGCTGGATGCATTCCTAATGAGGTTTAATGCACAGCCTGCCTTAACTCACAGTTACCGTGTTGTTGGTCCACATCCAGCCTGGCACCAGCACAGCCCCAGCTTCTTTCCAGCAGGATCCATGCAGCCAGTCAGCTCCCAGCTTGCTCTGCCCCAGGTGCAGCAGGATTCTGCACTCGCCCCTGCTGAACTTGGCAAGGCTCCTCTTGGCCCAGGCTTCATATTTTGCAAGAGCTCCCTGGACTGAAACTCTGCCATCTGGGTGTCAGCTACTCCTCCTAAAACAGCATCCTCTGCAAGCCTATCCTAGGAGTGCACACTGCCTCATCACCCAGGCTGCTGTAATGGTGCTGAAGAACACGGGCCCTGCTGCTGACACCCAGAGGCCTCGTCACCAAGAGCCAAGTGAATGTCAAGCCATCAATTCACATCCTTTATATCCACCAGTACAACCACTCCCTAACACTCCCTGAAGGCATCCACATCCATTTTCTTCATGTAATTGTTTTCCTCCCATAACAGTCCTCTAATAATAATAAAAACAACAGCAAAAAAGTGATCTGAAACTAATTCAATAAATTAATAATTGAGCTTTATTCACTGCACAATCTTCATGGCTTAGAGGTGTTTTTGGAAGAACAAGATGGTAAGAACAGAAAGCTCAAAAGGTATATCTCTAAGAAAACTAAATTTCAGTTTCAACAGCAGTCTTATTTCCAAACTGGTATTTTAGATTTCTGAGACTCCCTTCAATACATTCAGTGTAAATATTAGTAAGTACAATTTATTTTCCTGTTTTTGAGTTGAAAATGAAGTGCAGATGTCAGACGTGTTTAAAAAACCCCAACAAAGTAGAGGAACGAACAATTTGTGAATACTTACTCACAGCAACAATACCAAGCTTCTTAACCTGCAATGAGAATGTTAAAAAGGCATTTTCAGTGATCGATTGCAATGAATTTGGTATAAATAGAAATTTAAAATTCTAGGAATTAACCTAGATCAGACAATGAATTTGATACCTAACAAACCAGAAAAATTATTCATTAGAACACTGTCTACTAAAAAATAAACAGCCAAGAGGTCTAAAGGAATGGACAACGCATTTGCCAAAAGACAACTACTCACCAACACTAAGTTGTGCTTCCTAATGTATTTTGCCCTAATGCACAGGAAACTAAGGACAGTTTAAGACACCCTGAGGAGCTTGGATATCTTAGTTTCCACACCATCTCTGCTTCTACCTTATTTTCACTACGACCACACTGTATTCTAATCTTATCTCTGTTCACAGAGAATTTACTTTAGTTGCAAACCTCCAAGCATCACCGCCCAGTGATGATCGCTACTCTGCTTCAAAGGCCGTGAAGAAGACTGACAGGACTGAACACTAAAAGGCGCCACAGAAGCAGAGAAGATCCCTGGTGACTGCACTCTGGTGTTCACTGCACTCAGTTCAATTCTGTGTGCTGCTTCCTACACACTGAAAATGCTTTGACTGAGCCCGGGGAAGTCACGGATTCTCCCTCTTTTGAGGCATTCCAAACCCACCTGGACTCGTTCCTCTGTAACCTGCTCTAGGTGACCCTGCTTTGGCAGGGGGGTTGGTCTAGGTAATCTCCAGAGGTCCCATCCAACCTTAAGGGGTTTGTGACTCTACACTGCAGAAAACGAGCCCGTATCACAGGCTTCCATCTTGCTGAACTCAACTAAGCTCATCCGTTTTCATATCGGAGTTCTAACAGGATCTGACAGCCCCCAGCCCCTAAGTCGTAACCCTCACACGCTAAACCGGAGCGGGTGAGCTTTGATTTATCTCGTAAGGAAGGAAAAGCTTCATTCAGCACCGGGGCGCTCCGAAGGACGGGCTGTGCCGCACCGGCCAGCGCTGCCCACATGGCTGAACGAGCCCGTTCCCGGCCTGTTCGGCCGGCAGCCTCCCTCTTTCCCTCTTTCCCTTCCTCCCTTGCTCCCGGTCGCCGCCGGCCCGCGGCTCCCGCACCGTGATGGGGCGGGCGAGGGCGGGGGAGGAAAAGGCGGATCTCCCTGCACGGCCGGGGTCAGCGGGAAGGAGGCCAGGAAAAAGAAGGGGGACCGGGACGCCGCGTACTCACATTGTAGGTGTGGATGCTGCGCCCGACGGCGACGGCCAGGTAGAACTCGCGGTGGCGGCCGTGATAGCGCAGGACGTGCGGGACGTGCCCGCTGAAGCGGCCGAGCACCCGGAACGGGGCGAAGAGCCCCGCGCCTTCCCGCGCCATCGCCCCGCACGTGTCCGAGCCCGCCACCGGCCGCCAGCCCTCCCGCAG
>JAODKT010002468.1:361742-374126 GCA_027576195.1 Cossypha heuglini
CAGAGAAGGCTGCCTGGGGAACACGTTCACCACCAGGCTGAGAAACACACCAGGAGTGACAGCTCTCTGTGATCCTGTCCTGGGGCCAAGGAAACAGCTCGGGGACCTCACTCCCTGATCCAGGGCCGTGCTGATGTTTGGCAGCAGCCTGAGAGAAGAATCACACACGGCAAGACTTGGCTTCAAAACACTGCAGAGGCAGGTGGGGGAGTTCTGCAGTCACTCAGGTGCTAACACCCTCAGCTACATCAGCACAGCCTGTTCTTCACAGGCTGAGGCTCAAATGGTGTTAGCACTGCTATAGCAATATAAACACATCCCCCAATGGAGCATGGAGGCTGCTTTAACCATACCACAACCTTTGTATGAAATCACCTCCCCAAATTACACTGCAGACCTTACAGACAAGTATCTGTGATTTCTTTCCCACACCTAGGCACGTCCTTGATGTTTGCAGCTGGCTGCTGCTCCACATTTAAATGTACAATTGGCCCTCAACATTGAAGCCACTTTTCTTGCTCCTAAGTCTTACGTTACACTTGATATTTTGCACTCCTAACTCATGGTTTAAGCCCTCTTGCAAGCAGTTCCTTCATCTTACCTGCTACTTAGTGGTTGTACTTAGTTGTGTAACCCTCAAGAAGCTTCTCTCTGCTCAAAAAGCAAGAATAGCAAGGTTTATACAGAGTTTAGTGACCTCTGTTAGTGTGTCTTTCTCTTCCACTGTATATGTAGTTTGCTTTAGAGTAATTTCCTTCTGTTGTACTATTATTTTTTATCTGCATTACTACTCATAATTACTGCATAATTATTGCATAATTCCTGCATAATTACTCATTAGTGTCTTTTGGAGGTCTAGCATATTTAAAGAAAAAAATACCCTAAGTCCACAGAGAGAAATGAAACCCAAGTAGTACTGATCGGTGATAAGAAAAGAAGAAATTGGTTGAGAAATAGAAGAATTTCACCTATAGGTTACTTCCCTTTTGTGTTTCCACATTTATTTTACCATTTACACAGGAAACACATCAGGCTTAATTTGACCCCACAAGTTCAAACATAAAACTGATGAAAAGTCACTTCTGAAGGCCACATAATGACCTCATCAAGCTTGAACTAAGAAAGCAGCAAAATATCCCTGAAGAAGCTTCCCAATTTGCAACTCTCCTGCACTTCAAAGAAAGGTGCAGGGTTTATTTAGAAGGTTTTTATGATAGATTGCTGATCCAATAGATTCAGCAACTTTAGATAAATCTTATATAATAAGACTAATTTGCTGGCTATTTTAAAAATAACCACTTGAAACTATACTGTGCAAGTTACTGAAATAGAACATTAATACAACTACTGAAAAATCTTCCACCTTCTGAACTATTTTGTTTTACTGTTCAAACATGGGAGATGCATAATTTTTAGCATTATTCATAAGAGTGGGTGTGCAGAGCTTTGAAGTTTTGAAATTATTTTGTATGGTTTATTCTTGGTGTCTGACTCAAATCTATTCATACCATAAACAAACTTTGTGGTATCTTTCTTGAATAACTAGTAAGTTTAACAAGGTATGCTGCTTTAAGGAAACAGACTTTTCTCTCACTAGAAACTAGAGGTCACTAGAGGTCTTGGCAGGAAAGGATTTATCAAACCTGAAAGCAAACAGGCTTTGGAGCTGCCACAGTTGTTACATGTAAATACAGTATGGGAGAAGGAAAGGAGGAGAAGAGAGATGGAGAAAAATAGATATACATTGGCTCACATAAACCTTTGGGAAAGGCAGCAGAAGTTTGAAAGAAATAGTCAGATATATTTTATATTTTCTAAACCTAACAGTCTGATGCAAAAATTCATACCAACCAGTAAGAAAAAAAAAATGTTTTAAACATAACATTTGTGTAAGTTTTGGCTTAAATTTCATATGGCTCACACATGAAAAGAGTACCTGGGAAGGTGATTAATACTAGCTGTGTGAAAAGCTGTCAGAAGAACTGATATATAAACTCTCACAATATATTTATTAATGATCTGGATGCTGGAGTTGGATGCACCATTAGCAAGTTTTCTGCTGTTACCAAACTAGGAGGGGATGTTCACTCTCTTGAGGCACAAGGTGCCTCACAGAAGAATCTAGATTGGAGGAAGAACTGGACAATTTTCATCAGTGTGAAACTTAGTGAGCTGCTGCCAGATTCAGAAGGAGGGCAAACCCCATCCCGGGGTGCATCAAACACAGCACAGGGGTGATTGTGCTGCTGTGTTTGGTGACAGCAGCTCTGGGCTTCACAATCTAAGACGGATGTGAAGGCACTGGGATGCACCCAGAGGAGGGCAGTGGAGCTGCTGGAAGGGCTGTCCAGTGAGGGGCAGCTGGGCAGTCTGGGTTTGTCCAGTTTGGAGAAAAGGAGGCTCAGGGGTGACCTCACTGCTCTCTGCAGCTTCCTGGGGAGGGGAAGTGGAGAGGGAGGGGCTGATCTCCTCCCTGGGATTCAGTGACAGGACACATGGGAAGGGCTCACAGCTGTGCCAGGAGATGTTCTGGCTTTGCTTATTGAAAGGAGCAGGCTTTCAAAAGAAGTGACTGATGCCCCAAGCTTGTAACTGTTTAACATGCATTTGGACAATGTTCTTCATAATATACAGAATCTGAAACTTAATTTAAGATCCAAAGGCGCGATGTATCAAAAGTGCTATTCATATCTGTATCACAGAGCGCTAGTTAATTACCCTGATTCTTGGAAAAAAACTTGGCAAGCTGCAACCTATGCACCCTGCTTGTGATTTCTGGCTGGTCTAAGAGCCATCATGTCTTTGGATACTACTGGGAACCAGGGAAAAAGCAGCCTTGAAGCCTTGCTTTTCTCAAGATGCTCAAGGACAGGACATTATAACAATGATTGTACACCTGCAGGGTGCATGAGAGCCGTGTGAGTGTCTTGTGATGTTTTGCAGAAAGCCTGTTTTCAAAGAGGTGTTGCCTTCTTGGAGCAAGGAGTCTTTTCTATTCTGTTTTTCACGTACTACCCTATATAAAGTGTAGTGTTTCTTTAAATAAACCTCTCTCTTTTGCTTCTGCATTGCATGAGGAACTATGTTGCATTATCCTTTTCACTCTCCTATAGCCTAAAATGCAACACCATCATCTATTAAAGGTCTAATTTTTTGTTTAATTGTTGAGATTTCTGGATGGTGACTATCACATGACCTTTTAGCAGCCCTCTTCAGTGCACTCATAGGTCTCACCATCACACTGACATGGTTTAATATGAAACAATGATGTGCAAGATGCATTCAACCTCCTGGTGTTGTGTTTTTGCTAATACTCTGGTGGTTTGATTACTGCTCTCTGCTCTCTGTTCTTTAATCTTCATCTTCCTGGTGCACACTGAGACCTAGAGCAGGGAATCCCACTGTTTCATGTCTCCAGACTTTTAATCCATTTGATCTTCCTGAAGGAAAGACCCAGTCCTTTTCTTGCTTCATGGAAACTTTCCTGTTCATTTAAGACCTTGATCCCCCACTGTTAGAGGTTTCCTAACCAATAAATCCATTTGTGGACACACAAAGAATCTTTTCATTTGGAAGCAATGATAGTTAGAATTGAGTTCTTGAAATGAAGAGAGGTGAAGATATGGAAGGGAATTTGTTTTGGTATTCATACAGCTGTTGCCATGAAAATTCTGCTCCCAGGTAATGGCCATCTAAATGATGCACAGGTAAGAAAGTGCAGGATCAGAGTAAATTGCATTCCACACAAATACCAGAACTCTGAGACACATTAGAAGGAGGATGTGAAATGACTAACCTGTATAAAGGACAAGAGTTTAATTATCATGCTGGAGACTGGAGACAGGAAAAAGAACAGAGTAAGGCAGCCACTCCTAATTTATAAGCCAGTATCAGCATTGATCAAGATGTCAATGTTTAACACAACCAATGACTTCCTTCCCCAGGAAGGAAGCAAAGAAGAAACATCCAAAAAGCAATAAAAACTCAGTGGAAAGAAAAAAGGAGACAATGTGAACAAATGGCATGGTAAAGGTGAAGGAAATTATTAAAAAACACCTTTTGAAAAATTTTAGTTCAATTACAAATTAAAATAGATGATACCATAATCAGAGATAGAATAAATGTAAAAAACATAGCACAAAGGTCTAGAGAGATAAAGAAATATCTCAAAAGGGACATAAGAAAAGAATAATCAGCCATCACCTCAATATCCCTTGAACAGAGAACATAGAGCACCAACAGATCAGCAGGGTGTAAAAGGAACGGCAGAAAACATGGCCTTATCAGAAGACAGGTAAGTTGTGTGCATATGTGCTCACAGTGGAAAGGCTTCCAGCATTTTCAGAAACTCTTCTCTGTGGGTGTATATATCAGAAGTGGTAACTCAGGCAGCAACAAAAGACCTTACAGAACAAGCAAACAAAATAAATAACAACTACTGCCACACTTATTCCCAGCAATTAAAGAAGGACAGACAATGGAATAGTTGAATTAAGTGGCTTCATTACATCACCACTCAAAAAATTCTTTGGTACGTGAAGATTAGAAAGTGGTAAACATGATGTTTACACTTTTTTCAAGACTCTTTAAGGAGATACTCAGGAACCTACAGATAGTAAAGACAACTTCTATTCTGGAGACAACTTTAAAAATGATAGCAAGAACAGAGTTAATGGTTTTGGCTTTTGCAAATTGTAGGAATCCCTTCAGATCACAAATCTTACTCCATCACAATCTCTGGAGAAAACTTCCAGGTCAGCATAGGTTTCTCAGAGATCGCCATTTGATGGGTTGCAATGTCACCCTGAAAAAAGTAGCAGATAAATTCCTGTTGTAGTGATGATTTGATACCCTCACAGAGGGAAAAGACAGTGGCTGTACAGTATCAGTGTAACTGACAGACACACTGCCTTTCCGTGTGCCAAGATGACAGAAGCACAGAATTGTGCTAAGCATGGTGTTAAAGCTGTTTTTCAGGAAAGTTAGGAGGAACTAATCTGATTGCAGGTACAGGCTGATGCTCTTCTTTACATATTTGGGAAATGACAGGCAAGGAAATGCACACACTGGACTGGAAGGAGAAAGGGGTCAGAAGAGTGCAGGAGGTACCAGTTTGATTTGTTTCACAATGGCTTGTCCAGGCATATTGAACAGTATACAGAATTTAACCTGATCTGATCTGGGCCCTTTGGGGAGCAGATTATGATTGAATTTGTCTTGATGACAGAGAACAAACTCAAAAATAGAAGGCAGGATGCAAAGTCAACTCTGGGCGACTGTGCCTCTGCTCTCAGATAAAAGCTAATGCCACTCCTATTCCTCTGCATCTGAAACTGCACTTCCATTACTTCTGCCCAAAGTATCACACTCATATTTCATACAAGATATTCCACAACCTGCTTCTGCCCCTCCACCATAAAAAAAGAAATTAGAAAACATTTCAGAGCCACTATTTCCTCTACTGAAATAGTAAATTAGGAATGCTAACACTACCTACCAGGTGGTGGGTATTCCTCTTGCCATCAGACAATCACCCATTATGGAAAAACTTTGTGAATTGCAGACCTTTGATCAGCTGCTGCTCCTCACAGTGATAAAGAATGACCTACACAAATCTTTCTTTCCTGTTTCTTGTGTCAGTTCCTCCCTCCCACCCGAGTGCTGGCAGCTCTGCTCTCCAGCTAGTTATTGACTCTGACCATGTTTCCAGAGCAACAAAATAGTCCTTCCCCAGGGCTGTAGTTGCTGCAGAAATTGTCATTCATTCCCCAGCAGGCAGTAGCTATAAATATTTTACTGCCCATCCCTGATTTAGTAGTGATTTCTGTACATACTAGAAGGTTTTTTCCTACTAGTGCCAGAAATCTGTGGTGTGCCACTCACAGATTTGGTCGAGGTGCTAGGTAAAAAAATGGGGAAAGCTAAAAAGAAGCTTCCATCCTGCCTCACTCCTTACAAAATTTATGACTTGGCATCTAAGAACTTGATATTTGTTTATTGTTATGACTAGTGGAAAAGGCAAAGTCCCACTGAACACGTTTGATAGCGTGTTGATAGGAAAGAAATTGGTTTAAAATGGAAAATATATCTGTTTGAAATAGAGACAAGCACACATTGGTTGTCTGGGCATCATGGTCAAGGGATGGTTGGGTGCTTGAGGCCTCCTGATGCAGTGGCTCATGACAGCAAGGTTGTTGAAAAGCTAAATGAAGAACACACATTCTACTGTTCTTTTCATAAACCAAAGAATTAGTGGGTTTTAGAAACACCTCCAAAAGTCAGTGATGTTTTGAACAAACTCAGTTGGTTTTTAAAGGAAATTACAACTGTGTTTCTTTCAGTCTACTGTCTCATTTGTTCCAAAGTTCCTAATCCACGTAATCCCTGTGAACAGATTAAATGAGACAGTGAAAAACAAAGGGATTTAAGGAGATGTATATGCATCTAGAGAAGTGGGTAAGTACCATGCAAGAACTGTATGCAAAGAAAACAACCTCACATTAATATCACAAGACAGACAACACAACGTTCTTTTCCCTACAAGGCAAAATCATCCTGTTATATAGCTGTTGCATAAATACAACTTCTTCCCCATTGAAATGCATTCTGTTTTATATAATTCCATCATTTATAATTTTTTATGTAATCAATCACCATGCCACACTACTTTTAAATCTAATTAGTAGGAGTTCTTTCATAATTAACCAGAAACAGAGTTGCCTCAAAACTACCAGTTTAGCGTCATTGTGATGTTGCTCTGTTTGGTCTGATTAACCAGTTTGATGATATTGTTATAGCACTTGGTAATTCTCCAGGATTGATTTAGCATGGACAAATTGCTTCTTCTGGTTTTGACTGGGGTAGAGTTAATTCTATTCATGGTATAGCATGGGGCTGTGTTTTCTATTTGTGCTGGAAAGTGTTGCTAACACAGGGATGTTTTTGTTTTTGCGAGGCAGGGCTTGCACTCAGCCAAGCCCTTTTCTGCTTCTCACCCCACCAGTGAGCAGGCTGGGGATGCACGAGGAGTGGGGACTGGACACAGCTGGGACAGCTGACCCCAGCTGACCAAAGGGATATTTGAGAGCACAAGAACATCATGCTCAGCATATGAAGCTGAGAAGAACGAAGGGAAGGACGTTGAGAGAAATGATGATGTTTGTCTTTCTGAGTGACCACTACTGTAATGGGGCCCTGCTCACCTAGGGATGGCTGAACACCTCCCCAGCCATGGGAACCAGTGAATGAATTCCTTATTTTGCTCTGCATGTATGTGCCTGCTATTGTTCCTATTAAACTGTCCTTATCTCAACCCACAATTTTGTCATTTTTTTCTCTTCCAATTCCCTTACCCATGCCACCACAGGGGAGTGAGTGAACAGCTGTATGGGGTTTAGTTGCTGGCTGAGATTAAATTATCAAAGTACTTCATTAACAGTAAGATATTGCTTCTGGTGCTTGAAGAGTAGCCAGCTGCAAGGTGGTAAGTCAGAATTCCAATGGAAAAAGAAATAGACACCGAGGGCAGCAAACTAAAGAGCACAAACCATCTGTGACCACACCACAAGCCACCTTAAGTCAAAGGAGACTGTACTGAATAGTCGTTAACAAAGATGCCTTTATAGGAAAGGCACATAGATCTCAAAAAGTAGCTGGGGACAAATGAAATGGTTATTGTTGAAGCTCCTGTCAACCACATACTTGTTTTTCACACAGAAAGTTACTGCATATCATTTTGTTGCTCTTAGAAGCAAAATGTAAGTGCAACAGCTTCTGGCAAATGAGAACTTTTATTTTCCTCACTGAGGTCTCAGCAAATATTTCTGCACCCCAGCCAGATTTCTATAGTCCCGTGCAAGAACTTGTTCCTGTGATTGCTATACATCAGTACTGGGAATGTTATTTCCCTTCCTTTTGCTTCAGCTATTAAAGTAAAATAATTGCAGACAAACACTGTAAATGCAGTAAGTTAGGCAACTTTTAGAAAATTGCCTCAATAATTACAAAGAGTACAAAACAAACTTCTTACTTTTTAACATCTGCAAACCTATCCCTACCCAGTTACTGCCTAGCTACATGCTCCCTGTTGCAGCTCTAATGCAGCAATTTGCATGTATATGTACAGTGTATATATGAATGTTAAAATACAGCAGGAACTGCCAACAGAACGTTATTTGAGACTAACTCAGCTGCATGAATTTAATCTCATCCATCTGAAGTGTGAAGTGAAGATTCATCACCCAGTGAATTCAGCAGTGCAGAGTACAATTCACAGTCTCCATGTACCACTCAGTTTGTATGTCATGGTGATAATTTCTGGCAAGTGCTCCATAACAAGCTTTGGGCAGCATCATGCACAGCAATGAGCAGCCAGAGTGCCCCTCCTCTATGGAAACAAGGGAGAGCACAGGGGCTGGATTTTTCACTGGAGAGACAAACAGGACAACAACAGAAAAGGCACATAGGAAAACCAAAGAGAGAGAGAAAAATGAGAAAAAGGTGGAGCAACTGTAGAGAGGGTAGACAGCTAGTACATAAAGAGGCACTGAAATTATGTATAAAGCCAGGCAGAACATAAAAGAGGAATCCTAGAAAAGAGAGGAGAAACTCTAATATGTGGAAAGTGTCTCCTGTCAAGTAGAAATACTCCCTCTAACAGAAGTTGTCATTAGTTTAATAAATCTTACTATACAGATGCTTACTACACAGATGTTTAACTTCAAGGATCAAAATGCAAGACTCATTTTTCCCCCCCTAAACATTGAAACTATTGATTAATACTTTGTACCAATCCACCGTGCACACAAAGCCTTGGGGAATGGTCAACAAGCAATGCAGGACACTTGCACAGAGAAAGGAAACAAAGATGACCCCTGTGCAAAAGAACAGGTATCATTATGACTCTGTCATTTGAACTCTGTGTCATATGGGGAACACGAGCCCAAAATATCTTGCTATGGACGGTGTTGCTAGGTGTTGCTTTGTCCCTTGCTAGGGGCAAAGGATAAAATGTAGTGTTTGTACAAACTCCAGAAGAGGTATAGTCTCACTTTTCTGGCAGCTCTGCTTCCCTTTGAGATCAATGCTAGCACACCCCACCTCATCACACAGCTCTGCAGGAGCTCCAGGAAACCCAGCCCTCACCCCAGTGTCCTTTTCATGATGATTATTACACCTAGAATTATCCTGACCCGGTAACTCCACATAATTGGCAGAGTCTGAAGATTTGAGGAGTATCGACTTTTTTTTTTTTTTTTTTTTTTTTTTTTTTTTGACAGAGGGAGCAAAATACCTGACAGATGACTAAAAACTTGCAGCTACAAAGACAGAGGAAGGTGTACACCAGACGAGAACCATCATGCTTTGAATTTCCTTTCCTTTCCATAGATGAAAGGACTGCAAGTGTGCTGATATGTGCTGATGGCTGTCCTGCTGTGCAAGCAGAAGCCTTAGTGTGCCAAGCAGCTCCAGTTACAGAGCTTCTCAGTTAGTCCTTAAGTAGGATTCTAACTTCTTGTATTCCACACCCTAAACTTTTCCTAATACTTTACTAATTAATAGAGCAAGTACACACTGATTTTTGTTTGGAAATGCAAAAATTTTTAAGTTGCTGCATGTCAGCAGCATGTTTCCTTTACTACTAAAATGTCTTGGTTTTTATTTCCATTGGGAAAGACTGTGGAATCATAGAATGGTGTTGTGGGTTTGAAGGAACCTTAAAGATCATCTGCTGTGGGCCAGGGTATATTCCACCAGACCAGGTTGCTCCAAGCCCCTTCCAACCTGGCCTTGAACACTTCCAGGGATGGGGCAGCCACAGCTTCTCTGGGCAACCTGTGCCATGGCCTCACCACCTTCACAGGAAAGATTTCTTTCCTTGTATCTTATCTAAAGCTACTCCCTTTCAGCCTGAAACCATTTCCCCTTCTCCAGTTGCAACATGCCCTTGTAAATAGTCCCTCTTTATCTTTCTTGTGCGCTCCCTTCATGTACTGGAAGGCCACAATTAGGTCACCCCAAAGCATTGGTTCCAGGCCGAACAATCCCAGTTCTCCTGGCCTTTCCTTGTATGTTGAAACTGTATTTAGATACTCAAATACTTTTCTTTTTGTAGAGTAGTTGTAACCATTTCTCAATAGCAGGTTTTATGAAGATCAACTGGTGTTACATTAAGGAAACTCCATTAATAGAGAGCATTTATCAGAAACAAATGTATTAGAGCTTCTAGAGCAATTATGTTGGCAAATTAGTACAAATAAACTGCTTAAGAGGACATGACACGTTAATTCCCTTGATAAAATAAGGCTTTATAAAGTAGCTGCTTTCTATAAAAAAAACCCCCCAAATTAGCCAAAGTGAATATAATTTAATTCATTTCAAAGCATGTCAAAATGGTGTTGCAACAGTTATCTGCTTCACGGCAAACATTTTGCCAGGGTGTTTTGATTTTTTTTTTTATTGTATTGGAATAAAAACATCTCCGTCTTTCAAAGAAAACACTGTAGGTGTTTCTAAGCTCCTGAAACACAAGTAGCTACATGACAATCTCCTTCCCCTCACTGTTCTCGAGGAGCTGTTGAAGTGACTCGCACCTCCTTGTCAAGGTGCTCTCACCGGTAAGCACATACTTGGTTTCAAGAATCCTGTTTTCCACACCTTCGTCAGGTTTTTTTCATGTATCATTTTGCATACACAAAGCTAGTCCATGGGAAGAGTGTCTGACAATCCTGCCCATGCTTGTATTTTGCAACAGGTTTAGACTGATACCTCTGCCTGTGGAGACCATAAACACGTCAGGGGGCTGTGTGGACATCAAAGGTGTCACATCACTTTGAGTGATGGTTCTGAACTGAGCTGGCTTCAGCAAGGCATCTGTGCATAATGGTCATGGAATGAGTTACATTCACTCCTACAGTAAAAGCAAACCCACTGCTTTTCTTTCGTGAAGACATCCTGAAACCAAGAATCAGGAACACCAGTTTACAAGCTTGTTGCTTGTAAAAATTCAGTTTGGGCAAAGACATAAAACACCTTGGCAGAACCGAGTCAAGTTCCATGCAAAAAAGGCCCTTTGTTCTGGACTTGCCTTAGTGCAAAGCATAAGACTTTGAAATAAGAGCAAAACTCAGAATTTCAGGTAAAAGCTAAAACATCCCTCCTGATTTGACTACTTCGGTGGGTAGTCACATTCTGCACCTATATTTTGGACACAAGAGAAAAGTGATACAGTATTTCACCCAGATCAAGCTGCCACAGGCAATATGTACTGCAGCCAACTCATTAGCAGTTTGAATAATAACAACAAACCAAATAATCTGTAACTGCCATACTAGACCATTGTATGATGGGTATTTGCATCTATTGAAAGGGTGCCTCGATTTGAATAGAAGATGTAGAAGGCTTTTTTTTTTTCCTATTGAAAAAGCTGAAAGAATAGCTGTTTTTGAGTTGAGTCAGTTCCCACATATCAGGAGAAAAAAAAAGGTATATCAGGGTTGACATATTTCATGATTTTAACTTATCTTTAAAAACACCATTTGAAACATAAAGGCTGAAATAGACCTCAAATGAAACCTAACATAAATATGACATAAATATACACATAAATACATTTCGACATAAATACTACATATGTACATCTGGACATTTCTACATTTATTAAGCTTTTGCAATTGAGAACATTAATCACTGACTTTTGTGTCTCTGCGTTTATGGACAGTCTCAACATTCCATTTTCAATATTCCTCCTTTTCTGCCTGAAATTATGTTCCCAGTTTGTCAGGCTCTGTGTGGGGAGACTGGAGTGTAGACGGTAAAGAACAAATTATGTTTATTCTATCAAAAAAAATCAGAAGGTTCAATTTTTTCCAAATCCTTAAATTCAGATTTGCTTTTGAAGAACATATACCAGCAGTTTTGATCAAATTAAGATCTTCCCTTCTTTTGCCCTTGCTAGAGATGTGTATTACATATTCTGAAACAAAATTAAAGAGTTTATTCACATTTTCCTACCACCTCTCTTCCCATTCAAGAGAGGGAATGCTGCCATTATATGCCGCTCTCATATCTCACAGCAAAAACCTTTTAGCCAAAAAACCCTTCTCCTTGGTTACGGCTGAAAAAGTATATCGCTTACAGAGGGCACTGCTAGCCCTGAATTATACCAACAAAAACCTTAGAGCTCAGCAAGAAGTTGTGTATTAATGGAGAGACAGGCCTCATTTACATCACGTACATTGATTAAGTTCTTCAGGTGGTTTTCAGTAACTCCCAAAATAAACTTCCCCATATTTTCACGAGGTGCTTGAAGGGCGGCTGACAGCCCTGCAGTTTCCTGGGTCAGCCTTCCTGCCCTTCTTGAAAACTGGGACAACGTTCACCAGC
>JAODKT010002468.1:375923-391010 GCA_027576195.1 Cossypha heuglini
CACTCAGCCCCCCTCAGCCCATCAGCAGAGCTGGAGACAGAGGCAAGGAAAGTGTTAAACACCTCTGCCTTGTTTCTGCCCCTGTTCAGGAGGTGACCACTCTAATCCTGTAGTGGGCCAATGTCATCTCTGCACTGCCTTTTACCATTAATGATTTAAGTATAAGTTAATACAATGTTTTCATTGTCCCCCACAGTTCTGGCCCGTGTCATCTCCAGCTGAGTTTTGGCTGCATGAATTTTCTCCCTCACAGCAGCATCTTTATTTTTCTCCCATGTCACCCAACTTTACTTCCTCTGGCCAAAAGACCCCTGCTTAGCCTTCTGCCTCACGTGCCTGACTTCCAACATTTTGGAATTTTCTGTGCATTTAGGAGGTGGTGCTCAAAAACTGACCAGCACTGATGAACTCCAGCACCTTCTAAAATATTTTCCCAGAGACCACATTACAAGTTCCTGAAGGTTGCTCTCCTCATGTCCACAGCTGAGGCACTTTTCCTCTTGTCAACAGATTTTAAACTCAATGACTACATGGTCAGTGTGGCCAAGATGGCCACCAATCACCAATTCACCCACAAAACATCCTCTGCTAATGAGCAACAAATCAAGGAGGGCATCTTTCCTACTCAGATTACTACCTGTGATGCCTTGGCACCATGCAGCTATCACCCAGGAGCTTTAGGAATACTCTGGACACCTGAAGGACAATGCAGTAATCTGTCACGGCCAGCATGGCTTCATGAGGCGAAAATCCTCTTTGTCAAATGTGATTTCCTTTTATGACAAGGTAACCTACCTGGCTGATCAAACGAAATCAGTTGAAGTAATTTTTTTGGCTTTCAGTAACATTTTTGATACTGTCACTCACAAGATCATTCTGGACAAAACACCCAGCCCACAGCTGCATAAACACATCATGTGCTGGCTGACTAACTGGCTCACAGGTCAGGCATGAACAGGGACAGTGACTGGGGTGACATCACACTGCTGACCTGTCACTCGTGAGATTCTGCAGGGCTCACTCCATCCTCAGCCCTTTGCTCTTCAAATTTTCATACATGATCTGGACACAGAGCTGCAAAGTACACTAAAGAAGTTTGCTGATGACACTTGAACTGGGAGCAGCTGTTGACTCCCTCAAAGGCAGGGAGGCCTTGCAGAGATCTCAATGAGTCACAGAGCCTGGAGAATCACCAACTGTATGGAACAAAAAGGGAAAGTGCTGGATTCTGCACCTGGGATGGGGCAACTCTGGATGTATGGGGAGACTGGGGAATGAGAGGATGGAGAGCAGCACCATGGAAAGGGACCTGGGGATCCTGGTCCCTGGCAAGTTGGACATGAGCCAGCAGTGCCCTGGCAGCCAGGAGGGACACCCCTGTCCTGGGGGTATCAGGGACAGCATCACCAGCCAGGCAAAGGAGAGGATTGTCCTGCTCTACTCTGAGCTGGGGCAACTGAACTTCAAGTCCTGGGGGCAGTTTTGGGTGCCACAATATACAATATAAAGATACTAAAATGAGTGTCCAAAGAGGGGCATTAAGATGATGAAGGAGCTGAAGGAAAAGCCGTACAAGGAGCATCTATGGTCACTGGATCTTTTTGGCCTGGAGAAGAGACTGAGGAGAGATCCCATTGGAGTATGCAAACTCAGTGAGCGGAGGAAGGGGGTGGACATTTAACCTTGTGTCTGGTGTTACCAGTGACAGGACACAAGGGAATGGCCTGAAGTTTTGTTGGGGGAGTTTCAGATTGAGTATTAGGAAAAGATTCTTGCTCCCAAGGGTGTTTGGACACTGGAACAGGCTCCCCAGGGAAGTGGTCTCAGCACTTCAGGCACTTAGTGCGATTCCTGGAGGTGCCATGTGCAGGGCCAGGAGCTGAACTTTGGTGATCCTTGTGGATCCCTTTCAATTCAGGATAGTCTATGACTCTCTCCGTGTTTGTAGCAGCACACACGTGTTCAGCTGAATGACCGCGTGAGATTAATACCTTCCATATACTTGCTTTGAACTTGCTGCTCAATTCAGAGGTGCTAAGAAAAACATGATTTTGAGTCTTACACATTCTGCATAAATCTGTAAAACTGGCCATTTTACATTACCACAGACAGTACCCAGTGGCAGATCGTGTACCTCAAAGTAGATCTGCTAAAAGGGATGAACACAGCTGGAGCAATCCTGGAGAATTCAATATTGGCACCAACACTGGATCTAAAAGCTCCACTCTAACACAAGTAAAAGCCAAGTGTGATCTGTATGCTGTCCATGAAAGAACACAGACAGATGTTTGCCTGTTTCCAGGAGGCCTCATAGTTCAAAGTTTCCTGCACATGAAGGCTTTCCTTATAAGAGACACGGATAAGAAGCCAAGTAATTCTTCACTGCAGGAAACATAGGAGTCTGTCTTTCTTCAGGAAGATTGCCCTTGAAAGCAGCTCTCCTTTAAAGATTAAAAAAAAACAATTAGGGAGAAAAACAAGGCACAAAAAATTGTATCAGGCACAAGAGTACGTAAGAATTCTTCATATTCCACCACAACCTACTTTCTACAGCCAATTCAGTGTTTTGTAGTTTTCAGTGGTATTTCTTGCTGAAGCCACCTACTGATCATTCGTGTAGGCTAAAAATTGAGTACTTCAGATTTAAAATCCAAATAAAAACCAGAAACACATACGATTTAAAAGGTTAAAATTACTATTTTCAGCTCCAACTCATTTACATTTTTGTATGGGCAAACCCCCAGAGACTCTGGACAAAATGTATTAAGTGTTTTGGAAGATAAAAAAAGTATACATGAAAAATCTAAACATGTTCATTCTAATTGCTGGGAAGTAAGACCAAAAAAGAATAGCCCAAAGCAAAAAGTTTTTTCCACAGCAGAACAGCTGCTCTACACTGACAGCATTCTTTCTGCTTAAAGTTACAGATCTGAGAACCTAGACTACAACTGTAAAACTGCCAGCAACGAAAACAAGTGCTTGTCACAAAAAAATATTATAGCAATCTCTAGTGCCACTCCTGAGAACTCATCTCTGCCGTTGAAGAATATATAAAGGTAAGTCCTCCATTGGACAAGGCAATTTTATTCCTAGAAAAACACAATTGGCCAATTTTACAGAGACATCTGGAAGTGTTGGACTGCAAGTTGCACTTAGTTATTGCTTCAAGACAAATGGGATAAAATTGTTTGCTACGTCTGAATTTAACACCTTTGAAAAAGGCCAGTTTGATGTATTAAAAACTTGACTGGACCAGTGGATGTACAAGTCAATGCTGTCCTTGCTTAGAGAAGGAATTTGGACTGCAGAACCTGCTGAGGTCCTTTCTAATCTCGATGATTCTCTGGCATGGCCATATTGATACTCACAGAAATTTTAAAAGAAACTAACCCAGGAACTGGTTATTTTACCTAAGCTCTTGCATGTAGTTTAATTCATCATGCTCTTGCACTTAGGAAAGTTGAAAATGACACTCCGGAGTCTATACAGTAAAACATAACACATAAAACAGGATTCCTTTACATCATTCTTTGGTGAATTAATTTATAATACTTACAGTGAATTCTCGTTTTATTTCACACTATACACTAAGATTGCAATCAACAGTATTTTAAAAGAAACCACTTTCCAAGTTCACCATACTTTCCATTTCAACACTTAAGCATTTAAAATACATGAAAGTTAGATTAGTAATAAAGTAGACCTGATCTGAAGTAAGAACTTAAAAAGAGCAACATCTTTGCATTGTTTTACCATGACTACTTTTCATAATTGATAACTACACAATGATTAATGATTAAAACACAGATCAGTTTACAGCATTCACAAAAACAGACTTGCCACATATGAATGTGAAAAAAGTAGCAGCCTCTCATAATTTAAAAGTGACTTTCCACATGCATGTTTTATTTGCAAAAAACATTTCCCCATTCCCCAAATTTGCTGATGAAACCAAGGACTAGGTTATTTAGAATGACTAAAAATAATTTTCAGGCTGAGTCTGAAAAGAGAGAGGGCAAAAATTATGTATTTCTGTGGTTCCCTTGCACATAAACAGACTTTGCTCTGCTCCACAAAATATTTAAACTAGCAGAGACTTTAAAATACAGACACCAGTGCTAAATAATTTAGGAGACAATTTTATACACACCCCTCCAATCTAACAAGAGCAACTCTAGGAACAGCCAATTGTTTTTCAGGCTTTCTGTACACTTTGAACACCACTACTACTACTACTACACAGATCTGTATGATTATTACACTATCATATGGAGCATTAGAGTAAAACTAAACCCTGAAGTTATCAGTGGAAAGTCAACTAAAAATGGCACTTACACATGCACGTATCAGTTTCTATTTTGCTTTATTCACACAGTTTTTGTAAGCCTTGCAAACAAACCGCAAGACAGTTGCATTCGCTGCAACTTTGCCCACACCCATTTTTTGTTGTTTTTATACAAAGCAAGAGATTCCCATTTGTCATCTTCTGCCACACTGCAGCAAAATTAATCTTCCATGTACCTGTAAAAACATTTAAGTCTACTTAAGTCACTTTTACAGTTTCTATTTTACTCACAGCTCCATTAACAGTGAAGTTGGAAACATTTTTAGAAGACCAGTAAAGCCATCAGTCCCCTACCTGCAAGTTCTTATAACTTAAGAAAATAAATTCCTTTAAACTGGCTAACAGTCCATATTAAATATCAGATGTGGTGCTTATAAAGCAGATACTAGCAATTCATATCCATTCCTTATATCAGGGAACTGGTAAGAGGAAAAGGAAATCCTCAATGCAATCACATTTGAAATCTGATCCCCTTTGTATGACTGCATATGACATACTCAGTTTGTGTCTGTAATTTTTAAACAGTTCTTTTTTAATTACACTTCGGAAACTATATCCCCATTTTTAAAACAAGTTGTTCTACAGTGTAAGGAGACTCCACAGAGTGGATTCCCCAAAGTTCATTTTCTAAGCCATTTAAACAATAACGAGTTAGCAATTCAATCATGTCCAATGTGCTAGATCCAGACTTGGACAGATTAAGAAACATTTTGAAGCAGTGTTGAGTAAATAATTTTGGTAAGCTGTAGAACTGCCACATGCAAGGTATACTGTACTATAACAGCTCCAAATCCTTTATAAAAACCTTGCACTCCTTCTTCGCGTTTTATAGTATTTATGCAGTCTTTCATTCCCTCATACTGAGTATTGATTGGAAGCACTTCATAGCCAAGGTCTGTATTGTCAATTATTGTGCGTGTCCCTTGAATATGAAGGCGGTGCAAAACTGTTTCCAGTGGGTAAAGCATGACATCAGCACAAAGGCTAGCAGCAAAGCTAGCAATAAGTTCTGGAAAATACGCATCCAGCATGCTCTGCACAGAAGTGGAGCTCTCAGTTGGAAGGTTGTGGGAATTATCCCTTTTCAGAACAAACAAGACAAGCTTCTGGACGATGGAACTGATGACGTAGTGAAGAACTCCATGTAGTGCAGTGGGAAAAATCAGGACCATCAGGGGAAGGAGACGCTTGCTATGGGGTACTCCCAAGCCTACAACTCTGCCAATTCCTTCTTTCACACAGTCCAGGATGCCAGGATTGTCACGAATTATTTCACTCTACAAGCACAAAGAAGGAGTTACAACTCGTGCTGAGCACTTCAAAATCATCCTGACATCCACTCTGACACTTCATCATTGCTGAACTTCTAAAAAGAGAGCTGAACATTTGCATGCTATTGTGTCTACACAGCTGTACAAATAAAAGAACCTTGTTATAACACTCTTCACAGCATTCAATTAAGCTTATTTTCAAAGAATGAATCCAACTTAAAGAAGTGAGGGTTTTTTAATGTATAGTGCAGTCATCTGTGTTTCTACCAAAGAAATTCAACTTTCAGCCTACTGCTGGAAGTATCAGAATGCAAAACAGTCACGAATTTAAAATGTCTACATCTGGAGCAAAATGCCAGGAAGTACTTATTTAATTCAAAATTTCTTTACTTTACAGACTATAACTTCTGAACTTGAATCTACATAGTAAAGTTATATAACTAGTGCTGAAAGGTTGTTTTTTCACATGAATTTAATAAGCTCAGTTTCGAATGTTTTCATGGCATTATGTGCATTTAAAGTAGCATTCTTTACCCATGCAGTTCCTCTGTGAAGAGATAATTACTCTGTTCATGTACTGAAAACAAAAATTATATAATAATAATTTACTGTTACATTCCACCTCTGAGTGTAGGATTAAGATAAAACATTATTTCTCCTACTAATGGTTATACTCTAGTGTTTCATTATGTGGTTTACATCCAAAATTCAAGATTTCTGTGCTCTCCTAAATGTTAGAGTCTCTTGAGTCCATGTGGTCTATGCCCTGACCTCATGCCAGAATAAACCACCAGAATATTCCTCAGTATTTTGAGAAAATACTACACAGCTTGCAGAGCCTTCATGGTCTTTTCTGTGCAGGAGAGAAATTAGTTTAAATGCCTGAGAACATAATGTTGTTGTAGACTTTAAGCACAAGTTAAGCAGCACAACTCCTACTGACTCCTGTCTCACATCACTACAGCCACTGCACTTCAAAACCATTCTTGCTTTGGCCTAACACGCCACCATGAGGTTTGATATGTTAATGACAAATGTGACAACTATAAATTTCCACTATTTACAGCTATTTTGATGAAATGCATTTACTCAGGTAAATGTCAAACAGATACTGTTGAACAGCATGGTTTATCAGAATTAAGACAATTTAAGTCAATATAAACCTGCTAGTAGGAAATCCAACAATCTTTCTCTGATTTGTTGTTTGTCACTGGTCATTGTCCTCTTCCAGCACAGGAATGTAATACAAACCTGGCAAGCCAAGTTGCTCCCCTGAACCAATTAATACAGTATAAAGACTTTCACAAATGCTATCATTACCTCTGCTGTGTTTCTAATAAGCTTATGTGATGTTTCCAGGAACTCAAAACTTGTTTCATACATCACACATGCACACACACACACTCTTGTTCATTAAAATACCTGCAAACAGCTGAAGCTACTAATCTTAAAATCCTCAGATCACAGTGGAATTTTCATAACCAATCCATTACACAGAATATCACCTACCTAAAAGGCTGAGAGAGATGTTTTTTGTTGTTTCCTTTTAAATTGTGTTCATATTAAGTTGCTTTCTAGCAAAGAAACTTTATACTTACCATTATGTTTTATCTGCTGGAACAGATAGATATAGCATGTCCCTATTTCATAGGCAATATATTCCAACTGTCTACATTCAATGTCCTATCTAATTTTAGAGTTAAGTTAGCACAGTATCTACCCTTCATAGCAAACACCCATTTCAGGGAAGTCACAGAGCCTCAAGCAAAACAAATGCAACTACTGCAACATAAACCTGAATTCAACTATTAATTTCTCCGCACAATCTAATCTATAAAGAGTAACAGTATCTTTTAAACATTCCAAATACATGTAAGTTACCTGTACAGTTTCAATCAGGCTTGCAGAATAAAAAGGCATTGCTATCACATGTGTTAACCTGTAAAAATTAAGGATGTAAGAATTAACATAACAACAATACTATAATTTTAGCCAAAAAGGCACCTGGAAGTTGATAAATTTATCTACCAAATTATTCCTGAGACCAAATTAACAAAAGCATAACTCAATTACTAAAATGTACATCAACAAGTTGAGATAAGCTTCAGTCAAAAGTTTAAAGTTTTAAACTATTCAAAAATTTTAAATTCTATTTCCATGTGACCAGACTAATTAAGGTCTAAAAGAATCTAATCTTTTAAATCAGCTGAGTTCCACAGACACAAGAATCTGTATAAGAAAACAGTGTGAAAGTGGTGTATGTAATCAAGATAATTCAAAAAAATCAGCATTTGAAAAGTACTATTAGCATCTTGTCAAGTAAACACAGCAGCAGACTATGTCCATTTGGTAGTTTTATTATGTTTAGATAATAAGACATAAGACACGTGCTGTACTTACCCTTTGAGTAAAAGGTGTCCACCTATCTGCTTGAGGTTCCATTTATGTGAAAGCTCTCTAAAAAGAGAAATATTTTCCACAATATGAATAATCACCCACATGTAATTCTCAAGCAATTCTTCCTCGAGTGACAACAACCAGTTGTCATATTGGTGTTCTACTACTTATGTTGAAGCATCTTCCATACAGGAAAGACATAGCAAAACATTTAGTAAATCATGTTTAACTTCCAGTAGTTTTTGGGGGCTGTCAGACATTCTATAAAAAAGGTTTCAGTTATTAATTAGTAAGATTTTTGCAGCTCTCACAGCAACTGACATTAATCAGTCCACCATTTATTTAGCAACCTTATGTACAAGTGCTTAAAGTAATTTTCAGGGAATACTGGAGTACTTTAAAATCTTCATACTTTCCGTTTATCAAGAAATCATTTTTATTTCATTTTGGTTTGGTTGTGCTCTTCTGCTTTTTAGATTATGTCTACTCTGTTGTTTGTTTCCAGAAAATCTAAATCATATTCTGGCACAGTTGGAACAAATTGAGTACAAGAGGTCAGACTAGAATTGCACAGTAATTCCATACAGACGTAACTGAAGTTTTTTGTCCTATGACCAGTCCTTAGCTTATTCTGATAAAACAGAAGAAAACCTGTGTGTTTAACACAAAGGTGACATGAAAAATACTTCCTTGAAGTAGTATTTCTAGCTACACACTTCAAAATACAAGTAACAAATGTTTACATTCCACTTGACAGAAAACGTAAACCCACCTAGCTCAAGATACCATTCAAACACCCCATGTACTTACAATGCATATGGTCAATACTCTAGCTAGGAGGTACAGATACTTGTCTGAAGTGCTGGGCACACTAGACTTTGTATTTCTACTAACAAGCTATAAAGTGTTCAGCTTCAAGTCCTGCCCTGGAACCACAGACACTGCCTGTAGTTAAAATAACTCTAATCCAAGAAAGGCAAGATTTTACTCTTTTTGAAGAATTGTGTGCTTTTACTAGCTATCACATTTTAAATACATAGGTCAATCACTAAAGAGGAACAGAAGATCATTTCTACCATTATATATCTCAGACACTTGGATCACATCCACTTACCCACAATACTTAAATGATGTGGAAAATGAAACCAGCCAAACTAATGTGTGAAAGGGTAACCTGTCAATCTACAAGGCATAACTGTCCCTGCAGTGGAAGAACAATTATGCAACAAGTTCGTTTAGCACAAAATGTTAACACTCATTTCTGGGCTCCTCTCCTAAAACGCGTATTATTTCATGCAACTATAACACAGAATTGACATTTCACTTCTTTGTGATCTTTGGAGCCTGATAATGTAGTTAAATAACCTATAAAATCAGATTTGCTGGCACTGCTGCTACAAGCAATAACCTTCTCCTCCCTGTGACCACCCAGACACGCAAGCCACCATTAAAAAGGAAGACAGAACATCCAGCAGAAAACTGCTGCCAGATCTTTAAAAAACTTTAGCTAGATCACCTTCCCAATCCAGTTAATTTCCTGCCTGTTAACATACTGTGTTTCCACAAAGATGGGAGTAGCACAGAGGAAGGAATAAGCGGCTTCCAGCAGAAAGACTGAATTCTTTTGGCAGTAGCACCAGCTTACTTTTCAAATTGCTGAACTGGCCCACAAGTAGAAAATCATTGCCCACATCTATGAGAATTCAGAACCATGAAGACATAAACACTACATCACATCTCATAAACTTAAGCATACCCATAACAGCTGTATCTAAAACACACTTAGAGGAAAGCACATGCCTGGAAATTTCAATTTCCTATGAAAGAGTGCTGACCAAAAACCTTAAATACATACTCTATAAAATTTAAATATGAAATATTTAAAATACATATGAACTAGCTTTTGCTACTGCTTTTGAACTTGCAAATGTCTACTTTTATGGATGGATGCATGCATTGTAACAGTATTTGATTCAGCCTGACCATATTTCTTCTTTTTAAACCCATGGTAGTTTCCATGTCCCTGAATACTTTAAGTAAAAAAAATTACTGAACTTCTGTAGCAGAAGATTGATTCAGTGATGTAAAAATTATTAATATCTCTTTAAACGAAGTCAGTGATTTTTAATTGTAACATCTTTTTTATGAGAATACTGCACGAGGTGCATAGAGTTGATGGTCAAGGAAGGCAGAAGACAAAGCTGCCAGTCACATGGACGCTCATTTACTATGTCTTCTCATTTACTAATGCAGGCCATTCTGTTCTCCCACCTACCAAAGACAGTGCAAATATTCAGCAAAATGTCAGTGCTGGCTCATTAGCTGAGCAAGTTTTCTGTATTAAATTAGTAAGACCAGGAATTTTTACCTTAGGTATGGTATTTGCTATTACCACACAATAAAAACCTAAATAAAAGAAAATTTTTATTTTTTTATTATTATTACAGAGCTGAATACCGAAGACCAATATGCTTCAGTATTTCTATACTCCGACCAGTAAACAGACACAAACAAATAAAGTTCCCAGAAAGAGTCCTTCACTATTTATGGATAAGGTTGTCTTTTCCAAGACAACCACACTGTGTTTGGAAACACCTATTTAATGTCTGGCTGTTCTCATGAAGTAACGTTTTTCAAACAGCCTTATTAACAACTTGAAAATAAGTCAACAACCTATTAATTTGTTAGAAGCAGTAAAAAGCCCATGCTATACCTTGGCAAAGGTGTAAATTCACTGATGATGCCTTCTGTTCCCAGGGTTATGCCCTGAACAATGAAAGTGCTGCCCATTCCTTTCCAGAGTGCTCTTGGACCCTGTGTGTTGAAATATGCAATATAAAATTCAAAAATATTTTCAACTTATTAATGAAAAAAAATTTCAGTAAATTCAGACCACACAGGGCTACAGTTCAACTTTGTCATTAAATTCAGTTAACAACTCATTTTTTAATCTATGAAGAAATTTTTGTTTTCGAAGAATTTCAAAGACTTGTAAATAATTTTGGAGGCATGTCTCTCACTTTCATACTCTGTATTATAAACTTAATACCATTTTCTATGGACAAAGTGAGCTCAAGATGTCAAAAGTACATCCATAGGAAATTCAGAATTAAGAATTTCTTCCTGCCATCTCATCTGAGTTTAAGGATTGCCATTTCCCTGCAGAATTAGAAATTTATTCAGTACTATCTTTGGAAGGAGTCACTTCAACAATAACTTTACCCACACAATGATAAATGAACTTTTAGAATCCTAATGAAAAAAATTAGTTTCAATGACCTTTTGTTTTCTAACATCCATAATCTGAAAAAAATAATGGTTCACTTGATCTTCTTAACACATTTCGGTAACCATAAAAATAAGAAAGCCTCATAACAGCCATGTTTTTCAACACCAGCTACATAAACACTTAGAGATTTCAATGTACATACATGCAGCAGGAACTCTCAGTGCTCAGATACAGCCTGACACCAAATACTGACCTGTGTCTTATTGATGCAGTACATGATATTGACAATTGTAAATGGCGTGAGATGATAATTCCGTGCATGATAGTTAACCTGTTAAAATATAAATAATGGCAGTCTTAGACACACACTTGCAGATGCTACAACTCTGAAGGATAAAGGTGTTTCATATGTTAAGAATTTTAACTCTGTAAAGGTCAGCTAAAAATGTGAGTAAGTTCTCACTGAAATCTAGGGAAATGGGCAGCCCTTTTAAGTATTTGTATACTGCAAGTTTAAACAACAAACCATACATAAATCAGAACATATGAAACAAAGCATCCTGCATGTAAATGGGAATCTGAAAGTTGCACTGCAGACCCCAGAACACTTACTTTCCTGTAATTTGCTTTCCACTGCCCAAACAAAAATGAGCAAGATTTTTTAAAATAAGATAAACTGCAGAATAGAATACACATATTCTGCAGGTAAAACATGTTAATTTAGCAGAGTCCCCCTAAAAATTGCAAAGCTTCCTATACTACATACTTTCATAGAGAGTATGAAAATAAAGAGATATTACAGGAGCTTTTACTGGAATAGGTAATATAAAAGACATACCTGACACTGACGACGTAGAACAATGCAAGGATGTGCCAACACATTTTCTGTAAACAGGCTTTAAAAGAAAATTCTATTTAATGCACGGGCACTAAAAATTCCTTAGAAAATTCTTTGTTAATTGTCTCTAACAACAGCATACCAGTATTTGGAAAAGCAACACATTTTCTAGTGAACTAACAGGGCATTTTTGATGGCTACCCAACAGCTTCCCAAGGAACAAGTTACATAAAATCCGACACACACATTTACGATGAAAAAGCCCAATACATACGCAGTATGCACATATTTTTATAAGCAGAAAAACATACAAAATTTCTTAATCTCACCCTCCTTAAAGTATCAGGGTACAAAACAAACCAAAACCACAAATATGAGAAGATTAGTTCCCAGTTTTGAGCTAATTCTGCATACTGTATCATTAATCAAGACTCTCTGTATGGCGGCCAGAGAAGGACTGATACTAACAGCTGACTACTTTTTCACCAAAAATACTACTGACCCAAATCAACTCCCCTACCACTGCCAGAAGTCATATTTCAATCAAAACTCCACAGAAAAGTTCTCACTTCCAAAGCAGAATTCCCAGTTGCAGCCATTCAGAGAAAATATTCATTTCATCTCGAAGTGCCTGAGTGATCAGAGTACTTATGTGTATGTCCAAACCTGGGACATGGAGCAGATTTACAAACACCCCAAGCTACAAGATCATCTGTGGCATGTTTCTGAACTCCTCACCAACAAGTACAAGTGGTACAGGAAAATACTGCAGTTTTGTAACTATTAAACTAATTAGCAGTTTACTAATTAGCTACCACCAAAAGAAGTAAAACTTTCCCTGGACATCAGCATCTTAAAGTTCACCTCTTTCTCAAAAATACTATTAATAATCAGTGTCACCATAAAAAAGAATAAAATGGCCACTTGGTTAGATGAACATCATGGTCCCAAGATACTTCAGTAATACAACTGCAGACATTTTCACCTACTTAGGAAACATTTGCATTGTGTAAAAATATTATTAGAAGTTGAGAATGTCAAAAAAGTTTTCTGGTGTTACTTTCCAACTACTTGAACAGGGTACACACCCATCCTGGGCATTCCATATGAAAAACTGTTTCTTACATTCAGGTTAAGTACATTTTAAGCAACAGTTAAAGAAAACAGAAACCTAACTGGGAGTAGTAGGTTTCTAAACACACTTCAACCGCTTATGGATACTGGAATAAAAACACAATATAAAAGTGTATGCAGGGCTTGTAAGACAATTAGGAGTTTTACCACCCCTCTGTCACTGAACCAAACTCTTACCTTGCAAGGCCAATACCAAAGCCAGCAAATCTGTTCAACTGCTCTGAAAAAGAAAACAACAAACAAAACAAAACCAGATTACACAACATGATAATCACAAAGTAGGAGAAAATGCCATGCACAAGACCAGAAAAACTAATTTTATCCTGTACTTCAATTAGAAAATTACAAGCACTAAGCCACAATACTTATGGCAGCTCAGCATGCCAAAAAAATACTACCTCAGGAATATTTGCACTTTGAACTGCATTTGAGTTTGTACATGCTCTCATATATAAAACTGTGCTCTTCTTACAGGGAACAAAAGAAGAGAGAAAATGAACAGTAAAACAGAGAGTATTTTAATATCCAAAAAACCCAACTCAAACCAACTACTGAAAGATTTAGCATGCAGGAGTTTACTGTAATTACGAAACATAAATTTAGATAACTGAGGTGAAAATAACAGTAAAACAGTAAAAACGAATAATTCTGGGAGAAGTTACCAAAAAAGACATGGATGAAGTAACAAATATCAATATAAAGCAAATTTTCAAGTCAGTTGCTTATCTCCAGTCCTTTGCAAAAATTCAGTTACTGGAGAATACAAAAGTAATTAATTCAAGTCTCTGCTGTCAGCTACCAGAGACATTTACACACTGGGAATTATCAGAAGAGACTTTAAGACGAGCATCAGAACAGTAAAAGCATTTTAAAGTTAATGGTCAGCCGTACAATCTTCAGAGTGCAAGCAGTCTGAAGGCATAGATAAAGTCAGTAACTTCAGCGGGGCTCTATACAAATGTGACAGCCCTCCCAAAATGGTAAGATACCATTTGCAGCTGCTGGCTTCCTTGATTACAGCAACTCCTTATCAGTCCTCCAACGTGCTGAATGAACACACCTTCCTTATGTAGACGGGGGAAAAAAATGTAGTGTCCAACTGTACAAGGACACTTGAACAGTGCTTCAATGAGTGCATGCATGGATTGAATCCAGCTAAAGGCTGTACTCATAATTTATAAGACCTGATTAAAAACACCGCACTACTAGCCAGAAAAGAAAGACTCGCCTACGAATATAATTCAATTTCAGGTAAACTAGTATTTCATAAATCTTTGGATACTCAAGTATCTATAAACTGCTCCTTTTAATTAAAGAAGACAACACATAGTACCCTGTGTGATACAGCAAGTTTTCCTTAATTCACCTCAATTTCATTAAGTCCTAAAATGCATTTACTTATGCGGTCTACTACTGAGTTTCCCAACGACTACCGGAAAAGCCTTGAAGTCCCTTAAATCCTACCAGTCCCACAGTTCCCTCGCTACCACGCGTGGAGGGGAGAAGGGAGGTTTACGTCAGCAGCTCATGTTTTAAACCGGAGAAAAGCCACGCAGTCTGAAACACCAACACAACAACGCAGCACTCTTAAGACCCGAAGGCACTTCCTTCCCTTTAAAGAGGGCGGAGTGTTTCTGGAGGGTATTGTTTACATGGGGAATGAAAAGCAAGCTGACCGCACTCCGCTAAACGAGAAGCTGCGGGGCGCGTTCTGGCACTCTCAGATCACACTTGCAGGGCGCTGCACAGTGCCGGAGCGCAACTGGCAGCGACGGAGCGGTCCGTGTTCTTCCAACGGACTCTCTCCCCGGCGCTTCAGCACCGCCAGTAAAAAGGAGGGCCGGGGCGGCGCTCGGCCTGGCCGCGGCGCGGC
>JAODKT010002468.1:392427-404075 GCA_027576195.1 Cossypha heuglini
GCCCGGGCGGGGCGGGGCGCCCCCTGGCGGTGCGGCGGGCCCAGAGGGTGCCGCCCGCCCGTCGTGCAGGGGATCCCTGAGGCGGCCGGGCTGCTGGCCTTTTCCCGGCCTTTTCCGCCCCCCGTGGGGAATCCGTGGGCAAGAACGGGAGGTGGCCGGAGAAGAGGGCCATACAGACATCAGACAGCACTTTTGGGAGGGAAAAATATCCTTCTTATCGACCCTGGAGATGAGCACAAGACAACACACAGCAAGCACAGGGACGAGGCCAAGGAGGGGGGCATGGACTATGGAGAGGAATACAGACCGCCCAAGATCCCCAGAGCCCTCCGACCCATTTCCATAAGTGGTCTGAAAAAGCAGACTGCCCATAATAAGTGATTGCACACAAAGTGAGAAACACTTAGGGAAATCAGTCTAGAGAAGTATTCCCCAAGCCCGGGGGGTGCCAACAGGATATCCCATTGCCTAGATGAATGAAGCTGGATCCATCCTGACACCAGGATTGACATCCCTCCAGCTGGATCAATACTGGAACCAGGAGTGGTGATCTTCTTGTCTCTTTCCCTCTCCTCTTCTTTAATTCTCCTCTTCCTTTCTCTCTTCTTTTTCACACTACCT
This sequence comes from Cossypha heuglini, assembly GCA_027576195.1. Classification (NCBI taxonomy): domain Eukaryota; kingdom Metazoa; phylum Chordata; class Aves; order Passeriformes; family Muscicapidae; genus Cossypha; species Cossypha heuglini. The sequence continues at coordinate 393,049 of JAODKT010002468.1, forward strand.
CTTTATCTAAAACCCATTCCCATGTGATTATTTAGTAAGTCAGGGACTAAAATACCAATTTCCATGCTGAGTGTGTAATTTACTAATAAAACTTTCTGATTATTTGCAGAGCCTCTGACTTTTGTTGTTCCTTTGAACCATGAGCGTTTATGAATCTTCCTTCCCCTTAGGAGTGGGAGGTATGTGGGTTTAATGATCCCTTAGCTCAGAATCACAGAATCATTAGGGTTGAAAAGACCTCCAAGATCATCAAGTCCGAGCTATGATCCTGTCAACCAGACCATGGCACGTTCCAGTCTTGCCTTAAACACTTTCAGGGATGGTGATTCCACCATCTCCCTGGGCAGCCCATTTCAATATCTGGTCACCCTTTCTGTGAAAAAATTTTTCCCTAATGTCCAGTCGAAATCTCTCCATGCACATTTAAGACAATTTCTTTCGCTGTGTTGTTTGTTGCATGGGAACAGAGGCTGACCCGCTCCTCTCTACAATCTCCTTCCGGGCAGCTTATCTCCTAAGAAGCCCAACAAGGTCTCCCACAACTGAGTCTTAGTCTGACACACCGGTGTCCTCGTTTTGTGCACTAGGTTAAGCCAGCATTAGTGCGTTCAAGTCTAAGTATAGCACGGATGGCAGGAGTCACCCATAGCTTTCTGAGAGTGAATCCCAGTAATGTATATAAATACCTCAAAGGCATGTGCCAAAGGATGGTGCCAGACTCTTTCCAGCAGTGCCCAGTGACAGGACAAGGAGCAGTGACCATAAACTAAAACACAAGCTCAGCACATAAAGTTACAACATCGCTATGCTCTGGTTTATTATACAGTTTTGGTCTTCCTAAAGTTGTGGAAATCATAAAATCAGAATAGTCAGGGTTGAAAGAAGTCTTTATTCTTATATGCAATAAGCAGGGACATCTTCAATTTCCAGCAGGTGTTTAGAGCCCTGTACACACTGGCCATGAATGTCCCCAGAGATGTGGGTACAGCCTCTCTGGGCAATCTTTTCCAGTGTTTTACCAGTCTTATAATACTCAGTCCTTCAGCTGTGTCAACAGCACTACTCACCTTAGTGTCATCTGCAGATATTCTGAGGGTGCACTCAATCCCACAATGTCTATCTTATTGATAAAGATACTGAACAGTACTGATAAGAATTAATGTTAAATGGATTTTCAGGTGTGGGGTCTATGCCTTCTACACAGTGTTTCCAGACCATTCCCTGGTGTTTGACTGTGGTCCCATAGCACAGAACCTATTTTCACATGGTACAGCAGAAGTCTGGGCTGCCTTCTTTTCTTTGAAAGAAAACACAAAGGAAACAATTCAGAGGTTTACTTTTGCAGTGGGAACCAACTGGCAACAGCCTAAGTGCACTGAGCAGCAATAACAGCAGGACACAAAGCTTCTGTGCTAATGATCCCTTAAATTTAATTCCCATGGAACTTAATATAGAGGCATGCAGGCATGCAGTTTCTGTGCTTGGTCTTGGAAGCATGATCAGTCTCCAGGTTGTCAGTAAGAGAAACCAGTAAACCACAGTTCCTCAGAAAAAAATAGGAGAAAGAGTGGAAAGTTCCAAAGAAACCACAATCTTTTTCCACACTGGAAAATGACATTACTGCTGGAATAACCATATCTGCTGCTTTTTAAAAAACAATATTAAGTGACTAAGTATGTGTGTGAGAGGCAGAATTACTCAGGGTGAGGAAACTGTATTAAAATTAAAATCTATGTTTCTCTTAGAAAATGATGCTCGTAGCTACTGCTTTGTTAACCAGTTAGCAAAGGAGTAGACTGCAGAGCTGCTATCTCAGATTTACACCACGTCTTGGAGAGCCAGTCTGCAACAGTGGGTAGATGCCCTCTTGTTCATGTAATGGTATAGGGCAGCTGTGCTCTGTGCCAGCCTGGGGCTTCCAGCAGCACACCTTGGAAGAATTGGGTCGATGTGCTGGGCTTGTGTGACTGCAAGAGTGGCTTCTGTGGAAAGAGCTGTCCCCCTGTTAGGCAACCAACTCCAGTTGGTTCCCAGCCAGACCTGCCATGGCAAAATCATCAATGATTTTGGTAGCAGGAGAGGGTAAGAGAAAGGTGGTATTTCCAGTATCCCACTCTATTTTAGAGTGGCAATAAATTAATCTCCAAGTAGAGGTCAGGTTTGAGTGTTGACATTGGCTTAGATGGGACAGAGAGTAGTAGTGCTTATGTGATTTGGGGTCTTCACCCCATCCTAATTTTTTGCTTCCAATAGTGATTCAGGATGAGAACACCAATGCTTGAAAGAACCCACAGCCAAGGAGAACAGCAAACTCACCAGCTTTTTCATGTGTCTCTCGGGCCTGACATCAATAACATCCTGTGTCACATCCCAGTGGTGCATGTCCAAATAGCCCTTTCCCTTCAGCTGCTCATCTTTTGAGTGCTCTCAGAAGAAAATCTTTGGTTTGCCTCACAGTTTTTTAGGCACATAAATAAGCCCTCAAACGAAAGTCACCCCAAAAAGGCCAGCGAAAGGGAGCCTGGGGTTTTATCATCTGCTGGCAGTCTGGACTTGAATCTGTGACATTTTCCTGCTGTACATCTCTGCAACTCCCTGAATTCCCCAAACAGGAGGCTGGAAGGTGCCACAGGCTCTTGGGTCTGTCCCTCACACTGGCAGCTGGCACCCAGCATGTCTGTGCTTTGGCTGGCTGGTGCTTGTTCACCCACGCCCCATCAAGAGTGATCTGGGCAAGGAAGAAGAGCCTGCAAATTGCCTTTGTGTTGCTGCCAGCACAGGCTTAAGTTGTGCACTGGCTGAGCAGCAGCAGCATCATGTGACACAGGTATGGAACTCTCTGTAGGGTCACACACCTGGGTGTTAACCCTCTACTTGCCAAGTGTGGGACTCAGCTTCTGGCCTGTCCACTGATCCCGATCCAAATCTCTTGGCAGCTACTTCAGCCTCACCCTGTTTCACTGGTTTAGTTGAAACATGGACAGCTAATCCAGGTATTGATCAGCTCCCAGAGCACCCATCCAGGGAGCTGCTGGGAATGAGGCTTAAGGTCTGATCATTTTTGTTTGTTTTGGAAGCTCTACTTCTGTCATTATAGGTGTCCTGCTGGTATATTAAGTCTTACCTGGTGTGCTAACTCTTATCATTGTTAGAATCATGCCAGGAGTGAGACTAATCTTTGTTCCTTGCTGAGGCTGAGGAGAAATGCAGAAGAATAGCAAGCTGTGTGAGTCATCAAGGAGGAAATGCCATGGGTTTTTGGAGTTTAAAGACTGATGTCAGTTTAGATGCTGACCTATAGGTAGAAAAACTGTCGAGTAGTCTGCTTAATAGACTCCTCATCTATTAAAAAAAAGTGTACTCACTGTCCTGCACAGTAATCCATTTTGGAGTATGTTATCAGCTCCCCATGAATAGTAAATAATAGTGATAATAACAAGTAGTGCAAGAAAATCATGTGACAGAAAAGAGGCTGTGGCTGATGGCAGAGCAAAAGACAGAGATCTGTGGGCTGAATATCACTTGTGACAAGGTAATTAATCTGTCTAGTTTCAATCTGAAATGCCTGATGTCGTTTGCAGTTTCTTGGGATTTCTACTCCTTTCAAAAATGAAGTCAGCCCTCATGCTTTGTAGGCTTTTTGGCCTGACACCAGCATCTAAGCAGATGAAAGTAATGATGATTGCTGCCACTCTCCCTGGTACCATTAGTTTTTCAAAAGGTCATGTTTTCTGTCACTGCTTTAAGGGGGGCTGTGAGGCTTGGTGCAAATGCTCAAAATGAATTTGGAATACTAAACATGGGCATGTAGTGTTAAACCCTGAGATGTGGTGTATCCCAGGGTGCCTGTTGTGCCCATCACTTCAGAAAGACACGGATCCTGTTGTGGGTCTCATGTCACATCTGCTGGCCTCCTCTGGGTGCTTTGTCTAAGCAAAGGTGTCTGAAGTGTGCCACCCCACCTGGATGCTATTCCTGGGCTTTGGGATTGGTGAGGTTTCCTTGCTCTGACACAGTTTCCAGGTTTTCATCATTATGTGTCCTTGTGTGGGATGAACAGATGGCTCATGGAGGTCCTGGGGGAAGGAGTACACTCAGAACCTCACAAACATGCTTGGGTATGATAGGTGGTACACTTCCAACAGTTGTGACAGTTATTTCACAATATAATTTCAACTTTGTGACATGTTTTTTGGTGGTGCTGAGGACAGACACCGATCCTCTTCCAAGGAGCTCACAATCTCTGAAAACAAATGACAGATGGATGAAAAGCATGCCAGTAGAGTGACAAGGTGAATGAAGTACCTTAGTAAATACTCTTTTCTATGTTATTTATTTAAGTAATTTATTCAGAATTTTCTCTAGATTCTTTTATCTTCCATACAGTGTTCAGTGTTCACTACCAAATTAGGAACTTGAAAACTCGCAGAGAGGTGAAATCTTCTCAAAGTCTCACAGTGAGACAGTGAAAGATTTCCAGCGAGGTTAAAAGACAGGCTGCAGCTGTGCACAGCTTTTTTGCAGTAATTGTTTCTATTTGTCATGTGCTTTTACTGTCTTAAAGAGTGTATAATTCAAGCAACTTAACAACGTATGTGTTTCCTTTACAGATCAGAGTTATCAAATCAGACTCTGATCTTGCCCAGCCAGAGATGCCCAGGAGCACTCCATGCCCTATGAGCTTTGGTGACCATTACCTCAAATTTTGTCTGCTTCTTCTCTTCAGCATCCCATGCCAGCCAGCTGCTTCAGAGTGGGATGCTGGTGCTCCTTAAAATAAACACTTTTCAGAGCATTATCGTGGACTGGGGTAATTTTCTAATTTTTGGCAGACAAAATCTGTACCCATTCCTGCATGCTGCGTGTCCCTGGTACAAAGTCCACACTGTTCCTAGACAAGAGACCACTTAAACCTTCCACATGCCACCACTTCCCCACCCTTCCACCCTTCACCCACCTCCTGTAGCCACTGCTTACCGTTGTCCAGGACAGGGAAATCCCTGGTCCTACCTGTCCTCACAGCACAGCCAACATCTGACCAAAAAAAGCCCCAAGCAATTTAAGGCAATCTGTGTCATACCATGTTAGCAGAATTGGATTCTTTGGTTTATGTAGAAGGGCTGCTGATGGCTCACAGCCATTTCATACAAAATTCCCAGTTCTCCATCTGGAATTTCTAACACAGCCCTGTTCCACTTGTGCAACCCTTCTGCTCTGGTCTCTTTATTCAGGCAGCCGTATCCTATTTAGAGAAACACTGAAAGTAGGATACATACAGGAAGGGCATCAAACTGTGTGAATCTGTCCAGAGAAGGGCCACTATGAAGATGAAAAATCTTGAGGGCCAGATTTACAAGGAAGGGCTGAGGTAAATTTGCTTGTTCAGCCTGGAGAAGGGCAGGTAAGGGTTGGCCCCATTGCTTCTCATGGGGAGAAGCAGCTGAGGAGGCTTAGGCTGACATTAGGAAAAGGTTCTTCACTGAGTGTGGTGGGGCATTGTAAGGACTAAAAGCACAGTTGCCTGTGTCAAACAGTGCTACTACAGAAGGACTTTGCTGTGAGATAAGCACAGATGGGAGCAACAGCATGGCTCTAACTTCAAGCCCGGTGTAATTGAGATCTCGCTAGCACACCCTGGGTAATGGAGGCAGACAGAAATTCCCACTGTGGCAAACTGTATAAAGAAGCAACTGCTCATAAAGTCAAAGATCCTCTCAAGTCACGAACAGATCGCACCTGCGACCACTGAAGCCCCCACTACCAAAGATGCCTATATGGATACCTGAAAATAAGGTAAAAAAGCCCTAAATAAGGCCACTGTGGAGGGAAGTTGACATAAGATAAAGGTGTTATCTCAGTGTTATCTCAGGCCTTGGGAGAGGTGAGCAAACCTGGGAGAGAACGTGTCACTAATAACAGACATAAAGAATGCAGCCAAGGAAGGAAAGCCAACTCAGCAACTGTGCTGAAATCAGCTCTGAATGCGTAAAACGTAATTCCAGCAGGGGGAGATTGTGACTACAATTCAGAACCCAGCCACTCTAATGAAGGGAAAGACTGAGCATGGGACTAACTAGTATGAGAAGAAAGGGAATCATTTAACGAATAGAATAAGAGAACTGTGTAACTAATTATGAGAGATTGGAACGTTTATGGTTAATGACTCAAACAATCTGCCATTTGCAGTGACTGCCCAGTCAGAGGAGGTGCACACCCATCACCCAGGGCAACAGCTGAATGTGGAACAAGACAAGGGAAGAGGCTGGTAAGAGGCAAATCCTGTGAGATGGAATAGTTCTTTTCATCATGCTAGTGTTCAAACACAAGTGGCTCAGCTGTGAACACTCCCCTCTGGGGAAGCACCAGGATATTCATAGTAGGTTAGATGGTGTTCATCTCTGTTGATGGGCTGTAGTTGACACAACTGATACTACACTGATGTAAGAGGCAGCTGTAAAGTCTCAGAAATTGTCATAAACCATCAAAGATTCCCAAAGTATCCCTTGATCCACGGCATTACATCATCCATTGTAAAACCCACCACCCCAGGGGGTAATTGGGCATTCTCACTGAGCCTGAGCCTACATTATCCCACCAGATTTCGTGTTTCAGGGGCTTCCCCCACCCCAAATGGATCAAGATTGTGAACATCACTTTGACCAGATTTTGACCAACACGATGACCAATGGACCAATGGAAATAAAAATTGCAAGAATCAAATCTTGCCACAGAATCCAGTGGTGGTGACCATGTACCTGTCTACATTTATCCTTTCTTTCTCTTTATTTCCTTTACCTTATACATTTTCTTATGTGTTATTTTTATACTTTTATATTGCAGCACTTCTAACCAAAATGTCTACATTTAAAAATTTGCCAAGGACCTTATTTTACCATAATATTCTGAAGTTTGCAAGTAAAAGTTTATTATTGAACCTCCGGAGAATTTTTTTGTTTCTCCTGCGCACTGCCCAGAGTAAACCAAACAACACTCTCCGAAACTCGCCTAGCAGACTGGGGCAGAGCACCAATGAGCACTAATTCATTAATTAATTTTGTTGTTTGCTAAACCGTATAAGTAGTGAAAAATTTTGAACAACCTCAGGACTCCCACCGCTGAGAAGCCCAGGGTGATTAAGGAACAACAGGATGCACTGGATCCTTGAGTGGTGACTATCTTCTGATCTGCCTGTCTCCCTCCTCTCTTTTCCATTTCTTTCTCTCTCTCCACCTCACATTTTATTGTTCAATTAAATCCATATTATTGACTTTGGCATATGGTCACATTTCCATCTAATTCAGGCAGAGGCATCTCTCAATAATTGGATCTTATCAGGCACTGGAACAGGTTCCCCAGAGAAGTGGTCATGGCATTAACGTGGCAGAGTTCAGGGAGTGTCTGGATGATGCTCTTATGGTTAATATGGTTAATTTTAGGTGGTTTTGAAAGGAGCAGGGAGCTGGACTCAGTGATCCTTATGGGTCTCTTCCAACTTGAGATATTTTATGACTCCCACCACAGCATGTTCTCCCAATGGACAGAAACACTGAGGGCACAACATGGTTAATTTATACCAAAGCTTATTTCTGCATATTCACAGCGAGAAGAGGAGAAATCTGGATAACTTGCATGACAGAGATATGCACACTGTCATTTTCTTTACCTTGCAGTGTTTTTGTGGCAAGAAACTTTCTAAAGCTGTACAATATTTCAGGTTTATTTACAACAAGGTCTGTGCTGATTAGTATAGACATTTCAATTCAATCAACAGGAGTGCTAAAACTGTACTTGAGGAAAATGCCTTTCGCTTGACTTTAACAGCATTTCTCTTTGGGAAAAATCAATGCCAAACAAAGAAACTGTCAGTGTCAGCCTTACCTAAATTTGTTTGATCATACTGTAACATATATTTGAAAAGCACTTTCAAGTTTTAGAAGGAGAGTAAAGGTTAAGTATCAGCAACAATGGGCAAATGCAGCTGGTAACGTCATAGATAGTTAACAATATTATTTGGATGTCATGCTCTTCCAAAGTTGTTATTGCAGTTTTGTCTTCAAAACACCATGGGGAATTTGTGATAGGTTTGACACAAAATGTCACTGAAAATGAAAAAGAGAAATTACAATTCTGAATGTGATGATGGAAGCATTTGCAGACTGGTATTGTTTGTCCAAATCAATAGAAGAGAGCAAATGATTCATTTTTGCTGGCATTATTTCTTACTGAATTAGTCACAGCCAAAGTCGCAGCTAGGAAAAAAAAACAACCAAAACAAAAAAAACCCAACACACTGAAATGGAAAAAAATTAGCAGACACAGCCTCAGAGAGAATGGTAGGGGGACCACTGGAAATTTCAAAACATCAGTCTTTGCCGTAGTGGTTACCCTGCCAGAATGGCAGATATGTACTTGCTTTTTGTGGACCCAATGGGGACACAGAAGGCAAAGTGAAACTAGATGCTTAATGTGCCTTTGTCATTGCCTCTTGTCATAACGTGAAGGAGATGATGTATGAATCTTTGATTCATACTTGATTTTACATCCATTTTTACCCTAAGCACCTTGCACATTTCCATAATCCACAGCAAACCAGTCCTGAATAATGAGAGTTGAAAGCAGGTCTCTATGGAGTGATGAGCCTATTTCATCCCTCTCTAAGAATGGCTTCCCGTGAAGACAGATGGAGGAATTCAGCAGAACTCCTTCCAAACTACTGCTCATCCTTCTCTTTGGGCTTTGTATCATTCTGTGGGTCCCTGAAGCAGTTCCTGCTCCTACAGGCATGCCATGGAAGAGGTCACACCTAGTGCTTTGTAATGGCAATACCCACAGAAAGCAGAGCATTGATGGGCAGCAGTGGATGCTCTGCAGATCTCTCTGCTGTCTAAGCCTTTCCAGACCTTTCTCCAGTGCTTAAATGCTCCCCTCACCAACTTGCTCTCTCACTGTGCTTAACTTTTGACCACTTTCCCACCCTCCACGCCCTGTCCACCTGGCCTCCAGTCTGGCAGCATTCCTGGTCACCAACCATTTGGTGGCTGCAAGTCAGCAGCAACAGCTTGTTCATATGCCTCCTTCCATCTGTGGTTAAGCCCACCTGAAACCTTAGCCTCATGTTATGCCTCTGATCCTTGGAAAGCATTTTAGCACCACTACTTCTGCTTTTCCCACCATTAATAATCTGTTTTTTCTAATCAGTTTGGGATGAAACATTATTTGCTTTATGTATTAAATAGGTTTAAAATTCTATTATCATAGTAAGAAACTTAAATCTAGTGATTAAAGCAAATAAATGCCTTTGGTAGTTGGTTCTAATCTCACCAAGTCAAACAATTACACAGTTATCATGGCAAGGTATTTGATAGTTAATGTGGATTTACTTCAGAAAGAAACCCCCTTCTTCACTAACACTCTTTCTGACAACTCCTCAGTCTTCTCACATTATTTGCAATGCTCTAAATGCACCTTGCTATCACTCCCTGCATCTACTTAGCCACCTGAACTCTTGCAAAAGTTCTTCCTTCAAAGGATAGAGCAAACTTCTTCCCTGCTGCCTCCATAATCTTTTGGCTCTGTACATATATTCAGGTGGGGCTGAGGTCTTTCTGAGGCCAGAGGGTTTCCCTGTTGATGAGTATAAAGCTATACAAGGGTGTCACTCTTTGCAGAGTGGGGGAATTAAAATCTGACCTGCAAAAGGTTCAGGTGGTGGTTATTTGTCTGAAGAACCTTGCATTGCAATATATGATGCAATAGTTTTCATCTCCCTTGCAACTTAAATTTTTTACTGTGATGTTTGCTACCTCCTTTATTTCTTTCTACGTTTCTAGTCACATTCTAAGGGATAGCCATCTATTTTCCTGTTACTTAAGTTGCATACTCATAAAAATTAACATTTTTGCTTTTATGCTCCCTTGTAATGTTCTTTTACTATTTTCCTCTTTTACATTTCTGGAGGAATGGAGGCAGTCAATTAACTCTCTTTACTTTGATTGCCTCAGGTTCTCTCATGTTTTTCTGCCTAAATTTTTTCTTTTAGTCAATTCTGTTCATTATTTTCTTCAGTGATCAAGGCATTTTTTCTAAAGAACAAGCATAGCCATTACCAGAGAAGTGTCTTCTTATTACATTCCCACTGAATGTAATGAAGGTGTAGCTGTTCCTCCCCATGAGACTTCATTCTTAAAGTTCCAGCCCTCATGGTGAAATCCAGAGTGTTTGGAAATACCATCCTGAAGTTCCTTCCTTCCTCATTTCCTCCTTTTGTTCTTCCTTGCCCCCCACTCTCCCCCACACAACTTAACGATATTTAAATATTTAAATAATTAGATTTTTAGTGCTTGTACCAACTGCAGCAGGCACTGGGTTAGGTTGTCTCTATAAATTCTCTTTTAATCATCCAGAAGAGAAACTGAGGTCAAGCCAAACAGGATTTGTGTACTCTCCCTTTTAAAGGAATCCTGTCATACCAGGCAGAATCCTGAAAGCAAACACAAACACTTAGTACAGCCCTGCCTGCTGTCTGCCTGTGTTATTAAAAACACTTGTGGCCAGGTAGGGCACAGCCTCTGACTGAAAGAGGACAGCTCTGCAAGTCTGTGGTAATGTTACCGTAGTATTTATTTGTGAGTAATAGATCAAGCATCCATAACCCTAAGTAGCTTAAAATCTTTGAAGGGACAAAAGCTTGTATTGTAATTATTTTTGTTACTACCTATTTTTGTTTATTTCTAATTTTAGAAGTGCTACATTCATACATTGACAGTGCCTTGACACTCCAACAGAGTTGCTTTGACATTATTTACCATTACAATTATCCACAATAAGTTTCCTTATGAGATGTGAGCTGACAGATTCTTTTGGTTTCTGAAGTTGTAGTGCAGTATCATGCAAGTTTTTTAAGAATATTTCATAGGAGAATATTGCTCTAAAAAGAAAAAAAAGCACATCCCCAACCAGACGCCTGGCACCCCCACACCTGGGCTTCCTGGCCTGCCGCAGCCTCCTGCATTGTTGGTGTCTCCTGC
>JAODKT010002468.1:405253-417442 GCA_027576195.1 Cossypha heuglini
GCCAGGGCCTCTGTGGAGCTCTCGCCCTCTTTGCTTGGAGGCAAATCTGGAGGTGTCTAAAGCACAAATTCTGGAGGTGAGATGCGCTACTGTAGAATATTTCTGAGCTTTTAATTTTCCTCTTTCTTGTCCTAATTTTTAATTATTTTTTTTTTTAAATAATAATTTTGGTGAAATTTCCTTTATCATACATGCTTGCTCATGTTTCTTTGTGCCTTTTTTTTTCCCAGCGCACTGCATTGAATCCAATGTTGTCATTTGTGAAGCTTTTTTTTGCAGTTGTCAGCTACTTGTTAAAAATAGCTACATTATACCACCATTAAATATTCATTAAATTGAGTTGTGGCAGGCTGTGAGAAACATCCAATTAAGCAGTTCACTTTCTGCACAGAAGTCTACAAATGAGCAGTCTTCTTTCTTTTCAATAATGTATCACAGGCTGCCCTTAGTATCTGTAAAATAATTGATAAGGCAAAAGTTATTTGTAAAATACATACTAGAAATAGAAAAGTAGATTAGAGGAGGTGATTTTGCCTTGGGACTTTCTTCTGACTGTGGGAAAAGCACAGCATACTTTGATTCAATTTTTACATAACCTGAGGGAACAGGAAATGCCATCCCTAATAATTCAATATTTTCTATTTCTGACATGCATTATGTATTACCAAGTGTTAAAAACCAGAGCCAGAAAACACATCATAGGCTTTATTCCCCCTGAAACTGTTACAGGGCACTGAATGCTCCTGGGTGCTGAGCACAAAAGGCACAGTGATGTTTTGGATCTATGTAGTTTATCTTTTTTTTCGTGGCTAACACACTGATACACCTGGGTGTGTCCAGATACCAGGCTTCTGTGCAAGCCTCTGTATCCCGGGTTATACATTCCATGCCTCTTGTGTACCACCCATCAGTTTCCATTTTGCCTTGAATGTATTGTGCCTGCAGTCACTCGCTCATTATTTCTCACTTGTCTTCACTTACTGATGTTAGTTTTAATTCACCTCTTTATTTAATTTCTATTATTTAATTTATTATTTATTTAATTTATTTAATTTATTTAATTTATTATTTGATTTATTTATTTTATTTCTAATTCCAGGGCGTTACTTCCAAATGTACTTTCTGGTTATTACCAAAGCCCTGTGTACATGCAGGCCCTAAACTCCAAGAGATATTTGTTCTGCAGACCAAAAATTGTTTGGCCATTTCGTTCCCATTTAAAATGTAGGATTTAATTGACTTAAACATGAAGCAAGGCACTACAAGATGAACAGTACTTTTTTTTCCCCTCTTCTTTTTTTTTTTTTTAACTTGAGATAAAAATAAATTACTTTTTTTGTTCCTACAGTATAATATCTGAGACACAAAATCTTGTATTGACCTTCCACTGGTGTCAGAGGAGGGGTCCTATGAATGTGGCAGATAACAATGGCCACCTGAGCTACTTAGGGTCTTTCAGACAAGGGAAATAGCCTGGTGAGGGACCCAGCTCTGAAGAATGGTGTCCTTTTTGATGTGACCAAGAACCATTGGCCACTGCAAATCCCAACCATACTAAGAAAAAGGGGTGAAATCCTGGGAGAAGGAAATTTATGGGAGCAGTGGTAAAATTCCTACCTGAGAAGCAGGATTTCTTATATGATAGAACTGAGCATGCATCTACGAACTCAGCAACAAACTCATTCTTTTCTAATTTTTCAACTTGCCCTTGAGGCAGTCTGCAAGAAAAATACTTTGTGAATATTTAGATTATTTAGTACAGTAGCACTAATAAAGTTACGTCTCAATTAAAATCTTATTTAAAATCTTATTTAAAATATGAAAATAATGCATTTTATATCGTAAATGCAAAGCACAGAAATTAACTCAATTAGAAATCAAAAGTAAACCTGCAGTTTTGTTTTCAAACTTTTTTCATGTTTTCTACATTTTTCAGGAAATCACAGAGAAATTCACTCAGAAATCCAATCTATCAGAAAGTCCATGCTTGTCAGATGTGTATGTGCTGAAAGAAGAAAACTTCTCTGCTATCTACTGCTATGTATAAATTATATGCATTATTTATTGTTTTTCATCTGTGGTTTTTCATATCCATCAACTATTTCTGTAGATGTAGAAACAGAAGTTTGAAGTTTTAATAATTAAAATGCTGAGAAGGTAAAAGCTGTGACATAAATGAAACAAAATCAAGTCAGACTGTGATCTTACATACTGGTATGTACAGAGACAGTGGCATTGTTCCTTAAAAAAGACTTTTACAGATTTTATTCTGCAAGGCTTGCTACAGTTGTGCCTGGATATCAGAGAAAGTCTTCCTGCCAGGCATAACTAAAATTGCCAGCTTTTGAAGTTTGTCTTAGTATTTACAGAGATCAGCTAAAGCCCAGTCAAATAAATGGAAAAGCGCCTGGGATGTGCCTCTGCTCTGCCAAGCACAACAATATTAAGCAAAACCTGACTTGGTGTTAAGTGAGCTGCCTTGTGCAGAGCCATGCAGAAGGCAGCAACCAGGGGCTAGAAAGGAGCACAGTGCCAGAGCAGGTTAAGCCTCAAAGAGGCTTTGGTTGCAGAGGCTGCTCACTCTCAGCTGGTGCAGCACCTCCCTGCAGTTAGACAATGTGTGGCTGGAGCATTACGAAGCCATGAGTAGTTTGGCCTCAAAGTGAAACTCAGGCAGTGTCTTAGGGTTTAATCAAGTGTCTTAGGGTCTATGTGCTTCTCACCACATTATTTACCCAGTAACCTGCAGCAATATAACATCAGGAGCAAGCAGGGGGTTTTTGAAAATTCAGTCTGCTGCTTTATTGCTAAACTGTCAGGTAATACATAATTCCTTAGACATCTTATCTGAGGTACCAGTCTAATGCTTTCATACTTTAAAACTTAGCAGGAAAGTATGCAGATTTTTAACTAGCTTGTAGCTGTATAAATACAAACTTATGCAAGAGAGTTTTTAGTAATATTATGAGGAGCAGATTAGCTGTAATACTACTTTGATGAATTTTATGTTCCCTTTTATTCTCTCCATTAAAATCCCTGCAACTGTTTAGAAAGGAGAAAACAGTAACCACCATATTCTGCAATCCAGAATGATTCTTTATGGGCTTCTTAATTCAAAAATACATAATCCATAGAAACAGAGTGGTCATTCACAATGGAAAGTTGAGAGCCATCCATTTGGTGTTTAGTGACCCTCAAAGAGAAGGCTCTGGTGCAAATATAACTTGTCCTATATTCCAAATGGAAAATACAGGGATTATAAAATACACTTAAGGCCCTATTTGCAAATTATGGACTTTTGTTTTGGGGGTTAGCCTTTGAGCAGTGTTTCTTAAACTTGGCAGGAAAAAAGCATTGGCTGAAAGAGCTCAAAAAACTCTTACAATTGGCACCCTAGAATGGGCATCTCAGTGAGCTTTCACTGCTTTTGGCCTTGAGTTTAGCAATCCTTTTTTGTCCAAATAAAGCCTGGATTCATTTCAGCACCAGCAGTACGCTTTATAACACATTCTGTAATAAAGAAGCAGCATTTAGTGAATCAAAACCTAGCAATGAAATAAAACAGCCTCAGCTTTGTGCATTTACTGACAATGTTAATTCTGCAGTCTCCAGTCTGAAGTGGCTCACATCTTCTCAGCAGTGTAGACAAAATTGAATTTTGTGGCCTTAAGGTTACGAAAAAAATAAGTAAACTATGCTTCTTGTTTGGAAATAAGATGTGGTGCAGCTGTGAAACCATCCTCCTCCAGCAATCACTTTTAACTCTGCCCTGTCTGATCTCTTTCTTAGGATCTCTAGCAGGAAAAGCTCTCAGGTTGTCTTGTGCAGGCAATGTAGGTGGTAAGAACTTTTCTTTCCCTTTCTGGAATGATATTACCCAGGTTAGACTCCACCACAGAAAACTGCCTGTTTTTTTAGGCTTGCAACTGGTCCAGTCTTCTGTGCCCAAACCTGCTGCCTTCTCATTAACTACACCCATGCTGAGAGAGGGTGGCCACATTTTAATTCCATAAAGGAGGAATTACTGGTGCTTGGAGCCAGCTGTTGGTGTCAGCCCCCAGCATCACTTCTAGAAGAGTGGTTATAGTAAAAAAATAGTTCTGGCTCTTTTGGTTTTTATAGGAATTGCTGATCATATGCAAAATGCTAATGAACATCATTATTATGTATTTTCTCTATTTAATAACCAGAACATGCCAGCATTTTGGCTATTAAGCATTTCACGTGGTTATGAAACTCTATATAAGAGGATGTCTGGTGAGAAAAAAATGTTTTGATCTACAAATGTGAATGACAGAACTTCAAAATAGAGCAGGGTAATACATTTTCAGATTTCCCAGACATTTTATTGCTGTACTGGTTATCAGAGCAGTATCCTTGCACTACCTTGGCAAGGAGTTACAGATTTATTAAGAGGTAGTAAATAAATGTTTTTGTTGGAATGTGTTTAAAATGGGTAATAAAGCTATAATTATAGATATGAATGCCTGCTCTTACTGAAGTTCTAATTCCAGAGTTTTAACACTGATGCCTCATTCATTCCTGCTCTAGAGTTTTACATCGGCAAATTCATTTAATGTCTCTAAAATATGCAATTTTCTTTCAAATCAAACTGTTTTTTTCTGCAAGTAAGAAAGATGTTTCATCAGGTAAATGAACTAAAGTTTTTTTTTAAGTTTTCTTTTGCCTTTTATCCTTTTCCTTCCAGAGAACATTAGGTCGTAGCACTTCAGATTCCAGGGAACATGTGAATTTTCCAGTAGCCCAGAATGAAGCAATTATGCTGTCTCAGTGCAAATGTGACACTCAAGAAAGTACAGTTTTCTTAAATTATATTTCTGTTAATTACTCTAAGCCTTTCTAATGAAGCTGTGAAAGGTAATTTGATTGCTCTCAAGTACAAGATTTGGAATAAAGCCAAGATGAAAATGTCTTCTACTTCCTACTTGAAGAAGAAAACTTTAGAAAAATAAACTGACAGTATCAATGAAGTCAATATATTTTCTGTCTGAAACTCCTCTTACTCCATTTAATCTACCAAATTGCAAAATCATCTCCATTCAAGGTCCTGTCGTCTTACACTTCTTACTAATAATTTCTTTATAATCTGTTCAAAAATAACAATAACTAATGTCAGAATAGAATTTAATGATACCAAACTGAAAAGTTTAAAATAATTTCTTATTCACACTTTTCTTTAATTATTCTTATTAACAAAACCACTGAATATTGAGATATTGTTTCAACTAAAAATGTTAACTAGTTTGCAGTTTGGTTTTACAAGTGATAAATTTTTATGTAGTGATTATGTGTCTTTGTCTATCCCCTCAAAAAACTTCTCTCTTCAGCTACCTGCTGTAAGTCAAACTTAATGTTTTGGTGTGTGAAGCTGCTGAGGTTTTGTGCAAATCAGAAGCTGACTAGAGAAGAGGATCTAGTGCTCTACTGTGTGCACCAAGGAAGGAACAGTAATAATTCAGAGCCCCATCCATTTTAAGAGGCAGGAATCAGATGCCTCAGTCAAGATGTGCATATGAGATGGTCTCTCAGTACTTTGGCAGCTCCAAACCAAAACCAGCATGTGCTGACAGTCCATGAGTCAAGGAGGAAGGGGCAGGGAAACGCTGTGAGGAAGAAGAAGAAGAAGAAGAGGCAAGGGCAATAGGAGAGTGGTGAGTGTGGTAAAAAAATCGAGGAGGTGCCTGGAAGGTCCAGATATAAATTCACAAATAGGATCGCTTCCTGTTGTGCTCTTTGTGGAGGAACTCTCAAGCACTCTGAATCACTCTGGGTAAAATCAGATAAGAGGAAATGCTCTCCCCTGAACAGCAAACATCTTTACTTTCACATGGAGCTTTAGGTAGAATAAGATTTATTTAAGCAATGCTTTATGAAGTAATTTAAAACAGGTTCATATACACTTTAGGGGTTTTTTGGCAGTTGAAGTGCAGACTAAAAAAATGTGATTTACTGTTGTAGAGGGGAAATGAGAATGATGGATGAATGTGTGTGTAATGTCCATCGTGTACAGTCCACCAGGCTGATGTGTAGGACAAAGCAAAGTCACTCAGATTTTATTTTGTAGGAAAAATAGTGCTATGTGTTATTTTAGTCTCAAGGGCAGAGTCATTCCCCAGTAAAAGGGAACTTCAAAGGGACCTCAGTTTGGGACCATGGTTTGCCATATTGTACCTTGTTGAGAAAATGCTGATGTTGACAGGAAAAAATTTTCATGACTAAAATGCAAAAAAACCCTGGACTGCCAGTTTAACTAAGTGCATCTTATTGGTAAAATATCTGTTAGAATATATACTGACTCAGTATAAAACCTCAGAGGTCCTATTTACTTAGCATGCTGGTAGAGTACTGGCATAAATCTGTGGACATTTTCATGGTATTGAAGAATAGACTTTTGTGTAGGAGAATAGACTCATATGTCTACTTTTTAAAATGTTATTGAGGAGGAAAGGAGATTTGTGTTGATGATACCTGGATCCTGTTACCTGGCAAGTCAATTATCAACACTTTTTAAGTCAAATTAGTCCTGTGAACAAACTAAAGAGTGTTCTTATCACCTGCCTATTAAGATGCATTATACATTTAAAGAATAACGGTAATGCACTGTTGTGCCAGTTAACCATCAATCCTTAGTTTAGCCACTTGTTGCCTGCGTGGGAACTGCATGATTATCAGGCTACATGACTACAAAAGAGCATGCAATTGTAAAATATTATTCTCTTCAAGCATCCTCTGAATCAGAGAATGCTGATTGGGAAGTTCAAGAGCTTGCTTTCATCTTGCAATAAATGAATTAATATCCCTTTCACTGGCTGTGGAGAGGAAAAAACTTAAACATTATTTTGAAATCAAGGATTATTTTCTTCCCATGTTGATATGTTGGCAAGGAAAGGACTATAAGAATTCTACAGAACATCTCCAAAGGGTTCATGCAATGTTCACAAACATTGCACAAAAAAAAAAAAAAAAAAGGGCTATACTGTAAGTTTGTATTGTGATTCTTACTCTGAGGGTACAATTGACCTGACTGTGAGTAGATTGCTGTATTTAGTATAGAAATCTTTCCTAAAAATGAGCTTCTGTAGAGTTAGAATTCCTTTGTCCTGTCTGTGTAGTGGGATAAATATGGAAAACTGTGCTCCCTATGTGATTCATCTTCATGGTGCTGTTTCAAGGTACTTGTGCACATTTCACACCTCTGTGAAATACGTGTCCTGGACACCTGGTACTCAGCAGCAGTTAATCTCTTTTACAGATCTACTCCTACTGGGCTAAATCCACTTACTGACATAAATATAGCTGTATGGAGAGGACTTAGGTGAGGAAGGGGTCAAGCAATGCTAAAGGAATTGGACAAAAGAGGCCTTAAACGTGGCATCTATGACTATATGAGAAATAAGAGCTGAGCTAACTACTTACATTCTCTCAGATTTTCACTAGAGAAAAGCTAGGACTGAAAATTGGGGATCACCAAATTTGCAAAAGCTTTTGTTACCAACATACCTAAGTATGTTAAAAATTGTCCCATACTTCATAGTGGAAGGAGTCTCTCCCTGCTGAGATGTTAAGAAATACAATGTCATTCAAGTGACTTACTAAAAGATCAAAGCCAATCTTGCTACATATCTGCTCTAATATTGAATATTTCTGGACCTGACAATGAAATCTCCTTTTACACCAGGAAATGCCAATAGCGCTCTGCATCACCAGGTACTTTTCCTTGCTTTCCTTCTTTTTCAGTCCCTGAATTGGCCTTTTAACAACTGATAACACAGTAGATGGTAGTCCAGGTTATGTTTCAACACAGGCAGCGCTGTGTTGCTCATAGCAACTCTCAGCTAGTTGCTCTGTGCTAGAAAACGAGCCTCACCCAAGTTCAGGTGGAGGCACTTTGGCAACTAATGAGCAGCTCATCTGCTTCAAATTGCTGGACCTTCTCCCCATCTTTCCTAGGATGGTATAGGGAGAAGTCAAGCATTCTCACATTTGTCACAAATTCTTCTAGCTCTCACTATTTCAAAGGCAGCCACATGGTGTGTGGGACCACATCAACAGCAAATATCCAGAGCTCTGTTCTTAGACCAGGAGCTCTCCTGAGCCATGTTTTCTGGGTAGTTCAGTGGTCTTTAAGTTCCCAAGCAAACACTTCTCCCTCTCACTCCTCTTGTCAGCAGTGGAGCCCTTGCCACAAGAAAGGAGCATAGCTGCAGTGTCACATTTCTGCTCTGCATTTCCCAGGCCAAGTAACTACATCAGCATGGAAAATTCTTCCATGGAACTGAATCAGCTTGAAAGATCTGCTTATGATCTCTAGATGCCTCTCCCTGCCTAGACCGTTTACCATGTTCACCATATTGCATTCACAGTACAGTTCTTACACTAACAGAAACTCATATGTGGATTAAAGCTCATTGCTCCAAACACTCCCTTCCCAAGAGCTTGCTATTTTTAGCAATCATTTTAAGAGCAGTGCTGCTCTACTATGTCTCTGTGTTGGAGGCAATGTGGCCCTGCTGCAGGGAGTCAGGGACAAGCAAGGCTTTTTAGAGCTGATCTGCACAAACTCAGCCCTAGTAGTGAAATTTCTCTTGTTAACACACCCATGACACTGACCCAAGTGAAAACTATAAACATCAGCTCTGAAGGAAATTTTGCTGGCACTGCAGCTCCTGCTGATGCTACTATTATTACCTCTGCTTGAGAGCAGAGGCATGGCTGTGAAGCAAAGGAAGGTAAGGTCAGAAAGGAAAAGAAAGCCTTTACCAACACAATCCCTGAAAAAGTGCTGGCCCAGACTTCATTGGAGTGCCTGGTGTGGAGCCATCTGCTCCATCTCCAGGAGAGGGACCATTCAGAAAGACAGCAGAGCAAATAATGAGATGAACCAGACAGTCATGAATTCTCGGTTGTTTGGTTTATTTTTCCCTTTTTCTATTATAACATTATTTATGTCCAGCATATCTTTTTTCAGTCCATTCAATTTCTTTTGCCAAAAGGTTTCTCATCTTCTGAATCAGAGTTCTCTTGATTAGGGCTGCAGCTTGTGGCAATGATGTCCTACATCTGATGAGCCACTTTAACTCCTGTCCTGCCTTTGGTGCCTGTGGTGCAGGAAAACTTCTCTCTTTTGTACCTGTAGTTTAGCCTGCCCTGCTCCAAGAACTCCATGTAGTTCCAAGGCAGTTGTTTTCACCTGGATATCCCTAGTTCAGTTTTCCCTCATCTTTCTATATGATGGCTGCCTCCTCCAGCCTTTTGGCCTGCAGAAACAGCAAACATGTGAGGAAGAAGGTCTACGAAAGTGCTTCCTGAGGTTTTGTCCCCCAGCTGTCATTGAAGGGGGGATTTCCTTTGATGCTGCGTTTTAGAGCCCTAGCTGTAACAAGACTTGTGCTTTACCACAGGAGAATGAGTGGACAAAGGTCCTGTTCTCCTTTTTGCTTTCCTCACATGATGGTCCCTTCTCAGTGAGGGCTGTAGGGGCTCGGTGTGTCTTTGGAGTTACTCTTAGATGCCTTGAGCAAGAGGCACTAGGAGGCTTTTTGTGTTGCTTTGTAGCAGAGGAGAACTTCGCAGGCTTTTTTGGCATTAGCTGTAGAGAAGGTCTGCTTCTACATATGACTTCACCAGCCAGCCTCCTAATTGTGATGTGAAGCTCCTATTGTGATGTCAGCGACCGCATCCCGGCGCTGTCACGGCAAAGTTGCTGTGCCGAGGCACGGGAGCCTCAGTGTGCAGAGCAGCTCTTTGGCATGCTCCCTGCAGGCGGGAGCTGCTTCTCGACGAGGTCTCTGCCAGCAGGCTGCACCCTGACAGCACTCTGGGTAGTTTTGTTTGTGCCCACAGGTGTTGTCCGGTGCAGGCTTGAACAGCACTGCTGCAGCCATGGACAGAGCATGTGCTGCTGCAGTTTGCACGGCTTTTTCCGTGGCTTATTCTGGGTACTTCTTCACCCACCTGGCACGTAAGCAGAGGTTTTTGTTCGGTGGGGTATATGGAAACCAAAATGCCATGAAGATGCCTTTGGTTGAGTAAAGCTGCTGTCACCAGCCTCAGCTGAGAAGGGGGTGTCTCTAGGCAGCAGGGCGTGGGCTGCATTTGCAATGTAGCCTGCAGGGCTTTGCTCCCCCATGCCACGGCATGGCTTGTGGCAGTGGAGTCTGGAATCTCCTCAGTTTGCTGGCTCAAGCAAGACAAATTCCAAGACAGGAAGCCTGGGAGAGCTTGGCAGGAGTCCTTGTAAAAACTGTGTGCTGCTCTCCAGGACTGGGGAAAAGCATCTTCTTGTCTGCATGCCCTCATCCCAGGATGTGTCTGTGGAACTTGACACTTGCTGTGTGCTAAAAGAGCCCTTCCCTCTGTGACGAAATCACGGAATCAACTTGGAAAGGCCTTTGAAATCAACATTTCAGAAGAGCTCTTGGATGCTCCTGACCCTGGAGTTGTTCATGTGCTGTGCCACAATAGAACTGCCACCATGGCTAAGGGGTTTGGGTGAAGCTCTTCTGAGGAAACATTTTCAGCAAGCTCATGACGATTGATGCTTGCCATCTCTTCAGGAAACTGAAGGAGTCCAGGAAAGAGAGGAGCTGTAGCTCCTGCTGGGTGGGGTGGGGCAGAAGCAGTGACTGTTACAGAACCACTTGGACTTTCTCAGTCTCAAGTTTGTGTGGGATGAGTGGCTAAAGATGACAAAAGGCAGACACAAGGCAGTACTTTGTGCTTTTGTCTTGCTTGCTGTGTGACACAAGGGTTGCTGCTGAAAGGAAGTAGTGAAAGCAGAATGCTCTTTCTTTGGGTTGACTTTTTGGTGGGCCTGCCCAGTGTGGGCAGCTTTCTCACAGCATCCGCTTCTTTTTCCCTTGTGTGTTGCAGGTCACATCGCCCGTGCGTGGAGAGAATCCGCTCCCAGGGTGAGTGGGAAAGGAGCCTTTGGCCTTGGTAGCGTTGGACAGTTGTGGAGCAAGGCGTGAGCTGGGCATGCTGCAGTCCAGTGCCAGCCTGCTTGGATGAATGAAAGTACAGTCCAGGCTCTTTACAGCAGCAGCAGCAGTAGCAGCAGCATCCACAGGATCCCTGGCTGTTTCCTCCAGTTCCACTTCAGAACTTTTTCAGCAGATGAAAGTGGGCTTGCTCAGTACTAGGAGCCATGATAGAATTTCTCCTATGGAAGAGAGTGCAGTCTGCTCTGAGTGGCCCATTTTACTTGAGGCTGACCAGCTTAGAATCCAGATGGTTTCTCCTTAGCACATGTGGCTCTAGAGCTGAATATAAAGAAGGTTGCCTGTCCCTGACATGGCTTTCTGTCTGCAGAGCCCAAAACCAACCTCTGAGCCTCCTCTGGCTGAGTGTCTTCCTGAAGAAGAGGCCAAGGGGGAGGAAGATGCCTACCAAGCTGCAGATGCTGCCACTGCAGGGCCTGAGCACCCAGCATCAGTAAGTGGCAGCTCTGAGTAGCCCTGTGGCTGCAGCAAAGCAGAGCTGGAAGTGTCTGAGCAGACAGCACCTGCCATGTGTGGCTGAAGATGCTGAGGGCTGGAATCTTTCCAGCACTTGCAGAGCGCTTCTCCCGGCCAGTGAGGGCTGAAAAAGGGGTGTGGAACTTGGACATTTGGGCATCAATTTCTCAATGCTCTGACAGGGGCTGTGAATTTGTCTTAGCAAGAGACAAGAGGTAGCATTGGGGTGTCTTTGGGTGCTCCCGGGGTACAAGTGAGGCCCTTTGTGCCCAGTGGCTGTGCAGGCTCCCTGCCCGCAGTGAGGGGAGCAGTGCAGAGATGCAGTTCACAGCCTTGCAGGATCCCCAGGAGACACTGTCCCCTGGAGGGACCTGGCCCTCTCCACAGAGCAGCTGTGGGTAGCTAAAGGGAGAGCTGAGATGCAGCGGGGCCTGTAGCTGAATACACGTGCGCTTCTGAAGGACACGTTCTTTCCTGTCCCTCATGCTGCTGTCTGCCCACAGAGCACAGGGGCAGCGCCAGCACCTGCTCTGGCTGCCTCTGTAGCCGAGGAAGAGGCTGAAGAGGAGGAAGGTGCCAAAGAAGCTGCCCCTGCTGTCAGCCCACGGCCTGAGCAGCCAGCATCAGTAAGTGTCTGCTTTGCTTAGCAGTGTCTATGGTGTCATTTTGTGCATATGGAAAAGCAGCTTCTGGATTTTGAGCCTGCAGTTGG
>JAODKT010002484.1:32632-42644 GCA_027576195.1 Cossypha heuglini
GTGTCACACACACACAGAGCAGTGTCACACACACAGAGCAGTGTCACACACAGAGCAGTGTCACACACGCACACAGAGCAGTGTCACACACGCACACGTGTGACAATGCAGAGTGGCACACACTTGTATTACAAAGCTGGACCCTCTCCATCCCTCCCCTCACACCAGTCCAGAGTGTCACACACACCTGTGACAAAGCAGATTGTCACACGAATAAACATGTATGACTAACAGACCCCTGTCCATCCCTCCCCTCACACCAGGCCAGGGTTTCACTCCACAGAGGACACAGCCATCTGTTACACACACATGTGACAAGTCAGAGTGTTACACACACATATATGAGTATCAGGACCCTGTCCCTCCCCCCTCCCCCCAGCGCAGGTGCCCTCTCCCCAGCCGTGCCCTGGCAGTGGCTCCGTGCCCAGGGCAGGAAGGCCCAGCGCTGGGATCTCTGCCAGGAGCGCGCCTGCATCCTGCCCGGCCCTGCCAGCGCTGCTAGCCGCAGCCGCCGCCGCTTCCCCTCTCCCGGGAGCCCGGCTCCTCTGCTGCTGCTGCTGCTGCTGCTGCTGGGGGCCCCGTGCCAGCCCAGGCTGTGCCACAGGGCTGCTGCAGCCTGCCAGTAAAGCCTGAGTAAGGCCTGAGTAAGGCCTGAGTAAAGCACACGGCGCCACCATGCCAACGCCACGTCCCGCGCTCCAGACTGGAGCACAGCAGCACACACAACAATGGCACAGCCACCACTGCCATTGTACCAGGAGAGCTGTGGTGACTGCCACAGAGCTCTCACACCAGCAGTGCACCCAAAATCCACCAAAATGAGCCTGTTTTCCATGGAGCTCAACTGCTGAGCATTTACCTTATACACCTTATATACCTAATATACCATCTCACACCGGCAGTGCGCCCAAAACCCACCCCAATGAGCCCATTTCTCCATGCAGCTCAACTGACCAGCATTTGCCTTTTATACCTTATATACCTTATACATCATATAGCTTATATACCTTATGCACCATATACCTTATTTACCTAATACACCTTATATACCTTTTATACCTAATATATCATCTGACACCAGCAATGTATCCAAAATCCACCCTAATGAGCCCATGTCTCCGTGCAGCTCAACTGACTAGCATTTGCCTTTATACCTTATATACCTTATATGCTTTATATACCATATACCTTTTACACTATATACCTTATATACCTTAAATACCTAATATACCATCTCACACCAAAAAGGCACCCAAAATCCACCTCAATGAGCCCCTTTTCCATGGAGTTCAACTGACCAGCATTTACCTTTATATACCTAATATACCTAATATACCCAATATACCATATACCTTATGCACCATATACCTTATATACCATCTCACACCAGCAGTGCACCCAAAATCCACCCCAAGGAGCCCACTTCTCCATGGAATTCAACTGAGCAGCATTTACCTTATATACATTATACACCTTATACACCATATATATCTTATATGCCATATATACATAATATACCATCTCACACCAGCAGTGCACCCAAAATCCAGCCAAATGAGCCCATTTCTCATTGCAGCTCAACTGACCAGCATTTACCTTATATACCTTATATACCTCACATACCTTATATACCTGATAAACGTAATATACCTGATATACCTTATATACTTCATACACCTTATATACCATCTCACACCAGCAGAGCACCCAAAATCCACCCAATGAGCCCATTTCTCCATATACCTCACATACCTTATACACCATATACCATATATACCTAACATACCATCTCACACTAGCAGTGCACCCAAAACCCACCCCAATGAGCCCATTTCTCCATGCAGCTCAACTGACCAGCATTTACCTTATATACCTTATACACCATATACCTATACATCCCATATACCTCATACACCTTACATACCAAATATACCATATACCTTATACACCATACACCTTACAAGGAAGGAATAAACACCCCAACCTTTCTCCAGGCTTTTCCTAACACAGTTTGCTAGGAAAAGAAATTCCACAACAGCATTTTAATTTATTTTTTTAACAACTATTTAAGAATTTGGGCATTCCAACCCTCTGCTTTGCCGGGAAGATTTCCCCGCAAACAGCTCGGAGATGAAAATTTAGCAGGTGAGGAAATTCGTGCCCAAATTTCCAGGCTGGAAAGCTCCAAAGCACACAAAGATGAATTTTAACCAAAAATCAGTGGAGGCCCCTCCACGTCTCTTTGCCATCGACTGAGGGAGGAAATTTGGCGAGGACTTTTCCCAAGAAATGACAATAAATTCAATCATTGCAGGGAGCGGGTAAAGCGCTCTCATCCCTGTTTTCCACCGGGAACTCCACGGAGCAGCCACTGGCAGATGGCACATCCTATGACATGTACATTCATTTTCTATGCGGCATCATCTGAAACATTCCCAGTTATCCCAGCTTTCCACCCTGGTATGTGAGAAAATGTTGGGAAAAGATCCTTAAACCATAAAAACTGCAGAGCTGCTGTTGGCTGGTGGGAGCTGATTGAAATCCCATCAGGATATCACAGGTCATCCTTTTTCCTGGGATTTGCAGAGCCCCAGATTTCCAGCTACAAGAAGTTTACCATGAGGAGTAAATGTTTGAGCTGTAAAGCTTCCAAAATGACTTTGTTTATCAGAGCAGATGAAGGGAGAAAAAAGCTAAAGGAATCATTTGGAGCTCAAAGCAAAACTGTTTATAGGACAGCTTTTAGTGCTCCAAGATTCCAGAGAGATTTCAGCAATTAACAGTATAAACTTCCATAACTTAATTCCATTCTATATGTTCATGTGCTTTAGTTGTTCCTGTGCTATTTAAGTTAGAGATTTGCTGATCCTATAAAAAAAACATCAAGCAGCTTTTTCACAACATTCCTGGGATCCCAAAGCAGGAGCTTAAATCCTTTGACTTCCTACATAAGGAAAATATCCAAGTAATGCCCAAATTCTTTTTAAATAATGGAGGGGAGATAAAAAAATTGAATCACTTTATTTCTGCGGTAGCAAAAAAAATAAGCTGTGAGAGAAGAAAATTTGGTGTTCCCTGGGTTATTCGTGCCTATTTCATGTTCCTTGGGAATTCAAGCTGGAAGTCACTTCTGCCTCTGACAAAAATCCAGATGAATTTGGGAGTGGCACGAGCACAAATCCAACAGGAAGAAGCCAAACTGTACCTCACATGTTTTTTTGGGTTTTTTTTGTACTCCCACTGAACTCCGAGCCAGGCCTAAGTTGCCTGGTTTAACAGCTACACTGTGTTCCCAGATCCCTGGGAATAATGTGAACCATCATTGCTGTTCCTGCTGAACTGGCCAAGGGCAGGCAGTGTCCCCACACCGAGTGACATTTGGCTGCGTGCGCTTCAGCCGCTCCGACGGGCGATCCTGAATTATTCAATATATTCCAGAGCCAGCACGGAACGAGGATGACAACAAGCACCTCCAAATCCCCGTCTCTGAGCTGGGTTGCCGTGTTTAATTGAAATGTCTGAGGGATTGAAGTGTCCTTGCAGGCCATAGCATGAAGAAGATGCGGGATTTCTGCTCTGGGATCAGCATCCAGTGTGCTGGCCAATTCCAAACCCCAGAGCGTGGCTCTCTCGCTGCCCCCACGGAAGTGCCTGGGATAGGGCTGGGAGGGGAGGAGGATCCCGAGTAAACAGAGCTGCAAGCATGGGAGGTAACAGCATTCCTCTTCTTCTTAATCATAATTACGAAACGTTCCCCGTGGAAAACAGGCAAGGAGCTGCTTTTGTGGAGTTTGCAGAGGGGAAAACGGGGCTGGAGGCTCCTGTGGCACCCCAGAACCCTGGAATGCTGCCTGGAAGTGTGGGGGGACACAGGCCAGGACAACACCCCAAACCCAGCATCGTTCTCCCTCTTTTGGGGCACATCCCGTGCAAAATGGAGGCTCCCCACGGAACCTGCTGCACCACTTCCTATTTAAAAGCAGATTTTTAGGCTGAAATTTCCCTTTTAGGGGTTTTTTCCCCCCTGCTTTTTATTCTTTTGAATGGTATTTCTGCATGATGAGCCCCCAGCACATCCCAAAATCCTCGCTGGCACGCACGCTGATCCTGCTGAGAACAGCATCCCAGGTGTGCCTCACCTGAGCAGCTCCAAAACATCTTCCCAAGAAAAGCTCCATGTAACTCCACTTTTTTCATGTTCAAATAATAGTAACAACAAAATCCTGCAGCTTTCCCACCAGGCCACACGGCAAAACCGGACTGTACTTAAAAAAACCACCCAAAGTATTAGTTCTAATTTCCTCACCAAACATCCAGAATAAAAAAACCAAAGAATTTAAACCGTGCTGGATTTGTGATTCCCTCGTTAGAGATGTATTAATTTGTTGCTCTAATGCAGGCCAAGCCCTAATCAAACTAATGGCAAAATGAAAAGCGAGGATTTAAATCCTTTAAAGGGACTCTGCTTGATTTGGTCAGGCAAAGATTGGAGATTTTTCCCTTTTTTCTGGGCCATGGGAATGGGCAATGATAAAAATTCCGCTTTTCTCTGATTCTGCTCCCACCCACACGCTATTCAAACAGCAACAGAGTGGGCAATCCAGAACAGATGCTCCCAAACCGAGGTAAAATTCCAGCCTTTAAATAGAAGGAGCAGAAATTGAACGGAATCAGGAAGATGTGGGCTTTGATTAACAGATAAAAAACCGAAATATGTCAAATGTGACAGACCCAGGGAATTCTTGGGGGAAAAGCTGCTTCAAAATCCGATCCCCAGCAATCAGCTCTTCATTTTTTAGTTCCTCACACTTAAATGAGGATAAATTTCAGATAAATTTACTAGAGAAGCGATCGCAAAAAATTTTAGGGGATGCGAGAAAATGAATTTGATTTTGGCAACTGTCCTAAAAAAAGGGCAAACAAAGCAGGAAAAACAAAAAGCAACCCCCCACTTCAGCGCAGTGAATGTGCATTGTTCAGCTGAAGTAACAGCTATTAAATCACTTTCCAAATACGATCTAAACTGGAGGCAACTCCAGGGGAGTTTGCTCGCAGAGGCTCCAGTCTCCCCCAGTTCTCCCAGCGCAGGTCAGAGCTGCAGCCTTGGTTCAGTGCCCTGTGCCGAACACCTGCGAACATCAAACACCAACTCCTGCTCCTTTGCTGCGCTGACAAAAGCCTTTCATGTGAAAAACGCTCCCTGGGAATGTCACGGCGGGAGCTCAGGTTACATTCCTTTCTCCCTCGCAGCCCTCCCCGCTTCGGAACACGGGGAGAAGCCATGTTTGTGGAATCCGAGATTCAAAGGCTTTACTTTCCTTCCCCTCGCACCTCGCAAATCACAACAGGGCATCACAGGATTAGCCAGGGGAAAAGCCACGGGGATGACTTTAAGCAGGAATTATTCCCACACTTCCTAAAGTCCTCTTAGTGTCACTTCTCTGCTTGGGATTACTTCGGTTTTTTAATCTCTGTTTTCTCCCCTCTAGAAGAGAAGTTTGGGGTTAATGCAGAGAATCTGGATAAATCTGTTTTTCGAGAGGAATATTTAAAGGTCAGCTCAAACTTCAGAGGGACAACTTCCAGGAGGAAAAGCAGGGCTCGCTGCAATTCCCCGTTAGCCATCTGCATAATTAGAATAACAGACTCTCTCTGCTATTATTCACGAGCTGCCTCTAATCCTGCCCAGAAAGCATCTCCAGGTACTCTCCCAATTTCCCCAGCCCTGGCTCCTCACAGACAAACAATAGCCACCAACTCCATCCTCAGGCCAGCGCAAAGCAGGCAGGGGAACGAACCCCAGAATTTTTGGGAAGAGCTGCAAAATTCCCTGTGTGATAACCAAGGGATAGATATTGAAGTGGAGAATTCCCTGGATTTTGCCTTCCACACTCAGCCTTTGCTGCCATTGTGCACACAACCAGCAGCGCACGGCGCCTGCCGCTCCACCAAGGTTTTCCTTCATCCTCCACCACCAGCCACGGGCAGGGAATTCTCTTGGAATTCTGGCTGTGGCAGAGTTCAGGTGTTGTTTTAAGTGGTCTTTATCTCCTTGTTCCTAACTTCTAGCAGCTCATTAAATCATCCTCTTGGTTCAGTGAGGATGCATCAAAATTCCTGCGATTCTTTCAGCTTGCAGGACAATAAAACACAATTTAATCTCTCCCTGCTCCGATTTGTCCTCCTGATCCAAATGACTCCGGAGATGAGGTTTAGGAGGAATTATTAAATATAATTCTGGAGTCATTTGCTGTCAGCCCAAGTGGTGGTTGCTGCATGGACTGGGCTCTGAGCATGACAAATTGATTTGTCTGGCACAACCACTCCGCACTCCTCTCCAGTGAAAACAAATAGAGTGGAGATTTTAGATCCGGCCTCATCACTTCAAAAATTATGTCAGAAAAGGACAAAAACTGGGATTCAAACCTATAGGTCACGTTCGCAAAGTTAGCCCAGCTCAACAGCAAAATTCTCCAAGTTGCTATCTCACAATATAAACAAGTTTGTGAAGCAAAAACAAACGCAGGTTGTTATTCTGAAAGTCTAAATAGAAGAAAAGGCACAAAATGAATGTTTAGGTGGAGGCTGATCTGCAAAAACCAGACCAACTTCCAAGCAGAAATCCTGCTCTGGAAATAAAAAGCTAAATGATGACCCAGTGCATTTGATAAAATACTGAATAAAGAGAAGAAGTGTTTTGAACTGAGCAAAACCTGCAAATATCAGGCAGGAAACTCTCTGCAAGGAGGGGTTTCTCTGTGGATTTCCAGGGAAATTGCCCAAATTCCCAACACAGAGCCGGGAACAACATGCCGGAGTGTGGGATTGTGTGGGAATTGAAACCACTGCAACTCCCTACCTGTACAGGGAAAAGCAAATGTGCAGTGGGGATCTTTGGGAGTTCTCATTTGTCAGGCACATAAAAGCCTCTCCAGAAACTTGAGTTGCCAGACAATTATTGTGCACACATGTTTGAGCGCAGAGAGCCCGCGACCGCTTTTGTCATCCCGCTCCCGATTTCAGGGAGATGCCCATCAGCCCCAGCACAGCCAAAGGAACAAATCACCACTGAAATTTCAGGAAACTCTTCCAAAACACTCTCCTGCTTGCAAACATCATGCCCTGGCTTTAAGCAGCAAGAGAAACTCACTAGAATATTTCAATTTCCAAAAAAGACTTTTTTTTCCCTGCTGTTTATTCTCAGATATTTGTTTTATTTGTTGAACTGCGAGCGCCTTCGATTCTGCTTCAATTCTATCATTTGCACACAAGAGGTTTTGACTATCGTCCCCGACAGACAAAGAGAGGCTTTGGAATTGGGAAGAAAAAATTCTCCAAGGCTCAAATTGCTAAAGGAAAATGATAAATCTACTGTAAAACTAGAACAATTTTAAGCAATGATTAAACAGAGGAGAAGTCCAAGGGCTTTTAAAAAATCAGAAATGTGCAGCAACGCTCTAAAAATCTCCCAGGCTTGTGGAAATAACAATAATAATAATAATAATAATAATAAAAATCACAGTAAGAATAACCAGCGCTTAGGAATAATTCCGCTGCAATCCGAACGAATCTGCTCCCCACAAGAGATTAAAGCACCACAACAAAGGTAATGCCTATGGATAAATAAATCCCAACATTTGCACTAGGGATGGAACAAAAAAACGCTACATACTTGAGCCAGTAAAATGTCCACTTGCCAAGGAAGTTGGTCCATTTTTCCCGCTGCTCACAGGAGGTGAAAACATCTAAAAAAAAAAAAAAACAAAGAGGCATTAGTAGTGCAAAAGGAGCGATTCCCGAGTCCGCTGGTGATCCAAAGTTGGTGGCGCATTCCTGCGGAGTTCCTCTCCCCGAACCATCAGCCCTGCAGAGGCTGTGTCCAGATTCCTGGCAGCCCCAGCCACCAGCATCCTGCTCTGCTGAGGCTCAGCAGCTCCCCAGATCATCTGCCCTTGCTGGAGCCTCCCAGCCGTGCCAATGTTCCCCAGCCTGGGCAGCGGGGCTCGCCCCCCTCTCGGCACAAAAAGTTGGGATGGGGTCTCAACCTTGGTCATCAACGTCGCAACGTCCATTTCCATCCCGCTCCAGGATTTGCCTGGCATGTGGGAACCCAAATAATAATAATGCAAAGTGCCACCTGCCCTAAATTCTCATTCCGTCTCTCCCACCGAGCAATTGGAAGCCAGGCTCGTTCCTCGCCCCCTCTCCCTCCCTCTCGCACTCCTCTCTCTCTTCCCAGCGTTTATTTCGACCCTAATTGGTTTCTCCCTTCTCCGACGTGTCTAGTGGATAATACGCACCTTCCCTGAGTCAGAGTCTGCAAAAAGCCAAGGAACAAATGGGGAAAGTGCACCAACAAGCAGAGAGGGGGCTGCGAGGCTGCCGCAGGCTACGATTGCTGGCCAAACTTCCCCAAGCCATCCCTCAGAGCCGAGGCTGGAGCAGCAGCACCAGCCTGGAGCACACGGGGGAAAGGGGGGGCTGCAGGAGCAGACCTGCCTCTCCCAGCCAAAGCTCTTCCCTAAAATAAATAACTAAGTGGATAGAGAGATATTCCTGACATATTGGGGGGAAGGGAGGGGATGGAAGGGGAGAGGAAGGAAGGGGCTGGAGGGGGAGGGGGAGCCTGACAAAACTAGACAAGTGCACGCGTCCGGCGCAACGTTCGGCCTCCAAAGCAGCCCAGGGGGACAAAAACCCCTCTTGCCTTCTAAAAATCACCCCCAAATCCCAGCTAGGGCGGGTAGCAAAAGCTTGGGGCAGTTTTAATGCCAGCAGAAGCCAGAGGAGATTTCAGGGCAAACTTTAAACTGAGACAGTCGTGGATTTCTTTGCACTTTCCATGTGCCAAAATCGAAACAAGGGAAGAACCGAAAGGAGAATATCAGCGACTCATTAGCAATTAATCAGTTCATGTGCCAACAAGGCTTGAAAATCTCGAGCACAATAAAAGTGCAACATTGGTATGATGGAATGATGAGAAATGGTCAGTTTTTGGGGCGTTTCTTTTTGGCAGGAATTTTTTGAGCCGTCCGAGACATGAAACCAAGCTGCGAACGCGCCTGCATCTCCCATCACACACGATCAGAAAGACTAAAAATACTCAGTTTTGATTTTTGTTTTTTAAGCGAAAAAAATATTTACCATGCTTCTAGCTGCCGATTAAAAATTGCCCAATGTGCTTAGAGCACAGTTTGAGGTTGGTTTCGTTGCTTTAGGGTTTTTTTTGGATGGATTTTTTTTTTTTTTTTTTTTTTTTTTTTTAACAGAGCAGCTAGAAGATCTTTTTTTTTTTTTTTTTACAGCTGTTGCTAATTTCCACCGTTGTTTCTTACCGCACTGAAATCCAGTAAATCACTCAGTTCTTTGTCCGTCCCTAAGGCAGCCATTCGCTGTTGGTGATGCATTTTAGCAAAATCACACAAACCTAGAAACATGGAAATAACCGCAATCAGAAATCCCGAGCCTTGCAGGAAACACAGTCGGATTTTGCTTTTTCAAGGGGGGTCGGGGGGCGGGTGGTTGAGAAGAAGAAGGGAGGGAAAAAAAAGATGGAGGGGCAGCAAAAAAAAACCCAAAAAAACCAACAACAACAACAACAAGGGGAAAAAAAAAGCGATATTGTATTTCCAAAGAGGCGAGCCAAACCCGGGAACATCCACTCTTAAACCCAAATCCGGAGGAGAAAGAAAAAGGCAAAGCCTCGCTCCCGGAGCATCATTTATGCAACAGGAGGTTCAGCGAGGAATGAATGAGGATCCCAGAGAAGAAACTACAGCCATCCGCTCCCAACTTTTTCCCTTCTCCTTCTTCCACGCAAAGTAGCGTTTGGAGGCAGAAACGGCAAAGAGCGAGGAGGAAAAAAAAAACCAAAAAGCAAAAAGGCACGGCGAGATGCGAAGTGCAGGTTCCGGGGGCGGGGGGGCAGCGGGGGACAATTAGCCCCGATTCCTAATTTGCCGAGAGGAGGGGGGGGGGGATGAGGCCGACGGGGAGCCGGCAGCGGCTCGGG
>JAODKT010002484.1:45887-55996 GCA_027576195.1 Cossypha heuglini
GCCGCCGCTCGCAGACAATGACGAGGAGGAGGAGGAGGAGGAGGAGGAGGGCGGGAGGGAGGAAGCGGGCGGGACGGCGCGGCGGGGCTCACAAGATGGAGGGGCCCAGCCGCCCCTCGCAGCGCCCCGAGCGCGTTCCCGCGCGAGCCGGGAACCGAGCGGGGCCCGGGAGCTGCCGAGCTCGGAATGAGCGGGGCCGGAGCGGCGGCAGCGGCCGCGGGGCTCAGCACACCCGGGAGGGGCTCAGCACACCCGGGAGGGGCTGAGCACCCTCAGCACACCCGAGAGGGGTCTCAGCACACCCGAGAGGGGCTTCAGCACACCCGGGAGAGTATGAGCACACCCGGGAGGGGTCTCAGCACAACCAGAGGGGTCTGAGCACACCCGGGAGGGGTCTCAGCACACTCGTGAGAGATTCCAGCATCCTCAATACACTCATGAGAGGTTCCAGCACCCTCAGCACAACCGGGAAGGGTCTCAGCACCCTCAGCACAATCATGAGGGGTCTCAGCTCCCTCAGTACACCCCATGAGGGGTCTCAGCATCTTCAGCACAGCCGGGAGGGTCTGAGCACACCCAGGAGGGGCTTCAGCACCCTCAGCACACCCATGAGAGGTTCCACCACCCTCAGCCCACCCAGGAGAGATTCCAGCCGTCTCAGCACACCCATCAAGGGTTTCAGACCCCTCCTCAGACCCGGGAGGGTTTCAGGCCGCTCATCCCGCCCAGCCCTCAGCAAACCCTGCGAGGCGTTTCGCGTGCCCTCAAACCGCGATCGGACGCCGTGACTTGGTACAGCCTCCGCTGGAGGACTTACCTGAAAAACTGCAGCTCCCGCATACTCCCCATGGGTTTTGCACACCTCCCGCCAAGCTCAGACGCCGTCCAGGGGTTTCGGCTCCCGTAGATCCTCCAAAGGTTCTTCGCAGTCGCAGGCCTCAGCCCATCCGTGAGGGGCCTGAGAGGGCTCCTGCCCCTCCGCCATGAGGGGGGTCGCGCACTGTCCGCCTGAAGAGTTCGCCTCTCGTCCCCCTGAGGGGTCTAGCGCCACTTCGCCACGAGGGATTCACACCGCTCTGCCCTGAGGGAGTCGCGCATTGTCCACTTGAGGGGCTCCCGCCGCTCCGCCATGAAGGGGGCCGCGCACTGTCCACCTGAAGAGTTCGCGCCTCGTACCCCTGAGGGGTCTAGCGCCACTCCGCCATGAAGGATTCGCACCCCTCCGCCATGAGGGGCTGCGCCTCGACTCCCTTGTCCACCTCGCGCATTGTCCACCTGAGGGACTCGCGCCACTCTGCTCAGAGAGGGCTCGCACTCCGTCCACCTGAGGAGTTCCCGCTGCTCTGTCATGAGGGGACTCGCGCCTCGACCCCCTGAGCGGTCTAGCGCCACTCCGCCATGAGGGATTCGCGCTGCTCTGCCATGAGGGGGCTCGCGCATTGTCCACCTGAAGAGTTCGCCTCTCGTCCCCCTGAGGGGTCTAGCGCCACTTCGCCACGAGGGATTCACACCGCTCTGCCCTGAGGGAGTCGCGCATTGTCCACTTGAGGGGCTCCCGCCACTCCGCCATGAAGGGGGTCGCGCACTGTCCACCTGAAGAGTTCGCGCCTCGACCCCCTGAGGGGGCTTGTGCCACTCCGCCATGAAGGATTCGCGCCCCTCCGCCATGAGGGATTTGCGCCACTGCACCATGAAGGAGGTCGCGTACTGTCCACCTGAAGGAGTTCGCCTCTCGTCCCCCATGAGGGGTCTAGCGCCGCTCCGCCATGAGGGGGCTCGCGCATTGTCCACCTGAGGGGCTCCTGCCGCTCCGCCACGAAGGGAGTGGCGCCATGTCCACCTGAAGAGTTCCCGCCTCGTACCCCTGAGGGGCCTTGTGCCACTCCGGCATGAAGGGCTGTGCCTCGACCCCCTGAGGGAGCTCGGGCCCCTCTGCCATGAAGGGGATCCCCTCCGCCATGAGGGATTCGCGCCACTCCGCCCTGAGGGGGTTCGCGCCTTGTCCACCTGAAGAACTTGCGCCTCGACCCCCTGAGGGGCCTCGTGCCACTGGGCCAGCAGGCATTCGTGCCGCTCCACCGTGATTGGGCTCGCGCCTTGTCCATCTGAGGGCCTTGCGACACTCTGGCATGAAGGGGCTCGCGCTTCATCCACCTGAAGGAGCTCGTGCCACTCCGCCCTGAGCGGGCTCGCGCTCTGTCCACCTGAGGAGCTCCCGCCGCTCCGGCATGAGGGAGCTCGTGCCTTGTCCAGCTGAGGAGTTCGCGCTAGTCCGTTATGAATGGGCTCGCGCTTCGTCCGCCTGAGGGATTCACGCCACTCCGCCCTGAGGGGGCTTGCGCCTTGTCCATCTGAGGGGGCTCGCGCCTTGTCCACCTGAGGGGCTCGCGCCGCTCCGTCATGAAGAGCTCGCGTCTCGACTCCCTGAGGGGGCTCGCGCCTCATCCACCTGAGGGACTCGCGCCTCTCCGACATGAAGGATTCGCGCCACTCGGCCCTGAAGGGGCTCGCGCCAGTCCGCCATGAAGAGCTCGCGCCTCGACTCCCTGAGGGGGTTGGCGCCGCTCCGCCCAGAGGGGGCTCGCGCCGCTCAGCCATGAGAGGGCTCGTGCTTCGTCCCCCTGAGGATGCTTGCGCCAGTCCGCCATGAAGGATTCGCGCCCCTCCGCCATGAGGGATTCGCGCCACTGCGCCATGAAGGAGATCGCGCACTGTCCACCTGAAGAGTTCGCCTCTCGTCCCCCTGAGGGGTCTAGTGCCACTCCGCCATGAGGGGCTGCGCCTCGACTCCCTTGTCCACCTCGTGCATTGTCCACCTGAGGGACTCGCGCTACTCTGCCCAGAGAGGGCTCGCGCTCCGTCCACCTGAGGAGTTCCCGCCGCTCTGTCATGAGGGGGCTCACGCCTCGTCCCCCTGAGGGGTCTAGCGCCGCTCCGCCATGAGGGATTCGCGCCGCTCTGCCATGAGGGGGCTCGCGCATTGTCCACCTGAGGGGCTCCTGCCGCTCCGCCACGAAGGGAGTGGCGCCATGTCCACCTGAAGAGTTCCCGCCTCGTACCCCTGAGGGGCCTTGTGCCACTCCGGCATGAAGGGCTGTGCCTCGACCCCCTGAGGGAGCTCGGGCCCCTCTGCCATGAAGGGGATCCCCTCCGCCATGAGGGATTCGCGCCACTCCGCCCTGAGGGGGTTCGCGCCTTGTCCCCCTGAGGGGCTCGCGCCGCTCCGCCCAGAGGGGCCTCGCGCATTGTCCACCTGAAGAACTCGCGCCTCGAGCCCCTGAGGGGCCTCGCGCCACTGGGCCAGCAGGCATTCGTGCCGCTCCACCGTGATTGGGCTCGCGCCTTGTCCACCTGAGGGGGCTCGCGCCTTGTCCACCTGAGGGGGCTCGCGCCTCATCCACCTGAGGGACTCGCGCCGCTCCGCCCTGAGGATGCTCGCGCCAGTCCGCCATGAAGAGCTCGCGCCTCGACCCCCTGAGGGGGCTGGCGCCGCTCCGCCCTGAGGGGGCTCGCGCCTCATCCACCTGAAGAGCTCGCGCATTGTCCGCCTGAGGATCTCGCGCCGCTGCGCCATTAAGAGTTGGCGCCCCATCCACCTGAGGGGCTCGCGACGCTCGGACCTGAGGGGCTTCACGCCATTCTGCCATGAGGGGGCTTTGGCCTTGGCCAGGCCTCCCTGGGGCTTTGGCCACCAGCCCTGGGCACTCGGGGGCCCCGCGGAGTTTGGCGCCTTCGCGCTGCCGATGAGGTGCCCTGAGGGCCCGCAGCCCCCTTAGCATCCGCAAACCCTGTGAGGGATTTCAGCCCCTCAGCCGTGATCAGACCCTTGAAGGCTCTCAGCCCCCAGCGTCCTGCGAATTTTTGAATTATTCCTTTTTCAGTGGTTTTTTTTGGGTGCTGAGCCCGCAGTGGGGCTGGTGCACAAGAGGGTGATGGGGTGAAAATAAAGAAGGGAATGGGGAAAGGCAGAGGGAGGGGGAATGATGGAAAATCGTGGAATGGTTTGGGTTAGAAGGGTCTGTTACTAGAATGCTCCGAGCCCTATCCAACCTCGTATTGAACACTTCCAGGGATGCTGCCTTCAAATTAATGGTGGATTTGGTTAATATCGGGCTGGGAGGTTTTATTTGGAAATTAAGGAGGAAAAGGGCTAACCCGACTGCCACCCTGGCCCAGGATTATTAATTTTCCAGTTTTAATCCTCTGGATTTTATGCTGTCCCCATATGTCCTGTTTTCAGCGGGCCACAGGAATTCCATGTAGACCTTTGATCTCCTCAGAATTCACAGAAAACATACTCGGGAAATTTTATGGAAGGGTCCAAGCACACTTTGGACAGGGCTTGGACAAGTGGTCAAGGGGGATGGAACTGGACAATCCTTAAAATCCCAAACCATTCCCTGATTCTGTGGTGGAAGGAAGTTGATTTATGTTATGGAGCTGCAGTAGCTGATGCCATGAATGAATCTCATTGCCTCAGAAATACTACAGATTTCTGTGGAAAGGTACTCCTGGAGGTGGGAAAATATCCTTCTGTACTTGTCTGAATTCCGATTAAAATTTGGTTTGTTTTCTAATTCCCTAATGAAATAGGATGTTTGATTTCAATTAAAGTGAAATGTCATCATTTTCGGTTGTACTAATGGATATGGAATACTGCAGTCCATTAGGGAGAAAACAGTGGATTTGGGAAAAGGCCAAGAGGTGCAGGGGATGTAAAGAGATTTTCCATGTATTTTCAATTTTTGTAATGGGCATATGTAGGTCATTATGGAAATTCATGGCTTGTGATGACAGGAATACAGAAAATACAATCAGGCAATCTCTTATCAAGATTTCAGCAGGAATTGTTCATATTTCCTAAATCTGCGAAAATTTTTTTTCATTGGATTTGTTAATTGCGGATGAGACTTGGAGTATCCTGGGCTAGTGGGAGGAGGCTGATCCTTAAAATGCCTTGAACAATTCCAGGGCTGGGGCATCCACAGCTTCTCTGGGAGAGTTTATGGGATTTAAGAGTTTATTCCCCTGTCTGGTACTCTTTAAATTATTGTGTTCTTTGAAGTGGCTCCACTTGGCAAAAATTTGTTGTTGTTGTTGTTGTTGTAAATCCTTTTATATCTTGTTTTATATTTTATTTTTTTTTTTCTGTTTGTTGTTGAGCCTGGACCCGTCGATTGCTGGGGACCCTTGGGCTGAGTCCCGTGCGCTGCTTGTCCTTATAATTGAATTAAAAGCTGCTGTAAAAATACATGGGAATAAGAATAGGAGGGGGAATGAAGAAGGAAATAATTGGGGAAATACATGGCTGGATTAGTTATTGTCCCAATTAGCTGAATTAGCTCCTTGACAGGAGCACAGAGAGAAGAATAAAGGGCTATCAGTGACAGGGCCAGTTTTTAGGGAAGCTGCTCCTCTAAGTGTATTATGATTGCAACATAAAGAGCTGCAGGTTTCAGTTAAATGGATTTTGATTCTGCTTATTTTTCTAGCAGTAGATTTGTTTCACTTCCATATTAATCTCCTTTTATTAAACCATAGAAATTCCAACCTTTGTTTTGCTGGGAGCAGCCCAGGACATCATTTAACTTCACAAAAAAATACAAGTATTTGTGCTCAGCAAAGAGATGGAGGTCAGATTTAAATCCTGTGACCTGGACACACTCTTATGTCATTTCCAGGCCTAGGAGAAGAGTAAAAATAAAGATTTTGTACATTTGGAGTTAGATTTTCCCTGATTTGGTGCATTTGCAGTTAGATTTTCACTCTGATTTGGTGCATTTGGAGTTAGATTTTCACTGATTTGGTACATTTGCAGTTAAATTTTCACTCTGATTTGGTACATTTGCAGTTAGATTTTTTATCTCTGGGCTGCCTCCCACACACACAAGATGGGAACACGGGCAGAGCACAGGATCCCCCTCCCTTAGGAAAATGTGATGTTCTCTCACTCCTTTTCGGGCATTAAATGTAATAAATAAATATCCAATCCGGGCTTAGAAGCAGTCGTGGAAATGTGTGGAGTTCTCCCTAAAATCTCCTTTCCCCAGCAGGAATTCTAGCACAGCTCCATTGATTACCTTGTCTGTAGAGAGGGAGATGAAAAGGTTGCAGGCTGTTCCTGCCCAGGGGCTTTAAGGTCCTTCCAACCCCATCCCTTCTGGGATTCTGAGATTTGAATTTCAGCACCAGGAGGGTGAAATTCGTCATCCAGGAGGAAGAGGAAGGTGAGGGGTCCGGGCTGTGAGGCAGAGCAGGGAAAGTAAAGTTTCCTGCATGGATAATTCCCCAGTAGTGGGCTGGAGGAGGGATTTGTTTCCCTCCTGAAAACCCCCAAGCAGCCTGGTTCGGATTTGCCAAGCACCTGTGAAAGAATGCAGCTGCAAGGCGCTGGGAAAACAATGGGAACTGTGACAGTTCATTAATACGAGGCAGCCCCGAGATTGATTTGGGAAAGGCAGAATTCCACTGGAGGGGACTCAGTGGCATTCCCGAGGTGTGCCAGGGAGCAGCCAGCCTTGTGCATGTGTGTGCATCATGAAAATCCCAGTTTGGCAACTGGGACAACTTACTGGGGCTGGCAGCAAGATGAATGGAGGAGAAATTGCTTTAGCATTTCCTTCCCATATTTTTTGGTTCCATACTCATTTCTTTGTTTTCTAATTTTATTTATTTTTTCTTAGTTTGCTCTGGCTATTTTTTTTCCTGGTGAAGCAAGGGTTTGGAAAGTGCAGGCAGCATTTCAAACTGTGATCTGCACAGATGGGAATGAAGGAACATTCTCCAGGCGAAAATTGTTCTGGGAGACATTTGGATGGAGCAGGATCTGTCTGTGTGCGGGGTGGAACATCCTGGTTTCCAACAGGAGGGTGCTGGGGACAGACACGGGGACACCTCCCAGCCGTGGGGAGGGAAAAATCCTCAGCATCAGGCCCCCGAGCGCTCTGGTGGTGCTGTGTCCTTTTAATGAGTTTGAGGTGTGTGTGTGTGTAGCCCTGCTCTTGATGAAGAGTTTCTGTCAGCACAGGCAGCAGTTACAAATGATGGGCTGGGCAAATCCAAACCAATTTGCTTGGCATAGATTAGAGATCCCACATTCATCTGGGAGAGGTTTGCAGGGCACAGTGGCACAAAAAGGCTTTGCTGCCCACGTCTCCTTGTGGTTTTTCCCCACTTCCCTCCTCCCCCTCCTCGTTCCCGAACTGAATTTCCCCATTTCCAGATGCAGCCGCAATATGAGGTGGAAATAAAAGCAGGCAGTGAAATGATGGGAGCCTGTAAGAAAAAAGGGGGGATCATCCAACTCCATTTCCCTGCTTATGGGTCCCTGTTGCTGTGCTGGTGGTAGATACACCAGGAGCTCAGCTCATGAAATTTTGAAGCAGAGGATGCTCAAAGGAAGCTGCAGAGAGTCTGGAAAAGCTGGTGGCATCGGTCAAAGGCAGCTCTTGGGGCTGAGGCGTTGCCAGCTCATCATCACTTCCCTCCCATCCCTGCCTTCCTTTTGTTCTCTAAACCCTAAATCTCCACAGTTTAATTTTCTTCCTCTCCTGGAATGGCTTTGCAAATGCTTAGCCTTAAGTAATAGTCAGTAAAGGCAAATTACCTTAAATCAAGCAAGAGTTATCTAATTTAGAAAATAGGAAATAGAGAGAAAATCAAACTAAATGAAATGCAAACAGGATAATTCATAGCTAATCCATGGGCTTGCTCAACAGGAGGAGTCTTGTCGTTGAGTGCCCATTCTTAGCACAACTCACAGGTCTTGGAGCACAAACCAACAACCTCTGTAGGCCCTGCAGTCCCAAAATCCGAAGAAAATGGGATGCCACAGCTTCTCTGGGCAGAATTCCTTCCCAGTATCCCAGCCTAACCTCCCCACTTTCCCCAGCCTCTAGTTCTGTTCCATATTTTTATTAATATGCAATGCAGCGCCGTCCCCCGGATTAATGAAGCTTATTAGAGGATCCTGCCAGAAAGCTTTTCCAACTTCCTTCCAATTAGCACTCGGTGCTTCCTAGGAATCCTCACAGAGCAGGGAGCTGCTTGGCAATTGCACAGCACCTTTTTTTCAGGCAACTTCACTGAAGATGTCCTTGTTAGATTAAAGACTCCTCAGATGCTGATTACCCCCTCCGGGTGGGTTCTTCATTGTTCTCCACGCTCAGGAGTTGTTTTCTGTATTTTCTTTAGGTTACAGCCTACAGGGATTATCTTGGTTTATTAGGGAACCAGGGATTTTAAGGATCATCCCATTCTACCCCACCTTCCACCATCCCAGGGTGCTGCAAGCTGGCCTGGGACACTTCCAGGGAAGGGGAGTCTGCTCAAATAAGGGAATTTTAGCTCGGAATTTTAGAGAATTTTAGAGAAAATGCTCTGGGAGCTCCTGCAGGATGGGTCCAAAGCAAAGGAGAACATTCCCAGCAGTGCAGCAGCACCTCACCTGCTGCTGGGCTGCTCCTGTGCTTCTCCTGAGAATTCCAGGAAATGCAGGAAGGGAATCCCCATGATGATCCTGCCCCTAATTAATTCCTGGTTAATTATCCAGGTCAGGCAGGGCTTGGAGCACCCGGGGATACTGGAATGGGATGATCCTTAAAATCCCTTTTAACCCAAACCATTCCAGAACTCATTTTGGGATTCCAGAACTCATTCTGGCATTCCAGAACCTTCTCTGCCCCAAAGCCAGAATTTTTGGTGCTGCTTTTTTCCCAAGTGACGCTTTGTGTGTTTGCTTTCCATGGATAGAGGCAGGGCTGCTCCAACCCAAGTTTTTCCCCCCTTCTCCCAGTTTTCCCACAGATCCTGCAGGATTCCCAGAGATTGCTTTTCCAACAATGAGAATCTTTCAATTGCAGCAAACTGTTGGGGAGGTTTCACTCCACTGTGGCAATTAAGGAGAGAGGAATATCAGCAGGTCACATCTTGCTTCCGGTGCACGGGGAGTTATTTGGAGTTTGGAGGAGGCAGGATTGGGGCTGCACTTGGTATTTAAAGCTAACAAACCTATCCATTAAATGAGACTCTGGAATAGGGCATGAAAGTAAAACCATTAAATTACAGATAAAGGGGGAAGAGTCCAAATTTCCCCAAATGTTCTCGCTTTTCCTGTTTTATTTTTTTTTCTCCTAACGACCGTCGTTATATTTTGATGTGGTTAATAATACAGCAGAGGTTAAATGAAACATGAAAAAGGGCTGTACATTAAAATTGAGATAACTCTTCCTTCAGTGAAGTGGAACCCAGCAGATGTAGCTGCACACTGTAATTGCTGCCTGTTTCCTGTCACTCTGATTAAGTTGCATTGTCCCTGCTCCAAGTGTAGGAATCAGTGGCTTCCCATAGGGCACAGCATGGGACAACTGGCTTCGGCAGGGAAATGGCTCCGTGCACCTCCTGCCTGTCCTGTGATGCTGCAGACACACAGTATCCATTGATGGCTCCTAAAATCAATGGGCTGTGCAGCCCTGGGCTCGGGGCTGCCTCGGGAGAGGTGCTGCAGGCAAGGGCTGTGACTCTGTCAGCCCAGTGCTGCCTGCTGGGCTCCTGCTGCTGCTCAGGAGTCACTCTGCACCTTCTAGGGTTGTTCTGCTCCTTGCTCCAAAGCCCCAGGATCCCAAAATCGTGGAAGAGAGCCGGGTTTTGTTCCCAGCAGCTTTCTCCTCTCCTATCCCACAAGCGGGATTAACATTTTTCTGCCTTGTCAGTTAAATACTCAGGTTTGTCCTTTAATCCAGTGGCTGCTCCAAAGGATGTTGGACCAAAAGGGCAATTTCTGCCTGCAAATACAAATTA
The DNA here is from genome assembly GCA_027576195.1 of Cossypha heuglini. Lineage (NCBI taxonomy): Eukaryota > Metazoa > Chordata > Aves > Passeriformes > Muscicapidae > Cossypha > Cossypha heuglini. The sequence goes on from JAODKT010002484.1 coordinate 55,686, forward strand.
TTCACTTGGAAGCATCGTCTCCTTTTTTTCCTCTGCAGGGTTTTCCTGAACACCTCAGATCCTGGATGTTCCAGCTTAAAAGCAGAGTTTGAATTTGGGATGGGAAGGCTGACAGAGCCTGGAAATCCCACAGATTCAACCCCAAAATTGATCCTGACTCCTATAGAGCCACATTGTCCTGGTTTGAGGGACAGGTGTCTGGCAATAAAGGCAGAAATGGAGAATGTAAACCCTCTCCCTCCAAATTATTATTGTAATTTAGAAATTAAGGGGCTCTCAGGCAAAGAGATGGGAATTAGGAATAACAGTTC
>JAODKT010002484.1:122206-135156 GCA_027576195.1 Cossypha heuglini
TGGGAACGGGCAATGCGTGAGGGAGCGAGGCCGGCGGCCATTTTGGGAACGGGCAGCGCCTGAGGGAGCGAGGCCGGCGGCCATTTTGGGAACGGGCAATGCGTGAGGGAGCGAGGCCGGCGGCCATTTTGGGAACGGGCAAGCGCGGGAATTCCGTGAGGGGAGACGCACCTTGAAATTTGAGCATAAAATTTACCACTAGTTTCGTCATGAACTCGTTTTTTAGTGACGTTATGGGGATGACCAAGCAAAATAAAACTGGAAATTAAACCCAGGACTTTGACGCTGACAACTTCCCAACGTACTTTATAACACAACATAATAAATGTCATTTCAGGATGTCTTATCTTTCCGCTTTTCCACACAAAAAGCAGAAATATCCCCAGCATTCTGTTGTAATTTAAAAGCCTAATAGTAATTGCAAATTAATTAATTAAGTACGCAACTAACCACCGGCTCCGCGCGCGCCCTCAGCGGTTCCCGCGGCGGCACCGCCTGCCGTCAAGTGCGCCGGCGGGAGCTTTACGCCAGTGTCGCGAGAGGCGGTGTCATCCGGCCGCTGCCGCACCGAGCGCGGCGGGGCCGTGACAGCGACCGGGGCCAGGACAGCAACCGGGACAGCGACCGGCACCGGGACCAGGACCGGCACCGAACAGGTTCCACCGGGGAAAGGGGCGGGAGAACGGCTCGCTGCCGGCGGGAGGGGTGGGCTGAGCGCCCGGCTCTCCGCAGGCCCCCTCAGCACTGGCGCCAGAAGTGTGAGGGGGCTGCGGCACCGGGAGGCGCGGGAACGTTCCGGGATCCCCGGACCCGGGGGTCCGGGAGCCCGAGGGTCCGGGAGCCCAGGTATCCCGGGACACCGGGAGCGGCCCGCGCTGTTAACGGAGCAGGATTGGATTTAGAATTTCATCAGCTTTCCCCTCAGGACCAGCGCGCGGTTATCAGTGGATGGAGGTTTTCATCTCTCCTCACCCTCCTCCTTTTGGGGGCTTAAATTCATTTTAATGCCCGTATAATTTCCCTTTCCTGTGCCGCACACGGTGCTCTTGGCACTCAGGGATGGGGTTTGGAGTTCTCCAGCTGCTTTGGATAACTGTCCTTTGTGACAGCTTGAAACAGGAAAAATTACACTGGGTTCAGCGTGTCATCAAATTAAGCACCAGGAAAACCTGCGAGTGGTTTCCAAAGGTGTTAATTAACTCCAATCTCGTGTCCCAAATTAGTATTTCCTTCTCTGTCTTGGTTTAGAATCTCCTGCATACCCAGGGAAGGTGTTTTTGTTGTATTCTCACTCCCTCAATGGTCCCTTTTCTCCATCCCTAAGTAACGAATAGAAAGTCTAAGCTGTCATTAAATTTAAAATAATTAGATTTTCCTACAATGTATGAATAGCCCAATCGTAGCTATTTTATACTATTTAGCACTATTTTGTGTTATTTAATAGTGTTTTGAGGGCAGGTTATTGTTGTGTGCACACTTTCTGAGATTAATTCCTTACTTAATGGCAATACAAGTGTTTGGGAGGAGTTAATCTGGGGTAAGAAAGGTGGAGTTCCTTTTGTTTCACCTCTTCCTCCCATGGATTTATTCTGTAAAAATCCATCCTGTGGATTTCTGGGTAGGCACTTGAAAAGGTGTTTAGTTGAGTCTGGGATTCAGTATTTTTAATACCTTGTACTTGAAAAATCAGTTTAGTGGCTTGACTGAAATAGGAATTGATCCGGGATTATTAAATGTGCCTAAATCTTTAAGCAGAGCAGTTCAAAGAGTCACTGGATTATTCTGCCAGGTTAACACATTATTTAACATCCTTTTGGCTCATTTCCTCGTTTAAATAATTGCTTTCTGTTTAAATATTATAAAAATCTTGGTTTTGGGAAGGTGTTTTTCCACATCCCTGCACTTATTGCATGTATAAGATTAGAATGATTTCTGTACTTTTGTTTATTGTTATTTGCAAGATTTTATGTTAGAAAATTGAAAGTGGAGGGAATAAATGCAAGGATGATTAGATAGATTGGTATGTGCATGGGATAACAGAATAATCTGCTTTATTGTGTCTTGGGAAGAAAACCAAAATTTTGGCACTTGTGGAAGTGGTAGAGACAAATTTACCCCATGGAGACAGAAGGATTAACAGGAAGAACTTAACTCGTGGCATCTCCATTTTGCACTTCCAAGTTCCCTTTTTCTGCAGGAAATTGTGGGTTTGGGGCAGTGCTGAATGGCTGGAATGTAGGAATTGGTGTGGAATAATTCCCTGCTTGGTTTTGGACCCGTTTGGCACTGGGACAGTTTTGATTTGCTCCTGTACTTTGTCATCACTGATGTAAAAAAATGGAATTATTGATTGTTTTCAGACAAAAAGGGATTTTGGTGCTGGCAGGGCTGCAGTTTGCTGGGACAAAGCTCTGGAATCCCAATTCCTGGGGAGTTAAAATGTGGCTTTTCCTGAAAAGGAAGTTTTTTATGAAGGCCTTGCGCTGCCATAGTCAAAAACTAGAAGGAAAGAGGTGGTATTTCTTTTTCTTCTCTCTTCCTGAGCTTTGCTGTGAAATATTCTGAGAACTGTCTCTGAAATGGGACTGTCAGGGGGTTGGTAGTGTGTTTTCTGCATGGAAAATCTGGGATCTCTTAGGTTAGTTATGTGCTAATGCTCTTGTACGTTGTAATGTCCTCCTGTATGTTCCTTTTGGAAGTTCCCTTTACTCAGAGCAGCGTGGCTTTGGCAGTGTTCAGTAATAGCTTTAAATGCAGAGTCATTAAATGCAGGATCTCAAGCAGTAATTGTGTGCCCCGGTAGGGGAGTTGCTGCATTTATTAAAAAATGCAGCTCTTTCTGTCAGCCAGGGGACACAGGAACACTGACTTGTTCCCTAAACTGGGACCAGTAGGACAGCAGAGGGGTGGGAAGGGATTTTGGTGTTGTTTGTTGGTGTTTTTCAGCTCTGGTTTAGTCATTTTTGGGTTGTTTCCTCACAAAAATCGGGTGGATATTTCTGTTTGCTGTGGGTGGTTTTGTTCTTGTTGTTGATATTTGTGTTTTGTTCTGTTGCATCTGGACACTTTATTCCTGCTTTTATTCCATTTTTATGATGATTCCCCTGCAAATCGAGCCTGGTTTAATTGTAGCTCTTTGTTTGTCACCCTGTTGTTTATAATGCTGAATTAATTTCTCTTTCTGTGTTGTGATGGTCCAGACAGAGCAATTGATCCAGCATTGCATAACAATTAACTCTGCAGGGCCAGGTGTGGTTTGCAGTGTGGATTTTTGGTCTTTATTGAACCTGATGGTTAAATCTGAGCTCCTCATTAAATGGCTTTTAATGAAGATGGACCAGTGGGCTGCCAGAAGCGAGCTGCTTTAGTGGGAAGGGTCATTTGGTGTGACATTAGTGACTTTGTGATGTGGATTTTGTGGAAACCCCACGATTGATCCCTGACTTGTCAGGAGCCTCCTGGGAGGCCTGTGTAATCCTTAGCCATTCATTATCCTGCCCTTGCTCCCTCCCTTCCCCCTTTTTCCACGGACACAGTCAGGTTCTCTGGCTGCAGAGGGTGGCAGCACCCATTAATGGAACAGCAATTCCTGTGGGTGCTAGATGGCTAAGAAATGAAATCAGGAATTCCTGTTGGAATAGGTGGTGCAGAGAAGCTGTGCATGCCCCATGCCTGCAAGTGTCCAGCTTGGAGCCGCCTCCACTATCCCAGGTTGCTCCAAGCCCTGTCCAGCCTGGCCTGGGACACTTCCAGGATGGAGTGGGATGCACAGGGCTGGGAAACCTCCCCGTTGTGTGGTTTGCCTCTTGGTTCCTTGTGTCCATCCCAGGGATACCCGTGGTTATGCCAGCAGCAAGTGGAGTTGGGAAACTTACTCACATTCAGGCTGACCTTTATTTTTGTGTCATAATAATTCAGATTTATTCCCTCTGAAGTGCTGTGAAACAGGTTTACAGACCTGTGAGAAATGCAAATACTGCTGGGTACCTCAAGGTAGAAGAATGTGTGTATATCTATAAAATACCCCACAAAAATACACACGATTTAAAATATTTCTTCCATGAATCCTGCCTGTTTTGGTGTGTTCATGCTCCTCTAAATCAGAGCTAGGGTGAGTTCAGAGCATAAACCTCCACAGGATAACCCACGAGGAGTGTTTGGTTATTTATTTAACATGACCTTTTCACTGATAAGGAAACCTCAGCTCTAAAATCGTGGAAGTGCTCGACAAGCTGGGAATGTTGCTACCACAAACAGAGGGTTGTTGTGGGGTTTAAATATTGTGCAAATCCAAGTGGGTTTTATTGCCACAACTTAAGTTTCTATTCCCAGTCACTGAGACCGTTTTGGCCTGGGGACAATTGCAATTCCGCTGTGTTTTTTGTGTCAATGCATTCAGAAGATCCAAAACATTGCTATAAAGATAGTGCTGGAGCTATTTCCTGCTGGAGAGTGGCCAGTGGATTATACAGGGTTGATTTCACCTAAGGCAGGATATTCCATATTCCACCATGACTGTCTGTGTAGCAGGGACATAATAACATCAGGGATATAAAAACTGCTTTAGCCTCAGGGCTTAAAGCATTTTTTACTTCTAAATTACTCCAAAATGAGGGATTTGGGCAAAAATCCTTGCGTGCACAGGGATGTGCTGTTTGGCCCCCACCTTTTACTCCCCTCCCTCTTGCTTTGAAGGAGAATAATTTGGATTTTGGGAGACAGCAGGACCCCCCAGCGTAGATAAATGGCACCATTGTCTCATACCTGAGGGTCGTGTCTGTCTGTCCATCTGCTGCATCCTGGGACCCCTCATATATGAGGGGAAAATGGCAGGAAGGATGAGGGGAAAAGGGCGGGAAAAACATGAGGGGAAAAGGGTGGGAAACAGGAGGGGAAAAAGGGCAGGATACATGAGGGGAAAAAGGGCAAAAACATGAGGGGGAAAGAGCAGAAAATATGAGGGGCGAAGATGGCAAAAACATGAGGGGGAAAGGGCGGGAAACCTGAGGGGAAAAGGGCAGGAAACATGAAGGGACAGAATGCCGGAGGCAGGAGGGAGCAGGAGGGTAGAGACGTGAGGGGAGAACGTGCCAAGCACGCTGAGGGGAGCAGAGCAGCCCACGCCACTGCTGATGCTGTGCTCTGCCCTGGCAGGCGCCGCGCCGCCATGGCCGGGAACAGCCTGGTGCTGCCCATCGTGCTGTGGGGCCGGCGCGCCCCCACGCACTGCGTGTCCTCCCTGCTGCTCGTGGACGGCTCCGTCATCGTCACCGGCTGCCACGACGGCCAGATCTGCCTCTGGGACCTGGCTCCTGACCTGCAGGTGATGGCTCTGGATTCACCCCTCACTCATTCCTTCCCTGCGCCCTCAGCCTGCCTCCTCTCCCAGTCATGGCTGCTCTGCCCTCCCACAGCGCTGTTCCACGTTGTCAGGGGCTGCTTTGGCTTCCTTCCTGCTCCTCTAGGAAGATTTTAAACTCATTCCGATTTCTTGGAGCTGCTCTTCTAGCTGAGCTGCTTAATATTGCATTGTGCAAAGGAATTCCTTCCCAATATCCCATCTGACATTAGGAAGCCATTCCTCCTCTTCCCGGCGCTCCATTCCCTGTCCTAAGTCGCTCTCCCCTTATTTATGGATGTACAGGAACTCAACTTAATGTGCAACACAATCATTTTCCATCAGCCAAACTCAGTTTAAATTTAACACAGCCAATTCAGCCTCTGATTCGTAAATATTGAGAGGAGTTTGCAAAATGCATTTTTTCCCCCAAATTCTCGTTCCTGTGTGAAGTAGAAAGTCTCCCATGATGGTCCATCCACTGCTGTGTTAATTAATTGTGTGTGCACATATTAATGGATATAAAACACATGAAGTGGAAAGCTGGGATATGGGTGTTCTGGTCATTTGGGTGATTTTGACTGCCTGTTTTCTTTCCCTGATCCCAGATCAATCCCAGAGCTCTGCTCTTTGGTCATACAGCCTCAGTTACTTGTTTATCCAAGGCCTCAGCTTCCAGTGAAAAGCAATATATAGTGAGTGCATCAGAGAGTGGGTGAGTTTCTAAGTGTTTCTTGATGTGCAGAACTGCAATAATGGGAATTTGTCCTGAGTTTATCCATATATTTAACTCTGTGTTTGATTTTTATCCTCAAAAAAAAACTCCTCAGCAAATACATTTTAGTTTTTGATTGGTTTTATTTATTAATCATAAAGCAGAGCTTGGAAGTAGAAGCAAGAAGGATTTCTTGTGCAATTGGTATCCAAATAGCAAGGAATTGAAGGGGAGAATGTGTCAAAATTTAGAATTTCCACGTTGGGCCAATTTCAGAGCTAAGTAATCTCTTCCCATTGGATTTAAAACCAAAGTGTGTTTTCATCAGGAATTTATCTGTCTGATGGAAAGGAGAAAGCACCTCACAGATTCTGTTCTGATCAAACTGAATACAAAGTTTTAAATTGAAAAGTACTATAAAGTGGGTAATAGCTGCTCATTTGAACTCCTGCAGTTGTGTAATTTATCCTCATAGGGAGCAGGAGGTTGTGTGGGTTTAGGACTGGGAAGCCCCATTGATTTTGAGTTTCTCTAGGTACAGTGGATACAATCCCTAATAAACAGTCCAAATGAAATTGCTCCCAATATAAAGGGTTGCATGTGGGTTTGCTGTGTTTTAGGGAGATGTGCCTGTGGGATGTGAACGATGGCAGGTGCATCGAGTTCACCAAGCTGGCCTGTGCACACACAGGCATCCAGGTGAGTGCTGGCAGCCCTGGCAGAGTGGGAAGTGTCCTCCTGGCTTGAGAAATGGGAAATGGCAAGATGAGGGAGTTCCTGTGCTGCATGGATTCCAGTTTGTGTTTGTTCCCTCTGGGCAGTTCTATCAGTTCACAGTGGGCACGCAGCGTGAAGGGAGGCTCCTGTGCCACGGGCACTATCCTGAAATTCTGGTGGTGGATGCAACCAGCCTGGAAGTTCTTTATTCTCTGATATCCAAGATCTCTCCTGACTGGATCAGCTCCATGGCCATCATCTGCTCCAGCAGGACACAAGGTGAGTGTTTCCTGTGCCAGGGCCACTTCCACTGTCCAGCCTGGCCTTGGACACTGCCACAGCTCCCCTGGGAGTCCTGCTCCAGCTGGAGCAGCTGAAGTGTCACCTGAGCACAGACTGGCTTTGTTCTGCTAATTGCTGTTAATCTGGGGGGCTCTGATTTCTGCCAGACGAGTTTGGGTGTTGTGGAGAGGTTTGGGAGAAAATCCTGACTGAAGGACTTCTCTCTTGAATTAAGGTTCAGCAACAGTTGGTAACTGGGCATTCCCAAAGTCCTGGGCTGGGAAAGCTCAGCTCTGATCCCCACAACAAATAAACAATAAAAAACAAACAAACAACAAACAAATCAATTGCTGGAACAGCTGGAGATGAGCCTTTCATTTATTCTTTGTTCCATGCCCATCTTCACAAACACCATTCCCTTTGGGATCAAATGCTCCCGGGGTGCTTGGGTCAGGTTTTCATTTCTCAGGTATGCACAGGTGAGCAAGTCTTTGTGCCTCAGGCTGGTTTCTGTGTTTCCCAGAGGACACTGTGGTGGCTGTGTCTGTGACTGGCATCCTCAAGGTCTGGATCATCACCTCTGAAGTCAGTCGGATGCAGGTAGGCAAAGGCAGCTGGGTCAGTGACACTTCCTGCTGGGATGGAGGGTTCTGTTCCTGATTTTCTGATAGTCTTTTTTCTCTTTGATTGTGGAAAACCAGCTTACTGGATTTTCCTTTACTAATTTAAGTTGCTGTCAGAATTCCTGACTGATTTCCAAATTAAGTGTAGGATTATGTCCAGTTTTTCCAAATCTGTTTTTTATTTGTACCATGTAGTGATTTGGGTTAATACTTTCCTGAGCAGACCATGCAATTTTTGGGAATATTTTGTATACTAGATTATCTCCAGCTCCCTGTTATTTGGCATTTCCTGGGTACTCATGAATAAAAGTCTTAAAGGTGATTTGCCCCAGGTCTCAGACCTGTGGTAAATCAACTCTTCCCAGAAACCTCTTGCAAAAGATGTTCATCAACTAAGGAAAAGTCACCTCCTGTTTAGGAGTGGAATCTGCTTCATTCCTGCTTCCAGGCTGGCTGCAAGGCCAGCACCACTAATTCCCTGCTGGGGAATCTGGGAGACTGGAGTGCCCAAATTGGGCGCCACGTGCTCCTGCAGATCTGCTCAGGAGGAGTCACGGAATAAAAGCTGCTCCCAGGGTTTGGGTTTCCCATGGCAATCTCCACCTGGCAGCTGGAGAAGAGCTCCAGTCTCTGTCTGTGGGCTCTGGCCCACAGAGGTGGCTGAGTGCTGGTTGTGTTTGGTGCAGGACACCAGCCCAGTGTTTGAGGAGGAGTCCAAGCCCATCTACTGCGAGAACTGCCAGAGCATCTCCTTCTGCGCCTTCACCCAGCGCTCGCTGCTGCTCGTGTGCTCCAAGTACTGGAGGGTAAGGCAGAGCCCCTTCTCCCTCAGCACTCCCAGTTCAGCTGCAGGAAAACACTCACATGAAGATGCTCCAACTCTTTAATGTACCTCTGCTAGATATTTCATGTATTTCTGCACATTTAATCCAAATCTCTGCCTGTGGTGCAGGTTTGGAACAAGATGGCCCTTAAGGGCTTTTCCAACCCAAACCATTCTGTGATTCTGTGATCTTGAACCCAAAATCAGCTGCTGCCTGGGCATTTTAATGTGTAATTAATTGGTTAATAACAGCAGACTTTGTTTCCTCTCAGGTTTTTGATGCTGGAGATTATTCCCTCTTATGCTCAGTGCCCAGTGAAAATGAGCAGACCTGGACTGGTGGGGACTTTGTGGCAGCTGATAAAGTGATTGTATGGACAGAGGATGGGCAAAGTTTCATCTATAAATTACCAGCCAGGTACTCAACCAAAAAATACCCCATTTATTTAATTTTTGATTAATTTGAACTGAACTGAATTAATTGAAGAACTACTGAAATATTGGTCCACTAAGGGAGAAGATGTGAATACAAAACTATAAAATAAATGAAAAATTGGTCATAAAAATGACAACAGTAAAACCAAATACTTTCTTTCTGACACTTTCATGGTGGGCAGATGTGTTTGTTCTGGGTAGAGATTGTGTTTCATCTTGAGTATTCCCACATAAATCATGTGGGAGCTCCTTCCTTGCCCTCACATGGTCAGAGCATGAGGATGGGAGCAGCACCCACGTTCTCCTGCAGGAATCACTCCTGAAATGCAAGGAATTTTCTCCTTTCTTTGTTCTTACCCCCAGCTGCCTCCCAGCCAGCGATTCCTTCCGCAGGGATGTGGGGAAAGCTGTGGAAAACCTGATTCCACCTTTATTGTACAGCGTGCTGGACAGAGCAGAGAAGCAGGTACACCTCTCCCTTTAGAGCTTTTCTCATGGGCTGTGTTGGCTTTTGTCCTGCTGTAAGGGGAAGGGAGCTTGGAGCTGAGCAGAGCACGTGGGCTGAGCTTGTTCCTCATTTTTTAACAGCTCCTGATATGTCCTCCAGTGACTCGGTTCTTCTGTGGCCAGAGAGAGTTTTCCTACAGGCTCTTAATCCAAGGAGACTCCTCAGGGAGGCTGAGCATTTGGAGCCTGCCTGACACCCTGGAGCAGCAGGAGGGTGCTAAAGGTACCTAATCAAAAGGCACATCTTTGTGGTTTCTCTGTGGTTTTGCTTGGTAAACTCCACACATCATGCAGTCATGCAGCTGGAGTTTAATTGTTACCTCCTTGTAGGAGTTTAGTATCTTCATCTTATCAGCTATATGAATTAGCATTATTCTTGTTGTGAATTCATTCAGTAGTGAATCCCACAGCAGGCTGAGAGAGACCTTAAATATCCAATTGCAACTCCCAACAGATGCAGCAGCAGCTTAAACCCTCCTGATTTACTAAAATATGAGTATTGGTCTAATACCAATACCCAACTGTGACAGACAAAAGATTCTCTAACAATTTAAAGTTAGAAGGTGAATGTTTAATTCAGTAACCCCCTAATACATACTGCAAAGTCACAAGTGATCACAGTATTTATTGACAAAAGTTTGAAGTATTTACATATTCGTAACACCAGCACCTCCCATTCCCCACTTGCTGTGGTAATTAGCTTGAGTGGCTATTAAACATGCATGGTTGGCTTCTTGAATTAAGTCTGGGGTCGTTTTTGTGGGGAGGGGTCTTAAAAGAGGAAGTAAAACTCTTGGCCTTTTCCATACAAACAACCGCTGGGAGAACTCCAATTTCCTCCCTTTGTGATTTTGAATCTGGTTGTAATTGTTTGTACTTCTCTGGATCATCTTGTCTCATTGTGAGCACAGCTGAGCCAAGGTAAAAATTCCAGTGAGGCCTATCTCTCTATCCAGTTTTAATTAATTTCAGCAAATCCTAAATTCTGTGATGTAGGAGTCAGTGAGTCAAGGCTCTCTCAATTCTTCAGAGAGAAATCAGAGTGCAGGGATTTAATAGGTTTTAGGATGAATTCTAGTGCTTTTAGTAAGTGAAAGGTTTCAAATGCCAGAGTAGCAGTGAGTGTTCTAATGAAGGTTGGAACAAACTGTTATCTCCAGTAGAGGCTCCAAGCCCACAGCTGTAGACAGGACTTAGACATAATACAGTTATAGTAAGAATATTACTTACATTTCTTAGAACAAGACAGATTGTGTGCATAGTTCTATACGTAACCTGGTGTGCTAAGAAACTGGAATTCTAATAGGTTAAGGAGTGGTGGAGAACCTGGAATTCTAATAGGTGATGGTCTGAGTTTGTGTCTTAGCTTGTGGGGAAAACCCTATATAACAGTGTGTATTCAGAAGAGTTGTTGCTTTTAACCATTCAGCTTTCAGCCATTCTGGCTTCTAGCCATTTGCTTATTGCTGCTGCTTTTGCCATTGCTTGCCATTGCTTTTTGCTATTGCCTGTTGAGACTGATAAGATGTGCTTTGTAATAGATAACCTTTTTAACTATTAGCTGCTTTGCTTTATTTAAGATTACCCGATGAATAGGAGCCAAGAGCTCCGGGGTTCGGTGCCTGTAGAGCTCCGGGGTTCGGTGCCTGCAGAGCACCAGGGGTCAGGAAGAAGCTCACACTGTGTTTCTCTCCCCCAGGGCTGCAGACAGCCGGGTCCATGTCGCTGCAGGAGGCCTTTGAGCAGCTGCAGCCCCGTCCCGCGGGGATCATCGACCAGCTGAGCGCGGCGGGCGAGCCCCTGCGCGTCACCGCCAGCGTCTACATGCCGGCCCACGGGCGGCTGGCCTGCGGCCGCGAGGACGGCAGCATCGTCATCGTGCCCGCCACGCAGACCGCCATGGTGCAGCTGCTGCAGGGGGAGCACACCCTGCGCCGGGGTACGGGGCTGGGGGGCAGAGCTGCCGCTGGGGGGGCAGAGCTGCCGCTGGGGGGGCATTTCTTGTGGCTTCCATGTCACGGTGATCAGAATGGAGTTTTGATCGCCATGTAAAGATCACAAGAAATCTTTACAAACCGCCACCCCAGGCAAAGTTTCTCTGGAGATTTTGAGATAAGGCAAGGGAGCATCTCCTGTTTTCTCTGAGATTGTGCAGTGCTGGGTGCTGCTGTGCCAGCAGAAATCTCTGGGTAAAACCTGCCAGGGTTCCTGGTGGGATCCACGGGCTGCTGTTGGATAACAGGGTGGGTTCCACCTAACATTATCTCCATCCTTTGGGGGTTGGAGTTGCAGAACAAACACCTGGCAGTGGAGTGCTCTGAATTTCTACCTTTGCTCTGTTTGTGTGTGCTCCTCAGGCTGGCCCCCCCACCGCACGCTGCGAGGCCACCGTAGCAAGGTGACATGCCTGCTGTACCCCCACCAGGTGTCCTCCCGCTACGACCAGCGCTACCTGGTCTCGGGGGGCGTGGACTTCTTTGTCATCATCTGGGACATCTTCTCAGGAGAGATGAAACACATCTTCTGTGTGCACGGAGGGGAGATCACCCAGCTGCTCGTGCCACCAGAGAACTGCAGCGTGAGTGCTCTGGGATAGCCCTGCCAGAGTGGGAATGCAGCTGCAATGATGGGGTGGAGCCCCGACCCAACTCCTGCAAGAGCTTCACCAGAAAGAGCTTGATCATTCTATTTATGAGTAGAGTAGGATAGGATATAGGACAGGATAGAGGATCGGATAGGATATAGGATAAGATATAGGATAGGGGATAGGATAAGTTATAGGATAGGATAAGATATAGGCTAGGCTAGGATAGGATCGGATAGGATAGGATAGGATCGGATCCTTCCATCAGGAAGGATTGAAAGTAGGGACTTTATTAAACCTATTAAAAATAGGGTTTAGAGGCAGTTTTGCCTCTTGAAACTTAGCTGGATAAATGGAATTTAATGAGCGAAGCAACATTGATTGAAAACTCTGGGGTTTGCTTAGCAGAATGGGGTTTAATGGTTTAATACCCATTTTCTCTTTATGATATGCAAAGAGAATTTCTGGGCAGGGAATTCTGTTCCCAGTGACCTCAGTGAGTTTGAACATTGATGTAGGTGCCTGAATTTTGTTCATTACAGAGGCTTGCAGTACCCCAGTGGGGGAACGGTTTTCCATACCAACTCTGCATGACAATGAAACTTTTTCTCTTTTTTTTTTCCTTTATCAGGCCAGAGTGCAGCACTGTGTTTGCTCTGTTGCCACTGATCACTCCGTGGGTCTGCTGAGCCTGAGGGAGAAGAAATGCATCATGCTGGCCTCTAGGCACCTGTTCCCCATCCAGGTGATCAAGTGGAGGCCATCTGATGACTACCTGGTGGTGGGCTGCTCCGACGGCTCCGTGTACGTCTGGCAGATGGACACAGGTGAGATCAGAGATGTGCATGTAATACCTTTTTAATGCATAGAAATAATTTTGAAATTAAGGGGCTCTCAGGCAAAGAGATGGGAATTAGGAATAACAG
>JAODKT010002484.1:202223-213609 GCA_027576195.1 Cossypha heuglini
GAAGATACATACTGTTGTCTATTCTATTCTAACCTAATCTATTTTAACCTTATTATTTCTGTGCTTATTGTCTCTTCTTGGGGGTCTTTGAGACTCCCGTGTCAGGGGGCGGTGCCGGGGGTTTCTGTGCGGGAGGGTGCGGGCAGGACCCGCTGTCAGCTGCGAGTTCCATGGGTGCTCTGGGGTCCCCAAAAAGGGAGCTGGTCCCCAGAACGGGCTGGTGGCCCCGCGGGGACAGCGGGGCTGCCCTGGGGAGGGGGGATCGGGACGGGACAATCCCGAAATTTCTGCGGGTCAGCAGAGCGCTCCGCAGCCTGTTTACCTTCTGCGGTGCTTTATGATGTGAAACGCTTTTGGTACCCAAACACCATCAGCGGTTCATTAGCGCCCGGTCCCCGCTGCGTGCTCAGAGCCGTCAGTACCACGGAGAGCGGCGGACAGGGGAAGGAAGGGACGGAAAATCCCGGCGGGCCGCGGGGACAGCGCCGGGAGCGGGCGGCGGCAGTGTCACATCCCAGCGCTGAGCCCCTGCACCCCCGTGCCCCAGCACAGGGACAGCGGTCAGTGCCCACCCATCCTCTGCCTCTTCGTGCCCTGCCAAATATTTCTGCCCTGGATTTTGAGACTGTTTTGTTGTCTGTACCCCCAGGTAAAAATTGAGGCGTGATAACATCTGTATCAGGCACGTTAGCTGCTTACAAATCTATTTCTCAGCGTTGAACTAAATATACAGGTATGTAAAGGTTCTTTGAAAGGTGCTTAGTGCCTTGAAATATTGGTGCTCTCTCCAGCTATAGATTAGTGGTTGTGTTTGAACAATCCATGCGGTAAATTGTGGTGCTGGCTGATAAATTCTATTTCTCATGTACCAACTTTCCGAAATAATACCCCGCCCCAGCTCTTTGTTCCACATCGTTTCTGGAGGCGTTTCTGCCACACTGAAATCTGGATCCTGTTTTTGCAAAGCAAATGAGTTTTGGATTAAATGCATTTCTATATTTCCCCCCTTCTTTTTAAAAGAAACAATTAATTGGTCATCATATTACTCATTCTGAAGCTGCTCTTCACTATTTCCTTTTAAGATTTTTCCCTCAGCATTTTTTTTTCCCCTGTATGTCTTGCCCATCACTGTTTGAACTGAAATATCCCAAACTCAAATATTCCTCTGCAGCTGAAAATTGCCACAGTTTATTTGTGCATAAAGAGGAGAACGTTTTTGCCAGAAGGATAATTTCCCAGGAGCTGGTCTTGGTCCTTCCCACACTCCACAGGGGTGTTTTTGCTCTGCACTGTGGCCCCGGGTGCTCATCCTTGGTGCTCCTCCCTGGTATTATTCCCAGAACCTTGTCCTGGATGTTGCTGCCATCCAGCAGCTGCAGGAGCTTTTCCTTCCCTTCCAATTAGCCATTCCTGGGAGATGAGAAGCTCCCTGCAGTCCCCAGCAGGGCTGTGCCGAGCTCTGAGCACTAAAGGCAGCAGGCTGCTCTCATCTCCCCCGGAGCTGCCTGCAGAGTGCAAACGGGGCTCTGCAGGTGTGCAGAGAGTGGATCTCGGGGGGAAGCAGGGCTGAAAGGCACTGCAGACATCGCTGTCCTGACAGCCTGCCCCTTTCTCCAGCACTCTCCCGAGGGGGATTTTTCACCTAAGCGATCTCTTCAGGCTTACAGGTACAAAAAACCCCTTAATGACTGCTCTTAATCTCACTTTTTGTCTTCTAAATCCTTTGCTTCTCATCTTATCCCCACCAGACACAGCAAAAAAGAGCACTCCCTTCCTTCTGATAGCGATCTGTTTGTGTTTAAGGCTCCCATCTTGTCTCCTGCCTTCTCTGGAAAAAGCCCCTCATACCTGGGCGATGAATATGCAGGGAAAGCACTATATCCAACGGGACAGATAATATATCTCTTTTTCCAAGGTAAAAGATTTTGTATCCAGCTCTATCAATCTTGCAGACTTTTGCATAAAAGGCTCTCTGATTTATAGAGGGGTTTGCACACAGAAATCATACCAAACAGCCTAATCTCAAATGGGTCTGGTGATAACATCAGCCAGACAACTCGCTGATGGCAGAGAGAAATGCAATCAAAAAAGAAATTGGAGTGTTTTGGGGTTGTTTGGGGCTTTTGAGCTATAAAATCAAACTGCTCCATTGTGAAAAAAGGGACTCAAACCACTGGTAAATGCTGCACAGAGGAATTATTAGACAAGCGATAGAGGCTGGCAGGTTCCCAAAACGCAAATTGTCTCCAAGACCAAAATATCTCTCAGTAAGCAGGGAACATATTTATGAGCAGTGGTGATTTTCCAGCAGTTCTCATCCCCTCATAATGGGATGGCAGCACGGGGCCTGTGCCCAGGCATTAAGCTTTGGCAAGCAGCGCCGGGCTGCAGGAGGTGAAGGAAGAGCAGAGGAAGTCTTCCTCAGAGAGCTTCCCACACACCTTCTTCTCTGTGTTCCTTCTCCCCTGGGCTCCTCCTGCCCTCTTCTTCATGGAATGGGGGGGATCCATGGCCCCTCTCCCCTGCCTTCCTCCCTCCACCTCTCTGGAGCCCTGCTAAAGCTGAGCTTTCCTCAGCCCCTGGCAAGGAGGAAGTGGGAAGCTGAGTGTGGGGAGAAGCAGGGCTGCTCTGGCTTTGTGTTCAGCTGCAGTGCAAGGAGAGCTCGGAGGGCAGCACAGGTCTGGCTTTCCCAGATAACCTGGCACAGCTTTGCTCTCTTTCCTAATTCCAGCCTATTGATAACAGTAAAGGAAATACTCAGGTCCTGCTTCTCCCAGGGGTCAGAATTCCTGAAAACAGGAGCACACAGCAAGGATTCACTACATCTGTCCTTCCCCTTGCCGTAAGATTTCATGCTCTTACTCAGCTGTTCCTTGCCCACCTCAGCTTTAAATTCCCAGCCCTTTCTTGGCAAAGATGCCCAGAGTCCTTGCCTTCCTCCACAGGAGAAGGTCACAGCTGTGCTTGGGTACTTTCCATCACTTGGAGGTGCTACTCCAACAGGCAGAGCGCTGGCGTGGGGAAGGCCTGGCTTCATCCCTGTGCTCTGGCAAGGGGAATAGAAATCCTTGTCACTGGAAACTATTCTGGGATTCAGAAGGTAGAATCTCCACAAGAGGAAGCATAAATCTCCCAGGTGTTAGATGTGAAGGACTCTCTGATGCAGCTGGAAGGATCCACAGTTGTGCTGTGCTGGAGGGTTCCAGCAGTACCCAGAGGCTCCTGTCAGAGATCCAGTGCTGAGGTGGGTGCTGCAGCAGTGCAGGGAGGAAGCAGAATTTACGGCCCAATTCCAGCCATCCAGCAGGTTTACAGGAGGCTGGAGACAGCCTGAGAGCTGTGGCGTGCCAGGTGAAACAGAAAGGGGCCATGTCCCCAAAACCATTCATCTTTTCTTCTCAGAGCTGCAGGGTGCAGGATCTGAAGGGGGGCAGCATTCCCTGGGACTGTGGCAGGATTGAGCGGGAAAAATCAGGTGGGGCACCAAGAAAACACCTTCCTGTTTCACAGCCAGGCTGTGAGCTGCTTTTTCAGAGCACTGCAGGAATCCCTGGATCTCCAAACAGGGAACACCTCCCCATTGCAATGGCTGAGCAAGCAGATCTCTGGAAGGACAGAATTAACTTTGTGCTACACATCCAATCTGCTTTTCTGGATGAATGCCATCAAGGGCATTCCTAGGGTTTCGAAAATTAGGAGTTTGGTGTGTGTGCAGCAGCTGGGATGAGCAGCACTGGCTGCCCAGCCCGACAATGTGATTATTTGCATCTTCATTCTGATTGCTCCTTGTTCCATAATGATTTTGTACACAGCGGAGTACTTAACCTAATTTGTATTGATCTCAATCGCTCTCATTCGTGCATACTTAATTCAGAGAGGTAATCAAATTGATTTCTGAGGCCTAGTTTTTAAGAGATTGCAGTAACAGGGATATACAAGGGGTTGCTTTAAGTGAATCACAGCAAAAGAAAAGCATTTTAAATCTTCAGAAAACGTTTTGATGGTCATTTCATTGTGTTCAGTATTACCAGCGTAATTACATTTCCCTCACATGATTCCTCTCCAAAATCGAATAGAGGAGCAGTTTGGGTTCCATCAGGCAGATAACTGGGTTTGGGTGACTTTGCACCCACACAAACCACAGAGGCAGGGTCAATATTCACAGCTTGTCCTTAGGAACAATGGATTGAGGGAATATTGGTCTCTGCTTTGCTCCTTTTTAGCACCTGCTCTTTGTTTCATGGCCGCAGAGTCACTTTTGGTGTGAGTGAAATCATGCAGAGCCAGAGAGGCACAGGAGCTGTGTGGGTGAGGTTTCCAGCATCCCAAGTGGCTCCACTTCTCCCGGGGCTGCTCGGGCACTGCTCCAGCCCTGGGACCCCTCCCTGGCCTCCTCCTCCTTCTGGTGCCGGTGACCTTCGTGTCCTCCCCTTTCCTCCCTCCTGGAGAAGTGCAGAGCCCAGGGGTGCCTGGAGCATCCCTGCCCCGTGCCTGAGGGCTCACAGGGTGGGATTCAGCTGAGCACTTCCAGACCTTTCTCGGGATTTGTGGCTGTTGGGAATGCCTGGGCTGGCTGGGCTGTGGAAGAAAATGGAAAATCAGAGTCGCTGTTGCAGAGGATCAGACAAATGAGCTATTAGTAGGGAAATGCAGTGTGGAGACACTCAGGGTGTCACAGCATAGCCTCGATTCCCTGCAGCCCCTTAATGCCCTTTAAGGGCAGCCAGCACTGACCCCAATTCTGAGCAGTTCCTGCATTGGTTCTATCAAAGAGCACCTTTAATCCAATGCAGAAGAAAAATCTTTTGTTTATTTTTATATTTTTTCCAAAGTTATGGCTTTCAGTTCTTGTTGGTTGTCCATTTTCTTCCACAGGATATGTTCAGGTTTAAGCGTAGCTAATAAATCAAATTGTGCTTAGAATCCAGATGGTCTCTTCCCTTCCCTCTGCTGTTAAAACCTTTCTCTTTCTTCCCGGAAAATCTCTTGATTTTATTAGAGTGCTCACCCCATTTTTCTCTGCTGAGAGATGCACATCAGGTGCAGCGTTTGCCTTTGGGGGGCCTTTTCAAGAGCAAACTCCACAGTTCAAGGAAAGTATTTACTGAATGCATCAAAAAGCACATCCCTCTGCATTATTTATTATCAGATACCAATAACTGTAAAAGGCAGAGTATCTCAGGACATAAATTAGTGATGGGAGGAAACACTCGGCTGGTCCCAGTGTCCCGGAACCGATTAGAGGCTGCAGCACAGATGCTGGTGCTCATCATGTCCCCAGCACCGGGGACATCCCCACGTGGATTCTGGACACGTGGCCGAGTAAACCCACCTCAAATCTGCTTTTTCAGCTCAGTTGGGAATGTTCACCCACAGCCCTGCCTGGGTTTCAGCCCGACTCTCAGCACCATCCTTCTCTTACGCTTTGGGGTGTTCTGAGGTCTGACCTTCACCTCCCTCCCAGAAGCAGCTCTGCTGCAGCCACTGGAATCTGGCAGCTGGGAGGGTTCAGGGTCAGGCACTCCAACAAAGCACTCCAGTTTCCTGCAGAGTGCTCTGAGCTCCTGTCCCTGCACAGTGCCACGGTGCCTGAGCCAGGCTCCACACACGTACAGCCCTGACTGGGTTAATTACAGGCATTTCCACACTCTGACTTTTGCTTTTGGGCCAGCTTCATTTCGCATTCCAGACCTACAGAATTATTTAACAGGGCTGCTTAAAACCCGCCCGCTTATCAATTCTCTGGGCTCATTTTGTCCCAGCACATTACCTAACCATGTCAACATATGGATTTTCTCTCTGTGCCCGGTGCAGACAGCCTGGGCAGGCTATTTTTAAGTGTGTGTGTGCTCCAGCAGCAGTATTGGTTTCAGCACTTGCTGTTCTCTCTCTGCTAATAAATACAGAGCAGCTATTAATACGGATGGGTTTTAGGATCCATTAGGATCGCTCAGCAATGGTCCAGCACTGCTGCCCTGCCTGCCCTGGGTGCTTCTGCCTGGCTTCACGCTGGGGACATGCCTCAGGAAGGGGGACAGGCGATGGGAGCAGTGCCCTGGGGTGGTGGGCAGCAGGGCAGGAGCAGGGCAGGGCCAGGTGAGCCAGTGCCTGACCCCTGTGCTGGCAGTCAAGCAGGTTCATGGTGGTTTGTCCCCTCGGTGGTCACACAAGGTTGCTGCTACTAGAGCTTTGACTGGGGCTTGCTTTGGGCTGTTTAAAGGGACAGAACTTACATACAAGTGTTATTCCTGGCTGTTGAGAGTACTGGGGATGTAAAAGCAATGCTGGATTCCTCTGGGAGCCCCCTGTGCCAGGGTGGTGCTGGCTCAGCTGGTGACACTTGCCCCACCGTGTGACAGTGCCTGCCGTCGGGGTGGCAGCTGGGGTCTGTGGGCACCACCCTGACGCTTTCTCTCTGTCTCTGCCACCCCCTCCCAGCCTGCAAACGCAAAGAGCAAGAGCCCAACAAAGAGCGGAACAACTCCCAGAAGAAATCCCGGCTGGTTTTCACGGACCTCCAGCGGCGAACGCTTTTCGCCATCTTCAAGGAGAACAAGCGTCCCTCCAAAGAGATGCAGATCACCATCTCGCAGCAGCTGGGCCTGGAGCTCACCACCGTCAGCAACTTCTTCATGAACGCGCGCCGGCGCAGCCTGGAGAAGTGGCAGGAGGACCTGAGCTCCGGGGGCTCCTCCTCGGCCCCCAGCACCTGCAGCAAAGCGTGAGGGGCCCGGCACAGCCCAGCCCGGCACGGCACAGCACAGAGAGAGCGGCTCCAGCACGGCCCCGCCCGTGACCTAAAGCACAATCCCCCGCAGCCACCCCGCCCAGCTGCCCCCCAGCACGTCCCCAGGGCTCTGCAGCCTCCACACCCACCTCTCTCCACACAATACTATGCTCAGGACAGGCGAAGCGCGGCTGAAACGGAGGGGAGCCCTCGGGGCAGGTTTCTGCTGAGCCCCAGGTTCCTGTGGCCACACCACCCCGCGGCCACGCGACAACGGAGCACAAAGTCGGATACTAAAAACCCAAACCCGCGTTTTTAAACTCAGGCGTGGTTTTGTTAAGTGTTTTAGGGGAAAAAAAAATCAGATTTAAGGTTTGGCTTTTTGGTTGTTTTTTTTTAGTTTAATTGAATCAGCTTGTTCATGAATCTGGAAAGTTCAGTTCTCTTGAGCTCCGAGTATCAAGCACAAAGCTGGTAGCTACGGCCACGGTCTGTGGGCTGCTGTGCCATCCCAGAACACCAGGAACAGCCTCAAGCACAGCTGGCAGCTCCTCACAAGCTCTGTGTTTGCACCTAATGCACACTCAGGAGCTCGATGGAACTGCTGCAGTTCATGGAGCAAACACAACGTTTTGGAAGATCTAGATTAATTTATTACATCCATTTAGTTTCTGGCAATCTGGTTTCTCCTCAGCAGCGGCTGTTACTGAAGCCCTGTGTGTTCAGTGTGTTTTTTGTTTGTTCTCTCAGTATTTTGTGGTCCTTTCAAGCAGGACCAGACCAGAAGCCCTTCAGATGCCGCCGGCGGTTTCAGACGTGCGCGTTTCGCTCTATCGCATCCACCCCTAAGTCCCCTTTCCCTGCCAGCTCCCCGAGCCGGCAGGAACACAGCACACCAAAGAGACAGCATTTCTGCAAGCCAAAGATGTTCCTACCTTGCCATTTCTCTCAGTCATGGCTGGTGCGGGTGTGGCTGGCGCTGGGGAGCCTGGCCAGCTCCTCCTGGCCGTGCTCTGCCACGGACACTTGAGACTTTTTTTATGTACTGCTTAATCGAAACCAAAGAAACGTTTTCTGCACCTACTTCTTCTGCAACAAACTGTTCCATTGAAAGATAAAGTAAAAATTTAAAAAAAAAAACCAAAACCAAGGAAGCATGTCAGGAAGCAAACAAGTCCCACACTGTGTTCTCTACAGACATCTTGGACGTTTTCGGAAGCAGATCTCAAAGAAAGGGTTGACAAGCATGAGAACAAAGCAAAGCCAGTCCAATTGCTGCTTCATTTGACAACTCAAGTCATCTTAAAGTTGAAGATTGTCTTTAATTTGTGCCTATGCAGTTTTTTCAAAAGAACAAGGAACAGAGCAACCAAAACCTCAACAGCTACAATACCAAAGATGAGGATTCTCACTACTTGTGTTTCGGTTTGTTTCTCCTCTTGCACGACTAATGCACATGTAACCCCACTGCTCTCTGGACAGGTAACCACTCGTGAGTCTTTGTGCAGCCAGAAGGGTGGGTTTATTTATTTCCCCTGTTTCTGCCCCGCACAGCATCTCTCCAAGAGCTGCATGGACTCCAGGTGCAGGATGCTGGGATTCTACTGGTGCATCTCCTCCCTGCAGGAAACACCTGTGGGTTGGCTGTGACTTGTGTGTTGGTGTCCTGTGTGTCTGGAGCTGTGAACAGCCCCCCTCCTGTGCTCCACCCTTCTTTCTCTTCCCCAGGGATAAAACTTGCAATATGTGTGTTTCCATCTCTGTCACTGGCAGTGCTGAGCAGCACTACAGCCCGGCTCCAAACCTCCACCTGACCCAAACCCAAATATTCAGCAGTCTGTGAGGCAGTTCAGGAGCTGCTTCTGACATATTAGCTGTGTAATGCTGTTTGATCCAGGTTATGATGATCCAGATTGTGACGTGTCCAGATTTATCCTCAGAGCCAGAGCACATCTTGCTCCTCTCTGCCTTTAAACAAGGGCTTCATTTTAACTGCTTCACAGAACTGCTGCAGCCACTTTCCAATGACTGCACTTAAAACAGAAAAAAAATCAAGAAGCCTCATCTGCTCAGGACAGGAAAAGTTTCTGAAAGCAAATCCAGGATCCTCACAGCTGAATTGACAGCATGTGCCTGCTCTGGGAATCAAAGGATCCTTTGGCAGAAATTTCCAGGCAGATTCCAAAGAGATTTGGAGAATCCTTTTAGCCAGACGTGGAATAAAGTTGCCAAAAAACGGTCCCAGTCTGGGCTGATGTGTTCTGAGGGCTCCTCACCCAAATGCCAGGTATTTGAGTGTGGGGTTTGGAGCCAGCAGGCTGTGGAGCAGGGCCCAGCTGAGGTGATGTGCTCACTCTGAAGTTTCACTTTCGTTCCCACCTGGGTGTCCATCACCCCAGGCATCCTCTGAGGGTGTGCTTGGCTGGGGGACACCCCACTGAGGCTCCTCTCACCTGGGGGACACCCAGATTGCCATAGCTCTGCCTCCCACCTTCCCCAGAGACAGAGGGGAGCTGCCCACAGCTCCTGGGGCAGCCTGGGAGCAGGGCTGGGCTGTTTGCTCCTGCTCACAGCTCATCCAATAGTCCCAACCAAACAGAGGGAGTTTAGATCAGGTACTGAATCACTTACACATTTCTCCTCAGTGAAGTTCTCTTCAAACCGTGGAAGTGTTTGTTATGCAGCATTACAGAGTAGCAACACACACCAGGCTTCTGTGGGCTGGGGCCTCCAGTCTATCAGCAGTCACAATCCATTTCCAGCTGAAAATAAAATCCTGCTGCATTTTTTATCCCTGCATCTCCCGTGGCCCCGTGTGACGTCTTCCATTTCACCATCCACTCCCTAGGCTTTTGTGCAGCAGCTGCCCGAGGCAGGAGCCAGAGGCTGTGCTGGAGCTGTTTGTCTGTGTGGGCACAGTCTGTGCTGTGCTCTGCCCACCGCACACCCCAACCCTCGTGTTCCATCTCCAGCTGAATCCCTAGAGCTGTGTCACCTAACCTGTTGTTTATTTATTGTGCTGCCAAAGACTCGTGTGTGCAGAGAGCATCCCAGCACCTCCTGCCCCAGGAGCTTGGAGCCCCAGCCTTGGGCACGGCCAGGACGAGTTCAGCTCTGCAGAATCTCGGATATCGCCGGCTCTGCCTGCAGGAACAAAGAACGTGCTCACTGCCTTCGGTTCAAAGCTTTATTGTGGATCTCTCTCAGCTACAGCTGAATCCAAAGAGCTGCCAAGGACCAGCCCCAGCAGGGAAGGGCTCTGCCCTGCCCTGCCCTGCCCTGCTCTGCCCTGCTCTCCTCCCCAGGAGGGCACAGGAACCACTGGGATTGCAGAGTGTGCTGGCTGCAGACACAGCCAATGCTTCCCTGGCTTGTCACCCTTCCCGGGTATTTTTATGATACGGGGAAACTTTCTACTTGGCCTCCTTTATATTTATTGTGGGGAATTTTTATTGTTTGAATTTTTTAAGAAGGCGAAGCTTAAAATGTTTGGTTTTTTTTTCCAGACACCTGTGGGTTTTAACCTGATATATTATCTATCGATAATGTAATTTATTTAATTTAGTCTTAGGGCAGGTCCTGAGATCTCTGTTCAGTCTGAATCCCACTGTGTTTCGGTTTAGCTTTTGAACTCAGTGAGAGTTTTGCCTGAATGTAGATGGGGGGATCAGGCTCTGATGTTAGCTATTTGTATCTATTTAATTCAGCCATTTGTGAATTCATTTGGGAGTAATTTTGCTTATTTATCCGTAGGGCTGGTGTAGCCTGGTAGTAAATACCCTGCAGAATTGGTATTGCTCTGTAGAGCAGCCAGCTTCTGTCAGACAGGGGAACAACCACTCTTTCCATAAAACAGAAGTCTAGATTTAATTCCTTCCTTTAATTAATTTAATTGTTTAAATATCAAAGTTTAAATTATTATTTAAGTTAATCTTTTCCCTCCTGATTAGAAAGTGTGACATACCTTTATTATGGCACATGAAGCCTTCATAATATAACTTATTTATTTAACTTATTCTTCATCTCCCAGGGATGCCCTTGTAGAGTTTTTATTTTTTATTTAGAATTATCTATAAAGCACTACAGCTGATTTCCTCTAAGAACAGCAGAGCGAACTTTGAGGACAAGCAATGAATATTCAACCTAAAACTGTGCGTTCAGAAAATAGGAAAAAAAAAAAGACACTGGGATACTTTGCCTGAACTTTGTGGCTTCTTAAAACTTAAGCTGGGGGGAGAATAATCCATGCCAAGCAAAAAGAGAGAAACCCTTAAACTAGCTGCTTCCAAGAATGAACTTCTGTGTGTGGAAAAAAAAAGGAAAAGGAAAAAAAAAAAAGGAAAAAAGAAAAAAAAAACCAGAAAAAACCTTTCTATTTCTAGTGAGAACCAAAGAGGCTACCTCACTGACTTTTCCATTTGTAATTTTAATCGTGTTGATGATACCAAAGATACCAAAGATTTCTTTCTCTGTGCGGTCTGCATTCTGCTTGTGCTCTCTGGTACCTGCCCCTGTTCTGTCCTACGCCCAGAAACGTCCAGCAGAGCCCAGATCCCCAAAGAGCAATGTCCTGGGAGCTGCCAGTCTGGTGATGTCCTTTCCTGTGTCCCTTCTCCCTCCTGCCAGTTCTGGTGATGTCCTTTCCTGTGTCCCTTCTCC
>JAODKT010002484.1:248386-258915 GCA_027576195.1 Cossypha heuglini
GGCCGGGCCGCCGGCCAGCACGGCGTCCAGCGGGGCGCGCCGCTTGCGCAGGCTGCGCCCCGACGAGATGAGGTCGGCGTAGCCGCGCTGGTGCGAGAAGGCGTAGGCGGAGCGGCGCGCCGAGACCCCGCGGCGGAACGCGCTCTGCCGCCGCGGCCAGTGCTGCTGCTCCTGCAGGAGCTTGCGACGGTTCCTCTGGATCTGCAAACACACGGCGGCTCTGCACTGGGCCAGCACCACCGCAGCTGCGTGCCGTGTGCCGTGTGCCGGCTAAAGGCAGAGCTCAACCAGCCAAACCTCTCTCCTACACTCCTGACGTGGAACCCTGGCACTCCAGCCCAGCCTAAATTAAACCCAAACTGGGGCCCTCAGCAGCCTCACGGAGTCTCGGTGGCACTACCGCACCTCAGCCAGGCACACAAGGGAACGGCCCCCATTGAGTCGCTGCCTCTGGCCAGCCCTGCAGCCATTTCTCTGCCCACGGTACCCAAGCCAGGCTCTCCCAAGGGCACCATCACTTACTTGTCTCTAACATAAAATCCCAGAATGTTTGGGTTGGAAGGGACCTTAAAGCCCATCTCGTGCCACCCCCTGCCATGGGCAGGGACACCTTCCACTAGCCCACACCTTAGCACTGGCACCAGCCCACCAGGTAAATAAACAGCTGCCATATCCACCCAGATAACACAAATGTCACTCACTTTATCGCTCTCCGAAGGCCAGATTGTCATGAATAAGAAGCGCTGTGCCACTACAGGCAGTAAGCAAATAGCAATGGATAAGATCATGGTAAGCCAAAGGTATGGCTGTCGCAGAGCATTTGGAGCAGCTCCTGGGAATAAAAAGAGCAAAAGTTAATTTATGACTAAGCTACATGAGACAGGACTGAGAACCACAAACCACCAGGACTGACCTGTGAACTGAAAGGCAGAAGGGAAGAGAACATGGATTCCAGCACTGTGAAAGTCAAATGTGATCCCAAAGTAAACTGCAATGCTCCCAAATACTGAAAAAGCATTAACAAAAGTCCAGTAAGACGTATCCAGGCCAATCTAAAAGCAAACAAAAGTGCCTAATTAGTAAATAATGTCAACTACTTTCTGCATGTTGTTACCTTTTTAGTAGAGAAATTTAGAACAGTGAGCAGAAAGTGATCTCAGAGCACCAGAGCTCAGGAAACCAAGCTTACTTGCCTGAAAATTGACAACAAATACCAGAGAGGATGCTGCTGTGACAGCAAAGGACTGATAATCTGCAGGGGCTTCCCCATCTTGTCCCATAGATTTAAGGTAGGCTCCGTACGGGATGAAGAAGATGATCAGTGAAGTTACAGCTCCATGGAGCAAACTTAAGAAGAACTTCTTGTAGTTGAAAAGTAAATCTCTCTGACCCAAAACATAAAGTCTGGGGAACCGAAGGCTCAGTTTGTCACTCACATCCTTAATAAAGAGGAAAAAGAAAAATAAAGTTGTGAATTGTTGTTCTCAGCCTGAGCTTTGAAGAGTGAGATAGACACTGAACTATACAGTGTCCCAAAGGAAATGGCAGATCCCCTTCTCTTTCCAACAGCAGAGATTTGCACAGAGTATTTCAAAAGGAAGAAATTCTTAGAAGCCACAAAACCAAACCCCTGTTGTTTCATAGACGAGCAGTGTAACTTAAAGATCTGGTGGTAGACGCCTTTGGATTCATCTGTTTTAACAACATGGGGATACCTGGTCAAACAAGCCAACGAGCAGGACCGGGAGGCTGGAATACAGCACGTTGTACACCGTGATGAACCAGTCCTCATAGGCTGTCTGCAACAGAGGGGGAATTGCAGGGCTTAGAGATTTCATTTTATTACATCCTTCCCCTCCAGCTCCCCAGAAAACTCACTACAGCTCTAAGTTCCCTGTCTTGGTGTTCAACCAAAGGCAGCAGCACCTTGGCTCAAGGCTCTGCTGAAACTCTTCAGTCTGTGTTAAGCTGCCCCACTCCTTCCAAATCTTCCTCCCTGTACAAGAGTGATCCTGACTTTAGTGCTCTGGAACCAGTCCTAACTGCTTGTGACTAACTCGCTCAGTACTCATCACATTCTCCTGCAGAAATCATTGGTGACAACTTCACATTCCTGACACTTCCCAGGCTAAGCCTTTGCCGTTCCTCAGTGACAGAAGCGTCTGCTTGTTGTTATCCCACATGAGCACACCTTCCTACCTGGGCAGAGAAGCCATTGAAGAATGAGTACCAGATGTGGACCAGTGTGAAAGCGAAGTTTTTGTAGAAGAAGTATCTCAGAAACTTGCACATCCTGATGTACGACCAGCGGCCGTGGACCAGCAGCAGCCGCTGGAGGTAGCGGAACTGTCCGAAGGAGTAGTCACTTGACATGACAGCCTGCATCCCCTCCTGGCCACTGATCCCCACTCCAATGTGGGCAGCTGGGTGAAGGAGACAAACACCACACACCAGGTTGGACAAACTACTGCTTTGTCTTTATATTACACTTCTGTAACACACAGCACAAGAACAGATGGGACTTCTGCTCAGGGAATGTCTACAGAAAAAAATAAAATGGATCAGGAAAAACCACTAACCATTTCCTAAAGTGCTTCCTCAGAAAGGGAAACTGGCACAGAAGCTAAAAGCCCCACGGCAGCAAAGCAGATGGAAGAGTCTTCTGACAGAGAGGGACAGTGGAGAGACCGCAGGAGCAGGCCAGAGGAATCTGTCCTAGCCAGAGAGCTTGACAGCTGCCTTACTTTTGATCATGTTCACATCATTGGCCCCGTCCCCGATGGCCAGGGTGATGGCCTTCTTGTACTTCTTCACCAGCTCCACCACCATGGCCTTCTGCTTGGGTGTCACACGGCAGCAGATCACAGCCCTGCACTCGCAGGCCAGATCAACAAAGTTCTTCTGCTGCTGCTCCTTGTAGGCCTCTGCCCTTCTCCTTTTCTCTGTTTGCTTTTTCTTCTCCTCTGCTGTTCTGGGGAATTTCAGTTTAAGTTTCTTTTTCTTCTTTTTCTTCTCCAGCAGGATTTCATTCTGTGAAAAAAATAACACTTGCTATGTTCCCTTCTGCACCATTTCCAGTCCTGTTCCAGGCACTGCCTAACAACCCACCTGAGGTCAGTATGCTCCCAGCATCCATTTCTGGCATTTTAATGAACTGCTCGTGCAGACAAAGGAACAGAGTCCTTAAGGAGAGACACTGTAGCCTGGTGGTGCCCCAAAATCCCAAGCACTCGGGAGAAGAGCCTGTGTACATACCAGCCAGGAGCCAGTGATGATTAGAGCCCGATCTCTGCTGTCCTGGAAGAAGGGCTCGTTCATTCTGAGAGTGGAATGTGGACTGGATCCAGCCCTGTTCCTCTGGTTTTCCAGCCTGGCTTGAAGCAGAGCACTGGAAAGAGAGGGAGAAGCGGTTACAGGTTAAGGAAAAACTTTAAGCTAGGTCAGTCCCAGACTGAAAATCCTGAAATGAACTGCTCTGTGTTTTCACTTGCCTGGTATCTTCTCCATAGCAGATGGCCGTTTCCTCTGTTAAGAGTTCACAACAAAAACCAAAATTTACAGCAGTTTCTAAAAAAAAAAAAAAAAAAAAAAAAAAAAGTATTTACTGCAAGTTCTGTCACAAGTAACTGTTAGGACCACCCAGATGCACCTCAAATGCTTTTAAGTAATTTCTGATTTATGTTTCAGTATGAAAATTTCCTTTCAATGCCACAGTGTAGATGAACAGGAAAAATTCCTCCTGTCTTTAGCTGTTTGGCTGTAAGCAGCCCCACCTTTTTTGTCGCCAGTAAGCACCCAGATTTTAATGTCTGCTTTGGAGAGTCTGGAGATAGTTTCTGGAACTCCATCCTGTAGTTTGTCTTCAATAGCTGTTGCACCAAGCAGCTGGAAGGGATTTGAAATACAGGTGGTTAGTAGCATTGAAACATATTTCTTTTAATATAAGAATTGAAATGTACTAAAAATGTACAGCTCCTTACAATCAAGTTTTTTTCTATTTCCTCATACACTTTGTCCAGAGCTTCATCCCGGTGACTTGTAGCTAAACTGGCCGCCACAAACTTTTTATTCCACTCTTCAAATTCATCCTGGCTTATGTCTCTATAGCACAGGCAGAGTGTCCTGAGAGTTTCATTTGCAAAGACCTGAAAAACAATTAAAACCACAACATAAAACTCTTCATTTGTAATCCGAACATGAGGGTAAGAACATGAGCATTTGGCAAGTTTGACAGAACAAGTTCAACTTTCAGAACCAGTTGCAGGTTTCCATTTGTCTTAATAGCTTAGGGAAAGGAAATTGATAACAGTATGGTCAGAAACAAACGTTTGTTTTAAGAAGAGCATACAAAATACAAACATACATCGAGTGCCTCTTCTGTGGCTTCTCTCTTCGGATTCCTGGGGTGCAGCCGCTGGTAGATCACCGTGTCAGCCCCTTTGCAATACAGCCTGATATTGCCACCGGGCTCTCTCACTGCGGAGGGAAACAGCACAGGTGGCACCTTGTAGAAAGGAATCATTTCAGGTTGGTTTTCAGCCCACTGCCAAGTACCAAAGTACAGGATGGCATTTCCTCTTCAGAGGACTCGAACGCACGCCGGGACTGCCACACAGCTGTTGGCTCTTGAGCCCAGCTTCCTTTGCACAGCCTTTTCACCCCTGAAAGGCAAGTGGCCTTCTCCACGCGGGCCGGGGCAATCAGCTTACCAATGACAGACATGCGCTTCCTGTCGCTGTTGAAATCCAGGATGGCCAGCACGTCGTAGGTCCTCTGCACCCCCATCTGGCTGATGGTGATGGTGTTCTGTGTCCGCGAGAGGAACACGTACCCGAAGTTCCGCGCCGCCGTCACCAGGGCGCCCTCGTCCGGGGAGGCTGCCTGGTAATTGAGCTGCCCTGCAGGTTGGAGCCAGGACACAGTGAGGATGCAGCTGGACACTGCAGCAGCACAGCAGGGACCCTGAACCCCCCGGTGTGTCACACGTGCTTCCCAAACAGCATCGGTCCTCAGCCTGCTTCCCTCCACAGACTAGAGCAAATCAATATCCTAATCTCTCAATCCAGCCATTTAAACTTTTTCAAAAGAAGCTCCAAAAGACAAATCCTTGGCCAGAGACACCAATACAGTGAGTGGAAACAACACCAAAACATTGGGAGCAAGAAAGGACCAGGACACAGTTCATTTTATGGAGATTTCACCAAGATGGGAGTAAAGCAATATTAATATTCCATGTTTTAATTGAATCTTCGAACCTGTGAATTCACGAATTCAATAGCTGATCACCTCTACATTTAGTTTTGTTTAATTCAAAAGGGCAGCGTAACACTCCTCCCTTACGGTAACAGCATTAGTTGCAGATCTCTCCCTTGTGGTTCTGGATTTGAATTATTGTTTTCTGCTACACAAGGAAAACAAACCAACCAAAAAGCCATACTCACCATCAGAAGTGTCAGCCATGACTGTATGACAAATAGCAAGCACAAAAAAGAACTTCTGGATTTCTGGCTCCTTTCCAGACTTTATTTGCTCTATCAGATAGTGATCATAGAACAAGAACTTCCCATCTGCGTACACATTCCAGCTGAAATCAACTTGCTGCACAGAAAACAGGGGAAGAGAGTCTGAGTTAGCACAGGTGCTGTTGCTTAGCGCCCCCCGCAGTCTCCGTGCTCTGCCCAGGAGCGTTCCCGTTCCAGGGACCGGGACGCAGCGGCGACTGCACGTTCCTACCTCAGGGTGGCTCTGCAGCTGCCCCGCCGCATCCCGGCAGTCTCCTGCAAGGCAAGCACCCGCAGTCAGGGGACCAGGCTCAACAGAGCCTTCACAGCCCACCTCAAAGTAAAACACAGCTAGAGCGTGTACTGCCCCAGGGCTGAAAGCAAAGCAAAAGGACAAACTGCTGCTCTTAACGAAACTTCCTTGTGCTTCTTGACTTTGTCCCCAAAGCATTTCTAGTGAAAGTAAATTTGTACAAAAATTGTGCAAATGACCAATTTTCAGTTTTTCTGAAAGTGGAGAAGTTCCCACTAAAATTCCTTATTTCCACTTGGTAAGTGGGAAAACCCCAACAATTCAACCCTGTGCTTTACCCAATGCCAGGTCTAAATTGTGGAAGTTCAGCCGGAGCTAAGAGAACTTGTGTGTACCTATCTCCAACAGGCATTAAAATTCCTCATCCTCCTCTGCACAGGCTTTGCACAACTTACCGTATCTCTGCCCGTTTATGCAACACTTTTTAAAGGTCATGATGTTCTGTGTCAGGGTTCCAGTCTTGTCAGAGAAGATGTACTGGATCTGGCCCAGCTGCTCGTTGAGCGTGGTGGTCCTGGCCTTGGCAGCCGTGTCCTTCTCGGGGTAGTACATCTGCAGGTCCCAGTTGATGAAATAGCTTTGGCCGAAGCGAATCACCTCCACGCTAAATGCAAGAGAAGGAACGTTGTCACTCCTCGCTCCCAGCTGCAGCTCACCCTTCCCGCAGTGCCCCCTCCTCAGGCAGTGCCTACCTCACATAGAGGGAAATGGGCACCATGGTGTTGAGGACGATGATGTATCCCCAGAAGTTGAGGAAGCCCCGGTAGGCAGGGCTCAGCTCCTGGGCGTCGTACAGGTACCAGGAGGAGTTGCCAATCTGCTGCTCCCAGTAGGTGTGGCCGATGGCCAGCCCGGCCGACAGCAGGATGAGGACCACGATGATCTGCAGGGCACACAGAGGCCCCACGCTTCAGAGACACTCGCTCCACGTAAATCCCAAATCCTCGTGCTCCAAACAGAGCATGGCAGGTGTTTGTGAGGAGAAATGCAGCAAACATTTCCCACAAAGGCACCTTTCAGATTTCCTCCTACTCCATCCCAGCTCAGCAGGCCAGAAAAAAGTCAAAACATATTTAGTACACACACACAGGAAGAAGCTGCCTAACTTTGCATTCACTATTCACTTAAAATTCGAATTTTAAACAAAAAGGCTTACAGTATAAACCATGTAGTTCATAAGGGAGTCAATTTTTGTCCTTTTAAATCTTGTCTTTCCACTATTTTTCATTATTTTTGTGTCAGCACCTAAAAAATAAAGAGTGAAAAATTTAAAAAGGAAATGATAGGATAAGCAAATGCATGACAGTATTAAAGTTTTACCAAACTGGGACATGAAACACAGTTGGTGTCTATAGGATGGATGTTCTTTTTCACTCTGCAGGTGTGCTTTTAGTGGGGAAATATCACACACCTGCAAATATGACCATTCCATGGCAGAAGTCTGTGTTCCTCATCTTACAGCCCCGCAACAAAATCTTATCAGCATCCAGGGGATAATTCGAGTTTCTCCAGGATAATGTTCCTGTAAACTTATCCAGCCGGTTATTGGGCTCTTCACATTCAACCAGACCTAGAAAATTTGGAGGAGAATGTGTTTAATGTACAAGTTACATCCAAATGCATTGATTTGTAGCTTTACTTTACTTTTATTGACTTGCAAACTATTTGAGTTACGTTCTAATAGTGTTAGGTGTGGAACTGTACCAACCATCAAAGTCTGCCAGGGCACTTTCTTCCTGAAGATGTCTGTGTGTCACCTCTAGGGCCATTTTGAATTTTAAGTTAGTCTCACTAAGAAGAAAGGATAAAAAAGTGATTTTATTAAAACTATGGATACAGGAGAGAAAATAAATCCATGTCCTTCCCCCTTTCTTCCTATGTCTCATTCTCCAACACTTGATGTGTCTGTAGCACTGCAGTGGAATTTTTAATGATTCTTTGTCTGAATTGTGGGAATCAGCAGCTGGATACAGTTCCCCAGGCGTGGCCTAACAAGCAGACTCTAACACACACAATCCTTGCTCTTTTCCTACTCAGCCCAAATTAACTCCAAGACATCCCCAGGTAGAACCTTACCCATCCAGTTCAGCTGTCTCCACATAGCACAGACTGTTTGGTTCTGAGCTGGACAGCAGCAAAATATCAGCCTAGGAAACAAATAAATGGACATCAATAAAGCCAGCTCAAGACTCCTACAGAGCTCTCTAGAAACATAAAACAAATGTATCTGAAGCACTTACAGGAACAAAAGTATTTTTCTTCAGACGAATGATATCACCAACTTTAATATCTTTCCATTTAGTGGCTTTGAACCTAATATCGAGATAGTTTAATAATTATTACTCTTTAATCTAGAACATGATGCACTCTATAAATCTTATAATACTGAGCTTTCCTTAGAACAAAAATACCTCTTGGTGTACTGTGGGTTTGCTTTTCAGAAACTGCAATTTACTGCAAAAAACTCAGCACAGATTTAGTCCAGAGAATTAACTTTAAATCACTCCTTTAAGCAATTCTCTTCTACCTTCAATTAGGTTTTCAGACAGGCAGCAGAGAAGAGAACTGAACCTTTCCTATCATCTGCAGCTGCAGATCTGTGGCAAAGCTTAGCAACAGGGCAATGATGGTCACTTACAGAGCTCAGGAACATACAAACCTTCCATCCTTGATGACATCACACGTCCTGTTATTGACCTCCTTGTCCATCCTGTAACGGGCCTGAAACCAGAGCAAAGAATGTACTCCCTGCTCTGTGCCACAACAGCAGAAACGAGCACACTGGGGGGGTTTGGCTTTCCACATTAACAGAACATGCTGCTTACAATGTCATCCACCAGGTCCTTGACTGCAGTTATTCCCAGCACCAAGAGCAAGGGCACCAGTGTTGTGTACCATGACAGGGTACTTATTTGAGGAATCGACTACAAAAGACCAAAAAAACCAGTTCAGTACAGGATCATCTAACATTTAAATATTGCATAGTGACCTGACTAGAGAAAAAGAAAAAACCACAAACACATCAGAGAGAATTTTAAGTCAGGTTGTGAAAATGGACAAAACTCTGTGGGAAGAGTTTGGCTGTTACCCTACTTAGGAATCAGCTTCCCTTTAACAATTGCACTGGCTCATATAGTCTGTTGGTGCTTCTGATTTATGAGATGAACTCGAGAAACATCTTTTCTTCATGAAATTCATGAGCTCTGCAACGAGTTCATTCCAATTCTGTGCAACTAGCTCATCCCAGAACTCTGCCATAGCTCATCCAGATTTGTTGCAGGTTTCTGTTATGATGGGTTTGGTCTCTGCATCAGTTCAGATGGTGCCCCTCAATTCCCTGACAGGACAGCACTGAATTGTGTCATAAATATTACTGAGCTCAAATTCCCTTCACACTGAGTATTCTCCATCTTGCTTACCTGCAATATGAGAAGAACAAGGAAATAGAAGTTGGCTGCTCTCTTGAACTGTTCAAACAGATTCAGAGGCAAAAAAGTGATGGGGTTGTACTTGTATGTCTTAATTGCATTTCCCTGTGGGAGAAACCCAAACATCAGTCACACAGCAGTTTCTCCTTCCAACACAAATGTACAGTGCGTATTTTTAAGCTCCTAATCTCCATCTCATCTTAAACACATCTCTTGATACCTTGATTTTCCATTGCAAAACCCCAACCCAGTTATTCTTCCCCCTCTCAGCTGGAAACACAGGAATTGTGAACGGTGGCTGTTACAGCCTCACCAGCCATTCCATAGATCTTACCGGATTAAGGAAGCATTCACCCGACAATTAGCACCTCATTGGCATAAGACAACTTACCGCATATTTGCTTTTCTTGAAGCACAGGAAGATCGTTCTCTTGAAGCTCGGCTGGTCGTAGAAGCGCTGATCGTTTGCTTTAACTTGCCAGCTGCAGTCTGGAAGGGACAAAAGGGGGTGAAAAGTGTTATAAACATGAGGGGACAAATCTGCCACTTTCAGGTTTTCTCTCAAATCCATATTTTAAAGGTACTTTCGGCTGAAGCAAGGCTGGTACCTGCTTTGTAGCACATATCTTTTAAAAAAAACTTTTCAAGGCATTTCCAGGCTGTTTGTCTTTATTAGAAATTCAAGTACATTTGGAGGTAGGAAGAAGACTTGCTTAACATTTGAAAGTTCTGTGGGAAACCTGCAGAGTAACATTTATTCATGCCAAATTCCCTTCTTCCCCCTCTTTTGGTTTGCTAGTGTGACACTTGTGAAGCGTTAGGCACTCCTACCTGGGTGTCTGTCTTGCTGGAAATGAAGAGGTCAGTTCGCCTTTTGAAGGCAATTATTTGATTGAATCACATTGTAATACGGTTTTCATTTGCACCCATAAAAAAGTACAGATCTGAAGTGCTCATTTTATTTCTCCAGCCATCAGTTTTGTTCGATTGTGAGAAAACTCAGGAACAGGAATTGCATCCATCAGGTAATTTTCTGTGCCTGCTCTTTCACGGGCACCGCTTTCCCTCCCAGATCCTGCAGCTGCAATTCCCTGAAGGCTGCAGCACAGCCCCCCGGCTGCCCAGGGGCACCTCAGCCCTGCCCACACCCCAGGAACTCAGTGCCAGCACAGCCCCCCGGCTGCCCAGGGGCACCTCAGCCCTGCCCAGGGGCACCTCTCAGCCCTGCCCATGGGCACCTCTCAGCCCTGCCCAGGGGCACCTCTCAGCCCTGCCCAGGGGCACCTC
>JAODKT010002484.1:259015-269607 GCA_027576195.1 Cossypha heuglini
GGGCACCTCAGCCCTGCCCAGGGGCACCTCTCAGCCCTGCCCAGGGGCACCTCTCAGCCCTGCCCAGGGGCACCTCAGCCCTGCCCAGGGGCACCTCTCAGCCCTGCCCAGGGGCACCTCTCAGCCCTGCTCACACCCCAGGAACTCAGGGCCCCACTTGGAACTCACTGCCCTGGTTCCCAGCGGGATCCCCCAGCCCTGCCTGCCCGGCAAGGATGACACATGCAGAATTTTGAAATGCATCTTTCCTGACTCACCGGCCAAGCATCTCCCCCTCTCCTCCAGCCCACAGTGACTGTCCCTAATGGGAGCTCTTCCTGGTTTCATAGATCTTCACCCATGGAAGGGGTGAAACTCCCGGCAGCAGGGGCGTGGGGCCTGCCACGGCTCTGACTAACTTCAAAACCCAAATCCAAGTGCAAAGACTTTTTTTTCCCCACACACCATGGAGCAAATTCCTGACTGACATATCTGGACCTTTCCTGTAACTACACAACTTTCATTTCCAGCACCTCGGTTGCAAGCCCAGAAGATAATAGAGAAATATCTATCTTGAAGAACATGTTTTGAGTTAAAAGATTATATGTGTGAATTGAGAAAGTTACTAAATTTTGTCAAAATGACAGGAGATAAAGAAAAACATAAAGTCTACATAAACGTTTCTTCCACATATTCCAAAAACATTGCAGTGTTGATAAAACTGATGGAAAACTGGCAAATTAGGTCCGAGGTAAAACCTGCAGGAAGGAAGCTCCTCAAAATTACTTTAAACTGTGATACTAACACCTAATATTTGGCAAGCTGCTTTGGTAATTCATCAACTTTAAAGGATGTCATCATAAAAAAGAAGTCTTAAACCAAACATGTGACAGGCGCTTGTAAAATGTAAACACATAACAGGTGGTTGTGAAATGAGAGCTCGTCAACTGTTCCCACACAAACAGGAAAATATCTGTATAAATTACCCAGGCTCTGGCATATTGAAGATATTAATGTTGCAGCATGAGAAAAGGGAATGTAGGGGAGCTACAGATGTTTCTCAGGCAGAGGTTCAGAACAGGGATGCCAGAAAGGCTCCTCCCACTGCTGTTCCTATGCTGGCAGCAGCCACAGGCTGTACCTGCCCGTTCCTTTGAACTCCTCCTACTCACCTTTCACCTTTCAGGAAACTCATGAGGCTGCAAAATGAGCAGTGAGGTGGAAATTTGCTCACACTGACTGAGCACAGCAATGTTTATGCTGGAGCCCGTTTCAGAGGACTGGGAACACAAGCACCTGAAGATCTGTCTGAACAGTTCCCAGAGCACATGTACATCCAGGCCCTGCCTTAATTAAGAGGAGGCCACCAGGCAGCTCATTATCTTTACGCAAGGAGCAGTGGCACAGAACTGGGCTGCAGGCTGGAATGAAGCTGAGTTTCATTCTGACATTTGTAAAACTGAACTGCCATCAATTACTCCTCCAGAGTCAGGTAAGTCATTCCAAACCCTGCCTGGCAAATAAACACAGAGCCCAGTCGGTCCCTGAGGCTCAGCCTCTGCCTGCAGCACCGTGCTCTCCCAGCCCAAGCTCAGGATGTGGTTACCTTTTTTGCCAGGATCCCGGCTCTCCTCGGTGTCCCTGCTGCTTTGGCTCAGCCCTGGCTCAGCCCCAGGCTGCCGGCTGTCCAGCTCATCCTCCGTTTCATCGTCGCTGTAGGGCACCACCTCGTCGTTGGGCTGGGAGTCCTCCTCCAGGGTGGTCTCCGAGTCCCTTTCTGAGATCATGCTGCTAGCACCCTGCCAGCATTTTGGACAGGTTAGGGAAAAGAGCTCACGGGGCAAGTGCTGGAAACCACATCTGATTTTACTCTGCTGGGGCTGGTCACCAAACCCCACATCCAAAACCAGTTTCCCCAGAGCAGCACAGGGCACAGGCTTGGTTTTCCAGCCCTGAGCAGAGTCAGGAGGCAGCTCCTGTGCCAGCTAGCCCCTCCTTACTGTTCTGCTATGTGTAATTAGCCACTGCAGCCCCAGGAACACCGTGTGCTCCCACACAGGACGTAGGAACCGGGGAGTGCACGAACACGCCTCCCATTGGCCATTGCATCACACCCTGAGGAGCTGGAGCCCTGCTTGGCCAGCTCAGACATCCAGGGCTCGGGTCACACAGCTGATCCTCCATCCCGACCTGCCCAGCCTCACCCACACCAGCCTCGCTTCCTCTCTCTTCCCATGGGCTGGACATCAGTGGTTGTCACTGCAAGGTCCCACATCTCGGTGTCCGACACCCCAGGACACCAGGGGACGTGTTTTGGCTCAGAGCTGCATCAGGGATGGTCTCATCTGAGCCATGGCCATGCCCACGTGCCCTTCAGCTGTGCCTCCACTCTGGACATCCTCAGTCACAGCTGGGTGTGATCCCAATCCTGAACTACACGTCAGCTTCCCAGCTTTCCCCTTGACCTGCTTCAGCACTACGGCACTGCCTTTGCCAGCAAACCCAGCAACCAGCAGGGCCAGCACCAAACCTGCTGACACCCCCCTCAGCTTCTGGTTTGGCACAGCTGGATCGTGTCCCCTCCCACTTTGCAGAGCTGAATCGTGTCCTCTTCCTAATCTCTCCTATAAGAGCAAGACAAATATTCCATGAGCACTGACTGTGCTGCTCCAGTGCAGGCTGCTGGCAGGAGCCCAGGGCAGGCCAGGCTCCCGAGCTGCAGGGCCCACCCAGCACAGACTGACAGACACAAAACACAACAAATCCACCGGGCTGCCTGTACAGGAGCCCACACCACGGCTCCCAAGAGCCACCCAAGCTGTTGGATGCTGCTCCCTGATGGAATTACCCTGGAGTACGACAGCTGGTCACTAACACAGGTGTAGAACCTGAGACTTCTGTGACAGATCATGTTTTCCTAAATAGCCTTGGAGGCAGGGAATACACCTCAAGCTCCAACTCAGGCCCCTGAATACCTCACTGTGATACTTTGGTTTATTTCTCCTCTTTTTGGTCCTTTAGTTCTTTCTGTCCTGCTAACACCTCTTGTGGGAACTGCTGGGGGGAACAAATTCCTCCCACACACAGTCCCTAGAACACAAAATGCCACCAGATCAGATCTTTGATTGGTTCTCCCTCTACAACAACCAAAACAAGCTCATATCCCTGGCACACAGAGATTCAGCTGTTAGTCTATTCAACTTTACTGATTAACTGCTTAATGATTAATGAACTAATTAGTTGTGCAAAGGGTTAGATGAGACATCAAAACCAAGCTGCTTTTGTTTTCCATTACAGATGTGTGGCTACGTGGCAATCCCTACAGTGGCACAGCAGTAGCCTGTGATGCTCACTGGGAATGGGGGTAAGTTAAATTAACTGCAGTCACTTTCCCTCCTCAGAGAACTAGACTGCCGACTGGGAAACCTCGTTAAGAGAGGAGATCTCATTAAATGCTGCCCTGCAGGCAGCAAAAGTGCTCTGTGCTGCGGGCACACCATTAGCATGCTGCAGGAGGCAGGGGAATTGAGCCCGGGGCTGGCTGGGAGGAGACCAGAGCTGCTGTGGGACCCGGGGCAAAGGAGTCCTCCCGTGACAGGATGACAAATTGGTTTAGAGTTAAGTTTCTTGACACCTAGTCTGGAAGAAAAGGGCTGGCAGAGCCGTGCCAGGAGTTCAGAGGAAGGTGGGGATCACAATGTGAAAGGGGAGATGGGAGCAGCAGAGGTGCCAACTAATCCAGAGGCAGCAGGTAAGAGAGGGGAGTGCACACCCAGCAGGAACTAAAGGGGAACAAACACGTCAAGAAAAGAGGAGGTCTCTGCTGATTTTTGATGTGGTCACTATTCTGAGGAGTGTGGAAACAGTTCATGGAGAGCCTAAGATGGAATAACACAATCGTTAAATACTGCTTGATAAAATACTCAGAGAACATTTTAAAAAGCTGGTTCTTGGCTGCATGGCCCTCATTTTCTAGTTCCTGACTTGAACAGGGGCTTTCACACTGTTTCAGATGAGTTTCAGATCAGAAAACCTTACATTACCCCTTCAGTCTAGAGGAAGTGTCAGCTCACACTGCCTGGGCGGCTGGGGAGCAATGCCCAGCTCCCAGTTCTGCCTTCCAGCTTGGAAAATCCTGCTGATCCAGCAGCAGTGTGGATACATGGGGAGGTAAAGGAGATCAAAATAGTGTTAAGCACAGGTTTAAGTACACCTGATCCAGTTTATTTACTAAAAGGGCAAATTCCACAGTGCTTCAGTCACTCAGGTTTTGTGTCTGCTTCTGCCTCAGGGCAAGCACCAGATAATTTGGAATAAATTAAACCTTGTAAAAACTCCACTTACTGCATTTGTTTCAAGGCAGTACACAACAACCCAGTCTTACTCTAAATTCCTCTCTGGAGAGTCACTGCACATGACACTGCATGAACCTGGAGTGACTTCTTGCAAATCAGGTCATCACTCAAAGTGCCCAAATGAATCCATCTAGAACAAGGGAGATGTATAACAAAAGGATTAAAATGCCACTAAAGCTGTTATGTTGTGTTTATTATGGGTATAAAGACCTATGATGTGAAGCACAAGCCTCACCATTACACACCTGCTGGCCACCAGCCCACAGCCTGCATGTTCCTGCCCTTGGCACCACGTTCTGCACTACCTCACATGCTCTGGCAGTGCCAAGCCCAGCAGCTGCTCAAACCTGGCCATGCACTGCTCTTTCAGAGCACAACATCAGTTTTTTAAGTAAGAATCATAAAGCAAACTCAAATAGTACAAATAGTAACTCAGAAAGATCCTTCTGAACTGCTTCAGGTCTCTGGAGTTCAAATAGGACAAAAAAGCTACAGCAAGATGTTTCCACTGATTCAACTTGGCATTTATAAAAGTACTTAAATGCAAAGCCTGACCCTCATACAGGTAAGATTTATCTCTTTACTACATGTCATTGGAGCATCTGGCATTGCAAAACAAAACCTGCTTAAGGAGGGCTGAGTACAAGCTCCCCAAACTGCAGCAGAAAGCCATGTCTGCCATCAGCCTCTGGGACGGGGCTCCACAAGGACCTGCTGGCAGATGCATGATCACTCCAATTCCATTTTCCCTAAGAGCCAGCAGTAATTATTCTGCCACCTTCAGCTGTCCCACACTGCTCACCTCACCAGTAAGAGAGTCAGAGCCAAAACTGGGACATGGGCAAAGCCTGGCAGGGAACAGCAACAGGACACTGTTAGGGCTGCAAGCCCAGCACCAAAGCAGGAATCAGAGCCCACAGAGCACTGGGATGGCTCCACCAGAGCAGGCACCTGTATTCAAGGGGCTCAGATCCATACCCCAGCTCATTCCCTGGCAGGTTTCAGAATGATCTTTCACCCATGGGCACAGGATTGAGGGACAGCTCCAACAGCACTTGAGACCTCAGCCTGATCATGACCCGACTGGTACCAGTTAATGCTCCTACACTTATTTTTAACCCCTCCAAAGCCAAGCCAAGGCCTCTGCCAGCAGGATATTGTGTTTCTGCTCTCCCCTCAGGGATCCCAGCCAAAGGCTTTCACAGAATATCGGCCTTCATTAAAAATGTATTCAGCAATTCATCTCCCTGGAACCAGAGCTGCTACAGGGAAACTGGCAAATCATAAACTGCATTTGCTTCCAATAGATGAGATGGATCACTGATTACTCAGAGCAGATATGAACTGTTACTGGTAACAAGTGCTTGGGCAGGCAGATAGAAGGGTCTGCTGAACAACTAAAACCTTCCAGGTAATCTTTATGGCATTTTGAGAGGAAAAGAAAACAGCAGCTGAATAGCATGAATCAGCACAAATGGGCCAAGGAAATAACCTTCAGTCCAAACACTGAGCTCCAGGGAGATTGCCATGTAAATTACATGCTTAAGGCTGATCCATTTATACCTATTTCACACACAGCAGCTCCAGTTACTTCCCTGAATGACTACTTTACAGTAATTGAACACCCCAAAATGATATCTTGAAGGGGGTGATTTCCTGTAGTCATTTGTTCTGGAACACACTGGCTGTCACTTGTACCCTAGGAAGGGAAAGCCCAGCTCCTGGGATGCCCTGGAGAAAGGTGAACTCAGGAGCTCAGGTATGTACTTTGAGCCAGCTGAGGCTCCAGAGTGTAAGGCACTGAAACCCAGCTCCTGGCCCTACACACCTTCCCTGCACTGTGATCCTGGAAACAGCTCCCCCTGGAACCTGCCAACACCTGCCCAGCAAAGGGCACTCAAATCACCCCCAAAAGGTTAAAATCAGTGATTCCAGCACGGCTGCAGAGAAAGTGCTCGTGGGGAAGTCGTGCACCCACACAGCCCAGGACAGCACAATGTCATATCCCAGATCTGCACACAACAGAAGCACCAAGGGCTGCAGCTGTCCCTGCAAGGGGAGAGACCCTGAGGCTCCTGTTCTGCAAGGGAAGGTCCCAGAGGAGCCAGCCTGGCTGCACCCCTGAGTGCTGCCCACACCCAGCCCCTCACTTTACACACATTTTACACACATTTTTAAACACAAAGTCTATCTGATTCACAGCAGTACCTTAACCAGGACCTACTGCTGCTCTGGAGGCTGCACTAACTGAGGATTAAGGACTAATTCCAGCTCCAAGAGACTTTTTAATTGCTATTGTGCGCAGCCAACCTTGCAACACCCACAGATCTTTCCTTTGCAGGGAAGCAGCCCCAGTCCCTCCTCCAATGCCACAATAACCCCAATTTCCTGCACCAGCAGCAGGCAAACACCACAGTAAAACTGTAACACGCTGGCATCACCAAGCTCTGAAAACCTTACTTTAAAAAGCTGCTTGTGCCAAACCTGGCTGCAGGGAGGTGAGAGTTCCTCCCCTGAACACACTGCAGACCTATTCAAGCAAGACCCTGAAACCCTCTAGAGAGAGGAGAGAGGGTACAATTCTGTGTTCAAGTCCCATCTTGGGGAAAAAAATAAAAATAGAAAGCAGAAGCTATTGTGTACTCCCCAGCGTAGCTACTAATTAAAACTTGTATGAAAATAAGGGTGAAGGATATTCCAATATAATTAATTTATCCTAATGAGCCAACAGGATTTGACAGAAGGAAGAGATTAACCAGACACAAGGAATTGAACTGAAAGTCACTCCGAGAAAGAGACCCACAGCTTACAGCCAGCTGCATGAGGTTATGCAAACATGGTTGAAGATGGGCCATTGCAGAAACAAAATCATCATTTTCCCCATTATCTGCCCCAGGATTTCTCATTAACAGATCTGCAGAGTTCCATCATTTAAAGTCCAAGGCAAGACAAGCTATCTTTGCAGAAGATAAGAGGGTTGGTAACCTTTGCTCAAGCTGCAGTTTCCAGTG
The DNA here is from genome assembly GCA_027576195.1 of Cossypha heuglini. Classification (NCBI taxonomy): domain Eukaryota; kingdom Metazoa; phylum Chordata; class Aves; order Passeriformes; family Muscicapidae; genus Cossypha; species Cossypha heuglini. The sequence goes on from JAODKT010002484.1 coordinate 266,361, forward strand.
CACTCTGAAGGGGTTTCAACCTGCCCTTCAGAGGGTGTTACCTTGGTCTCGAGGTTCACATTATACAACAGCCCACACTGAGGTTAACAGAGGAAAAACGAATTATTCTTGTGCACGTTTAAGCTGCATTGTTTGGAGTAGAAGATTTTTGGAACTTTGTAGAGAGATTTCTCCTAGCCATCACTGTCACCATCAAAACCAGCAGGTATTTTTAACTGGACTAAAAAGGTTACTTCCTGCTATCAAGACTGGAGATTCCATTAATCCACCTTTTCTGGCAGCATCTACAATGGACACTGAAGGCATTTTCCTAAACTGACCTGTATCCAATGGAGTGTGTGACTGAAGCCCAGACGGCATCACAGATGCTGGGCCGGCCACTCACAGAGAATCCCGTGTTCAGCTTCAAATCAGGCTCCGTCTGCAATGAAACAATGTAGAAAATGGTTTATTGCCTGCTTCCACCTTGTGAGCACGCAGTAACAAGAAACCATTCTTTAGAAAAATCGTGAAATTACTTTGCCTTGCCAAATTTCTTAAGAGAGATTTCTGCTTCGTTCTCCCGACCTTTCCATGCTGCTCCTCTCCCTCCTCTCAGAGTCACTTTGGCAAATGGTTCTTCCCTTGATTTGTTTCCTGTTTTCCCTTACAGTGCTTCTCCTCAGCCCCTTTTTTCTTTTAATGCATTGTTTTACATCTCCCTGTGCATCACTGTACCAAAGAGCACCCATGAACTTGCTGAAATTGCCCATTGTGAGGAAAAATCATGCTATGAAAAGCCAATGTCCACCAAGGACACAGAGGAGTCCTGCAACTTTATTCAAATAAAGGGAGAGAGTCCTGTGGGGTACACTCCCGTGGAGTTTCTCTCTCGAGGTTTTGGAGGGCACAGACTCCTTTTATCCTGAACTCCTGGGTGAGTGCTGTCCTCTTCCTTTGCCCATCAGCCGAGGTACCAGGAAGGTGCAGCCTTCCCAAACTGCCTACCCCATATCTCCCCTCAATCCTGGCATTTCCCCTCGAAGTTCAGAAGCTCAGACTGACTGGGCTCTGCCTTTGTGTGGAGCCATTTGTCCTATTACCCTAAGGTTCAGGAGTCAAACTCTGAGCTCTGGGACAAACTTGGGGCTTGAGGCTGGTAGAGACATTTCAAAGACATTGACACCCACACCCTGCTTGTAAAGATGTAAGTGCACATCTTTCCATCACCATCAATTGTCAAATGAAAAGCATATTTCAAGCTGATATGAGAACACCTGGGGAAAAGGCAGCAGTCGCTCCAGAGGGACCCTGGAGCTGGCCAGAGGGCAGCTCTGTCACAGCTCAGCACCGGGCAGGGCTCAGAGAACCCATCTCAGTGAGAGCCATGCCCTTCACCCCGACAGGCACAGAAACACTGAGGCTAAGTGATTTGCCCAAGGCCATTGGGTAAGTCACTGACAGAGCCAGGGTTGGGTTTCAGAAGCTCCTGGCCAACGTCCTGCATTCATTTACAGCTGCACAAAGCATCTCATTTAACAGAGGCCTGACAAAGCCCAAGGCCAGGAAGAACATCAAAACCTCTCAGATCTGAAACAACACCAACCAATCCCCTTTCCACATTTGAGAGCAGGCAGCCCTTCATGCTCTTGGCCCTCAAACAACAGCTACACCGACAAGAGAGCAGAGAAATAAATTGCAGCTCATTTTAAAACAGCTTTAGTGCAAGTGGCTTTCGGAATTCACCATCCCAAACTCCAAAGCAAAGGTCCAGAACAGTCTTATATGGCAGAATTAAGTGAGGACAGTTTAGAAGTTACTGAAAAAAAATATCTCTATGATAGGTACAAGTTAACACAGAGACAAACAGACGCCTGGGGCAGGTAAGAAAGCAACCAGACCCCAAGGCGACCACCAGTGCAGAAGCTGACAAGCAAAACTTCAAAAATGGCCAGATACTACTCAACTTCTAAACAAGGCTTTGAGGAGCAAGACTGATCAAAACCACAACCGAACAGGAACCTGAGCAAGGCTGATCCAGCACAGACACTTCCAGGGAGTTAATGCAGGGACTCCAGCAGCAGCCACTCAGGTGGGCACTGCTCCACCCCGAGTGCCAGCGGCCCCGACTCTCCACAGGCAGAACCCCGAGAGCACTGACCCCCCGAGAGCACAGACCCCCGAGAGCACTGACCCCTCAGAGCACTGACCCCCGAGAGCACTGACCCCCGAGAGCACTGACCCCTCAGAGCACAGTCCCCCGAGAGCACTGACCCCCCGAGAGCACAGACCCCCGAGAGCACTGACCCCCGAGAGCACTGACCCCCCAGAGCACTGACCCCCGAGCGCACGGACCCCCCGAGCGCACTGACCCCCGAGCGCACGGACCCCGCGCGGTCACTCCTCACCAGCACCGCTCGCTGCCACAGCTCCGGTGCTTTGGGTTTCAACCCGCTCCTGCTGACACCCGAGCCAGCGCTGAGATGCTCCATTTAGCACAGCTCCATCCCGACCCCAAGGAAGGGATGCTACTCAACCTATAGGCACGAAGCACGAGGTACCAGGACCAAGACACCGATTTTTTTTTTTTTTTTTCAAGCAAGTCACCGACCCCACAAGTAACTTGTCCAGTATTTTCTGTTGCGGAATTACCATTCCTTAATGCAGAAACCTACTGCTGCTCTGATGGCTGTATAAACACTGACTAATGAGTAATCGCGCCGCAGCCCTGAAGGCTGCTTTCATCATTTACAGGTATGGGGGGGAAAAGCCGGGAGCAGGGCAACCAGCCCAGGGCCACGGGCTCGACTCAGTGCCCGGGGGCTCGGGGAGGCCGAGCTGTGCTGGCCGCCCGTGCCTTACCTCACCTCCCAGCAAACTCCTGCGCTTTCTTTAGACTTCCAGGCTGGAGACACTGCGCGCTGACTTCGACGATCAGCGGCCGCACATCCCGCAGGTGGGAGCGAGGGGGACGCTGCTTCCCGCGGGCTTCGGGGAGGGCTGTCCCGCCGGGCTTGAAACCCTCCAGAACAACGCCCCGAGCAGGTGATGTTCTGGGAAGGAAGGAGAAAAGAAGCGAGGGCGTTCCGGGTGCGCCCGGGCTCAGCTCCGGCCCCTCCTGTGCGGCGGGGCGGGCGAGGACGGAGCCCCGGTCCCCGGCTGGGACGGAGCCAAGCCCCGGCTCCCGGCCCGCAGCGAGCGCGGCACCGGCGGAGGGGGCGCTGGGCGTGCCGGGGGTGATGGAGGCACTGCCCCGCAGCCCCCAACC
>JAODKT010002484.1:270834-284396 GCA_027576195.1 Cossypha heuglini
TGTCAGGTAGAACGCCAGGGCGGGACCCTCGGCCGCGGCAGGAACCGGCGGGGGGGGCTGCCCTGGGGGTTCTGGGTGCTGCCCTGCGGGGCCGGGGGGTCTGGCACCCGCGGGACGGGCCGAGGTGCGGCTCCGGGGTGCCCCGCAGGTCCCTGCTCCAGGGGATGCACAAGATGCGGTGATGCTCTGGCGATAGCGGGGACATCGCTCCTGGCGTTGTTCTGAATGACAGCATTGCTTTAGCGCTCCTTATTCACTGGACTGAACAGCATTACAGAGAGCTTTGGAAGGGCTGCGGGATTTTAACCTTTTGGCCTTTTAAAAGCTCAGAATGGACTCCTGGTTCCCGAATCTTTTTGAGGAAGGACTGGAGAGTTGCGGGATGCTCAGCAGTGATATTGTTAACTGATGGTTTTGCTCATTAATAAGCAGATAATAACTAACAAAGCGGTCATATTTAGGGTTGACAGTTCTGTCATATGCACATTTGTTCACAAATAATGCGGTTTAGGGCAAGTGGAACACAGCTATGGTTACCGATCTGAGTAAATATAAAAAACTGGAAAATTCTGTCTCTTAAAGTGATGATGGGCTGCTGCTCTGTACTAAAAGTGATCTTTGTTTTGGACTGGCAGGTATTGGAGAGATCACTTGGTTTCTTTTTCAGCAGCAACAATATTCAATTTTCCTGTGCCAGAAAAGTCTTGTTCAAACAGACTTGGTTTTCCTGAACCAAAAATGTGATGCTGAGTTCCATAGCTGTGTCTTTCAGCACTTTTCTGTTTTATTGCCTGCGTCAAATTCCTCACACCAGAATAAAACCAAAGTTAATTAAAATCAGGAATATTTTGGCTTAACAAAGCAGCAAAGGTTACCTGTGCCTTTGACAATTCCCATTCTGTGCAGAATGTTAATTCCTGCCCAGGGCTGAACATTTGGCTTCGACTTCAGTATTCACAAGGTCGCTGCATGCAAAGCCTGGTTTGTGGGACACACTGTCAGGAAGGAGTTTACTGGAGATAAAAGGGCCCCTTAACAGTGACTAATGGCCCAGCCCAAATATTAGTTTTACACAGTACAGATCCATGGCTGAGGGAAACAGCAGCTGCTCCCTGGGCTGGGGCCACGAGGATGAGCATCCACTGCTGCCCTCTCAGACCCTGGCCAGCTCCAGCAGGTATTTCCAATTCTGCTTCGGGACTTTTCTCCTCCTTTATCCTTCAGTCTCATCTTTCACTTGTGCCCCTTCTCCCCAAAATAGCAACATGCCTTAGTCAAAAACACGTTCCTTTCTGTCCTACTGCTCCTTCTCTCCTTCCCAAAATCTATTCCTGTTTGTCTTGTTTTGTCAGGCTTTGAGACACAACTGTGTAAAAGTGTCATACATATCAGTAATTCCGTATTCAAGCAGTTCTGAACACACCTATTTATTCACATTCTTATTTGACTCATTTCCTAATATGCAGTAACCAGGGGATAAGGCAGATTGTCTTTCTAAGCAATCCTCTCCCTGTTCATCTTTCCATTGTTTTCTCTATCAATTAATCCAAATGGGGGGGAAAGTTTAGTTCTCTATACCTTTCAGCTAACCTGGGATCAAAAGTAAATTAGATGGTAATTTTGAAAATTATTAATTTGAGCAAAGGGCAGATGCTACAACTTGTATAGTTGTAGGCAGAAAATAAATGGTGGCAATTCTGCATGCTGAAAGAATTGTGCCTTTCTATGTTAAAATGTGGAGGGTTTCCTCTTTTTCCTTTTTTCCCTTTTTAGGAATTTGAATTATAAACTTTCAGACAAAATTGATAGATTAGAGTTAGATTAGAACTTCCTAGGCTAAAGCCAGTGTTGAGAAGGCTGAGCCCAGACCTTTTGGAAGTTTCAATTTCCTAACATCGATGTCTAAAAGAGAAGGAACCAACAGATCAGTGGCAGCCACAGCTCCAGAGCCAGCCCTTGGCAGAGGGATCTGTGCCTTCATGCCTCCTCACACACCATGTGAGCTCAGGTGGAATACTGGGCACTAAATCCTAGCAGGGCTGGGTTCATGTTGTGCCAGAACTTCAGAAGTTCTTCTAAGAACACGTTAGCAGGAGACTCGTGTTTGTGTGCAGGTTTCTCCAGGGACCTTTCTCTGCCCAGGTACTGTCCTGCTTCACGTTTGCTCCCTCCTTGCTGGAGAGAGCTCAGCTTTAAATCAGGCTCCATCCCAGCTGAACTGTTAATTACCATAGCTGGGGTTGGTGCAGCCCAGCAGAGAATTGCACAGACAGGGAGCAGTGAGTGCTGACTGCACTGGGAGCGTGCCTGGTTATTCCTGGGTAGTTATTCCTGGGTGAGGGATCCTGTCGTGCTTACAGACACACAGAAATCCTAACTCAGACTGCACGGCCAGGACATGGACGTGTGCAGATTTTTCCTACTCCAGCTATTCAAAAAATGTTGTTTCTTGTGCATTCCTCTTTCTGGCTGTGATCCATCAAATCCATGGGTTTTATACAAGTCCATGTTCCTGTTATACCTCTCCACCAAGCATGGCAGGGACATTTCCCACGAGGAGAACAGCTCTTTTCCCCAAGTTGTGAAATCAGGGGCTGACATTTCTGAGGAGCACAGACTGGGGCCTTGACTCCATCTGATGCCAAATGTGTTTTCCTGAGGAGCTCCAGTGTTACTCCTTGCTTCTGCCAACAGATGGGGAAGCGCACCGCTGAGTTCCCGGCGTGAGCTGCTGCTTCCAGCTCTGCTGCAGCTCCTGCCTGAGCACACTTGCCTTTAAAATCCTGGTCTCACAGAGCCAGAGCTGCATGCTGTCCCTCGGGATCAGCTTAGGGAGCAGGAGGCAGTGGAGTTATGGGATCTGGGAAGTGACAGGTGCTGCTGGTACAGTGATACCTTCAGAGCACTAGAATACACACGTGGCTTTGCAGGGGTATTTGGAAATGGAGGATGAGACTGAGGAACTGAAAATCACTGAGCCGAGTTCTGTGCCTGTTTTCACTGTAATTCCTTTCTGAATTTCCTTTCCCCAGAAGAGCTGAACTGACTTAGTCCTGGAGCTGTGAAGTGTTCAAGCACTTCATTGCTTCTCAGGTTCTCACCTGGAATTTCAGAGGGAAGGTGAGTTTTGCTCACAGATTGGTCTCTGGGCCCTCTTGAACATGGAAATGCTCTCATCAGAGTACACTTAGGAAGTCTTTTTCTTGTTTTCTTGGGTTTTTTAAATTTTTTTTGTTTTGTTTTTTGTTTGTTTTTTTTTTTTTTTTTTTTGTGGTGGTGGTTTGTTGGAGTTTTTTGTTAGTGTTTTGGGTTGGTGTTTGTTAGGGATTTTGTTTGTTTTTACAGTAGAAGGTTTTGTTTTTTTTTTTCCTTTTTTTTTCTTTTTCTTCCTAGGAGTCTGTGTTGCCACAAATCACAATTCAGGCTTTTCCAGCTGTCACTCTTCCTTGCTGCATCCTGCCTTCTGTGATTTGTGAGGAGTCTTTCCTTAAGGGAACATTATTCCTGCTTAGCTTTCACCCAGTGTATCCCATTGTTCAGCTCTGGGCAATTGTTTTGGGATATTATTGATTTTATGACTTGCATTGTTGTCTGCACAAAACCAGGCCCATTTGGGGTAATTTGCTGCTTTCACACATTCTGAGGGAAGGGAATCTATGTTGGCTTGACTAAAGTAGCACCAAACCCCTGCTATTATTCTGTGGGGTTTAAAAAGGGAATCCATCTCCTGTTTTCCTGAAGGCACTTCTGTGATCAGGAATTACTACAACCTTACTCAGAGCCCTTCTTTTGCTTTGGGATGTTATCCCAGATAGTGCAGGTTGCTGTTCTCCTGACTGGCTGCCATGCAAAAAAGATGGGAGAAGCCAGTCTGCCAGGCAACTCCAGCTGCAGTTCCATGAAAATTCCGAGCGCTAGGGAATCCTCCAGGAGAGAGCAAGGTACATAGCAATGATATTGCTCACAAATTCAAAGCACTGTACATGATTAAATCATCTCTGAAGCAGCTCCAAGTGATATGTCCTAGTGAAGAGATTCCAGTGACTGAAATGCTTCTCACACACCAGCAGGCAGGGAATACAGTTAAGGAGAAGAAAGTAAGAACAGCAAGGACAAATTGTGGCTTCAGGGTATGCATCCAGATGCTCCTAATGGATTGTTCTGCCCTACAATTGCTCTCTGGCCACATGGGCAGCCTGTCTGGGCAGGGAAGCAGAGCTCTGAGACACAAAAGGAACAATAGGTTATGTGGATTGTGATTTTTTCTCTGTTGCAGGAGCAGTTTGAAGGAGGACGCCCAGCAATGTTCCCTGCACACAGGAACAGGTAAGGAGCCATTTATGGGCAGCCAGGTCCTGCCATGGCACCCCACAGTTCTGAAGGCAGCTGTCCTCAGGATCCACAGGGATTACCCACCATGTAGCAGCATCCCTGTTTTACCAAGACACGTGGAAGTGAGTCAGTTTGTTTGTTTGGGGGGGAAGTTGCTGCTTTTAGCCACTTCACAGTGTCATTTCTTGCAACACGTTGAGGAGTGGGCCTGTACCAAGAGCCATGGATGTATATATATGCACACATGTATGTAAATATATATATATGGCATTACAATAAAGTTTTATTTACATATATATATATATATACATAACTTGTCACAGCATCCTTTTCTTATTTTCCTGGCTTATAACTCCCATGGTTCTTTTGCAGGCTCCATATATACAGGAAAAAGAAATTCTTATGGTCTTTGCACAAGGAAAGTTCCTTGTAGAAGTTGAAATGCTGTTCCCTGTAGACGTGGCTTGAAGCCTGAAATTAAGGGGGAAGCATTCCAGGAAAGGAATCACTGAGCAGAGCTCATGTGGAGCTGTGGCAAAGATTGATTTGAAACAGGATGAGGGCAAGGAGAGGTTGTACTGGCAGCTGGGAGTTGGACGTTGCTGATCCCTGTGGGTCCCTTCCAACTCAGGGTAGTTTATGATTCTATTCAAGACTTAAAATTAATATGCAGAGAAGCATGAGCTGACTAGAAATTCACTCACTCATCCAACTTTAAGCCCTCATTACTGCTTAAAATGGCTAATGAATGATGTTAGGTGGTGATGACATTAAGAGTAAGCAGAGTGGAAATGCCCAAGCACTGGGCTGCTGGTAAACGTGATTTGTGCTTGGTGTGCGTTGGTCTATAAAAATGTCAGCAATCTTGATGTAGGCACATCTGCACTAAATTTGTGCAGCTTCTTCAAAAGTGCTGCTATTTGTTTTGACCAAAACAAACCCATGACATATTCCTGTTGTGGGTGTGAGCCCACAGGAGGATGCACCCAGCTCTGGCTGAGGAGAAAAATGCAGAGCTGTGGGGACTCCGTGAGGACGTGCAGCCACCCACAGAGTGACACGTGCTGCAGCTTCTGACAACACAGAATACCTTCCCTGATGGCTTTTTTCCCTCTCCACTAATCCTCCTCCCACTCAGCAAGAAAGGTGGCTGCACAGATGCCACGCTTTCAGCCTGACTCTGGAATAATTTAACACATCTCTGGAGAGCTGTTCCTGACTCTGCAGTGTTCAGCCTGTACCCTCAGATAAATAACACATCTAGCTACTGGTTGATTACTATTTCCTAGTCTTGCTCTCAGAATTCCTGCAAATTGTTGTTTTGCCAGAGAAGCTCTGAGGAGCCTTGCTTGGGTGGATGGAGCTGTTCTGTCCCCAGCTTCCCTCTGCCATGTGTTGCCATCCCCGTGAGTGTCAGCAGAAATGACTGTGCTCAGAATTTCTGATCAGAAATGCTAAACATGTTTGTCTGGTACAGAAATGCCAGCCTTCTGAACCTCAGGTAACCTCAGATGGTGTTTCTGACAGATCTGTACCTCTTCCTTGCTGCTGAAGGTTCCTCTCTGGATCTTTCTGTGTCAGAGGAGGCGTTTGCTCCTTTGAGGGTGGTTTGAGTACATGAGGTGTGTGATCCTGTCCCTGGAGAGCGTGTTCTGCCTTTGGCATCAGCTGCTACCTGGAGGGTCCTCTGGCAAGGGGAGGTGTCACTCACTGTGTCCTTCTGGCTGCTCTTGGTGTGCTGGCCAGCACACCAGATGGACACAGACATGGCAGCACCAGGAGAACAATCTCCACATGGTGTTCAGCCAGGTCAGGGCTGCATTTCATCCATGGCCACAAGAAGTTCAGAGGGTGCTATAAGGAAGTGTAACCTTACAGAAATAAATAGCAAGGCAGATAAGGTTTTACAGCAAGAGAAAACATCACAGGTTTTGTATAATCTGGCACTGGCCATTTTTGGTTTGCCAGGGTAAGTGTCTCTACTCTGTGTGGTTGATTGAGGAAATATGTCTATGTGTGTAACTCACAGGCTGGGTGGATTGAAATGATTCCTCTTCAGAGCCTAAGCTGGCTCTGTAAGTATAAACCCTACAAATTCCTCCTTTTTCAGGGTGAGGTCTTTCAAAGTAATCCAATTTTTACATTTTTGCACAATTCTTAATCCCATTCCATTCTTCCCTTGTATTTTGGGCACATTTGGAACTGTGCCACCACTTGACCCCACATATGTGCATCAGCTCCATGACTCACTTTGAGCATTACTTGCTGCCCATGATGAATGTTGGGTTTGTGTAACAGATCTCTGGCAGAGGGGTGAGCTCCCCAAGGTTTTGTGTGAATTAGAAGAATCTGGGATACCTTTTGTACACTTGTTTCATGCCTCAGTGCTTGACTCACGGCTCTAATCTGGTACCATCTCCAAGGCTTTATGTACCTTTTACCCGCCTACAGCTCAGATTGATTTCCCTCCTACTCACCCTTTTGCTCACTACTCTCCTCCCAGCTCTCCTCTAACTAATCCCTCTTGTTTCCCTCTGCTCTGTTTTGTTTGTTCCCTCTCTTCCCTCCTGTGTGTGCTCAGCCTGCCCAGCCTGGGGATGCCATGTGGGCTGTGCAGCCAAGGGGAAGTGCCTTGCTGGGCTCCTCAACAGACTGAGCACTTCCAGGAGTATTTTGGAATATGGATTTTCTTAACTGGCATTCCTTATCCTACACCACAACTCTCTTGTGCTGTTAATCCTAAGCAATTAGTTATTAGACTGTTTGGAATCTGTGTTTTGGAGAGAGACTCTGCATTTCCCAAACCATCCCCAGTCTCTGGGGAAATGTTGGGCAGCTTGAAGTTAGAAAAACAGCATAAGAAAATAGAGGGAAAATATTCTGGCTGTTTTGCACATGGTTGCTTTCATGGTATGCCCCTCAGCCTGCAAGTGAATTGTTTCTAAAGACAATTCCTCTAAGCACAGACAACAGATCCATTTCCCCAGTGCAGTCACACTCACAGAAATCCCAGTGAAACACTTACACATTAGCATTCTGCAATTTTATTGCTGCAGTACCCACTGTGGGTTAAGGCTCCTTGGGAAGTGCAGTCAATAACTTGTGCCATGACAGTTTGCTTTGGTTGAATGCACAGAAAGTTTAGAAAACAATACAAACCCAAATGGAACCAAACAGTTCATTGACCAGGAATATCCAAATGCCTCAGTGTGAGCTGATGGGATGGGAGCCACATCCTGGCAAGCACTTCATGGAGCTGGAGCTGAATCTTCCACCCCTTTAAGAGGGATGCTCTTGCTCTCTGTGCCCAAAGATCTTTCAGGGTCTCCAGGTCATTATTATCCTTCTTCTAATGAGCATGTTTTACTAAAGAGCAGGTATTTCCTATTTGATTTGATTTGGGGACATCACCTGAAGGAAGCCACAAAAAGTCAGTTTTCTCCCAAATCTTTATAACCCTGTATAGAAATGGTTGAAAGCTTCTTACAGCTGCTTTCAGGAGCACCTGTCAGTATTGTCTGAATTCACACAACTGAAATGAAGGCACAGAAATGGCAAAGCTCATTGCTGCTTTTGGGGGAGGGATATCAAACATGTCTCTTTTGGACAGGAACAAAGATGGGGGGCTGAGATCTCTCACCAGAGCCCACTGAAGTAGTTTGTCTTTATTGTTATTAATTGTAGGCTTGTCACACTTTAAAGGATCTAAGGGGCCTGTCCTGGGGGATCGTTCCTGTTTCTCTTTCAGACATGGTCAGGTGGGACTGGCAGTTTGACCTGCCTTCAATTCTACAAGAAGCAAAATCCTGAGGCTGTCTGGATTGGAGGTAAGTGAATGAATTCTCCTTTAGAAAGATGACGTTAGAAGTAGGGATAGCCCATTGTCCTCGTGCTTCCAAGATCTCCCTGGAGGAAGAGGACTTGTCCTAGCTTGGATAAACCTCCACAAAGCTACTGTGCTGCACTGGGCATTGGGAATGGGAGAAGCCATTCTGTGCCCTGCAGACACAGGAGAAAGGATTGTCAGCTGCAGCCCAAACGCCGGGGTTACGAAACCCAAAGCTCAGGAGGAATCTCCACCCTGCAAGGAGATCGGCATGGTGATCTGCAATTCCAAGGGACGGGCGGGGTGGCTGTGCTGGTTACAGCTCCAGGCAGGAACGACAGAGGATTTACAAAAGCTGGGCTCCTTCCCAGAGCTCTCCAGCTCTCCAGCAGTGTCTCCTCAAAGGTCAGCAGAGAGGGATTTTCCAGCAAGCATTGGGGCAGGACTCTCACTGGGGCTATGCCAGCCAAAAATACACTTGCAGGATCCTGGACAAGGAGTTGTGCTCTCAGCAAACACATTTCAGGCTCATGCAGAGTGTCCCATGGCCGTGTGTTGGGGTGGGGTGGTGACAGCTCCTCAGCTCCACACCAGCTTCAGGCACCTGAGCTAAGGAAAGCCCTGTTTGGTGGGGTAGCCCAATGCTGCAAGTACCAAATCCACAGCCAAAAAATGCTTTGCAGGAAGGTGCAGGTCTGTTGTCTCAGGGTTGTGTTTGTCATGGCTCCCTGTAACAGGCTGGGAGGGGAGGAAAAGAGGGTGAGGATTGCAAAGGGACTGCTTAGAACTGAAATGGATTGTTGGGAAGGTCTCACAGGTTAAGGACAGCTGGGGATCTGGGAGGCACTGGGTGTGCTACAGATTCACAGCAGGAAAGGGACTGACTCAGAGGGTTATGAGCCTGTCAAAGCACAAACGTCTGGAGAAGATGGACAGCTGATCCTTACTCCCTATGCACCATAAAGTAAGAACCAGGAGAAATCAAATTACATAGAATTATAGAGAGGCCAACAGAAGGAGGTAATTTTCCACTCTGGCCAGTTCCAGAGACAAGAGACCAAGCAAGATGAGCCTGAATGTTAATTACAGCATCTTGTAGGTGTGGGTTTTTTCCTCCCTGGAGGGGTGAGCAGCCCAGGGAGCACTGGGGAGAGCTCCTGGCCCTGCAGTGGCCTGTGCTGTGGAGGAACAGGAGGGACAGCATTGCTTGGGAGATGCCCCAGAGATTGGAGGCTTTGGGCCTGACTCAGGCCCGTGTGACTCACCTGCACACCGGGATTCCCATGGGAGCTGTGCAAAGCTCCTGTGGCTGACTCTACCCCAGCCCTCACCCCAGCCCTGCTGGGTGCCCTCCCTCCCTGCCCAGACAGGTGAGTGTCACCTGCACACACTGCTCAGTGAGCCTGGCAGTGTACATCTGAGCAAAGTTACCTCCAGAAATGCTTCAGCTGTCGTTCAATTTTTCCTTTCTCTCTTTTGCTGTCCTCCCCAGGGATGTCTGCCTGTGAATCTCAGTACCACATGCATGCCAACAAACCAAGGTGTATTAACAGACAGAATGTGAAATTCAAGTGAAAGAAACAGTCTGCAGGACAAATCTTATGGGCTAAGCAAGGTAAAACATCCTCAGGATAAGTAGTGAGCTGGCAGAAAAGCCCCTGCCCAGTGCCAGCACTGCCCTCTGCCAGTGGCACTGCTCCCTGGGGACCTCCACTCCCAACTGCCCAGAACACTTCCATGTTCTGGAGATGGGGAGCTGCAAGGAATTGTCTGGAAATCAGGCCACTGACTCTATCAAAGGCCTGCCAGAACAATCAGCAGCCCCTGTCCAAAGCCTTGTGGCACCATGCCTCATGCAATTCTATTATTACTCTTTAAATAGCCCCAAAATGTTGGGTTTTTCCTTTCCTGTAAACTACTGTGAATTGCTGACACAAACACAGGGCTTCTGACTTCTCTAGGGTTAACCTTTCTTTTCTTGCTCATGCCTGCAGTGTTATATTGTCACTGGGAACTGAGCAGCAATTAACAATTTATGTTTTGTGGGAGCTTGATTCAACTTGGCTTCTAGCTTTGATGAGTTTTCTATGGCATTCTCAATAATACATTATAAAATACTGACATGTTCTAAAATAGTTAATCTTTTACTAGTTTTCTATGTTCAGAACCATGCTCAGCCCCCAGCCATTTCAATAATGCTTCAAGGAAGGTATATACTGAGAACACAGGGGCAATTATGTTACTCCAACAGCAACCTGATAAAATATTAACATTTCTTATGAAATTTTTCCAGAAGGAAGGAGAAAAATCATCACAAAGCTAGAAGCTTTTCAGTGGGAAAAGCCTTTTTTCAGCACAAGATTGTTAAGTAACACCATTAAATATTGAATGATGCTGAGGTGTGCCAGTACACAGCCTCATTCTGGCCCAGTGTGATGCAGATTTTATTTCTTCCTCTGCAGAAATAATGAAATCCTGTTTTAAACCACGATGGAAGAACCAATCAGATGAAATCTGTACCTTGCCACTACTACTCTTATGATTTGTTAAGTTCACTGGAATGAGTAACACAGTGTGAATAGAACATGTTAAATACCCTTTGGCAATCAGTGAAGTACAATAATCATTTAAAAGACAGGAATTACCAAATTCCATGTGCAGCTGGTGCCACATCAAACCAAAGAGAGCCTTGTCTGGGTGATTTTCACCTCTGCACTCTCATTTTGTATTTCACCAGAGCTGTTGAGAACAAATAAATAATAAATTGAACAGCAAAAAGCAAGTCATTCTGGGCAGCCTCTGGCAGCAGTTTGCTCTATAATGCTGTTTGGTGAGCTGGAAGCATCCAGCTCATTTCCTAAAGAGCATTTTCTGCTTAGGTCGGGGCTCTATTAATCTGTTCAAGCCAATTCTCTCCAATCCAAACCATCTGTATTTGGGAAGATCGTGGCTGATTTGGATTCTCTGTGTGTCTGCTGTCAGCAGGCGATTAAAGGTACGAGGGATTTACGGTGTAAAGTCTCTCTACTGGCATGTTACAGTGACCTTCTAAGTAGCATCTCTCAATGTTTGGGTAACAGTTGGTACAGTTAAGTCCAGCAGGGAAACAAGAACAGCCACAAGTACTGGAAATGGCTGAGCTGTGGCAGTGTAGGATGGCTGCAAGGAGTGGGGATGGCTGAGCTTTCAGTGTTCCACCGGGTGTTTTACTGGCAGCTCCCAAAGATTCCTTGACAAACACACAGCAATGTTCAGGTACCATTTTTGTACCAGGAATTCCCAGGGGAGTGGTGAAGCAGTCACAGGTCTGGCCCAGGAAGCCACTGCTCCATGTTGTCCCTGTGCCCCTGCCCCGTGCCCCGGCTGTGTGCAGGGCATGCAGCACTCACAGGGCTGCCCACAGCTTCCCCTCCTGCACAGGTGCAGCAGCCCCAGCCCTCATGGAGAACTGCCAGCCATAAGACACACTAAATCTATTTTTCAGAAAGTTGTAAATAATTCATGGGGCTTGGTTCTATAAAGAGGCCAGTTATAAATCATCCGAGCGGCACCTGGAGACTTCTGATGTCAGCATTATCACATGAATTACATCTCTCCAGGGCCATCTATTATTGTAAACACAATTCCAGAGAGGAATTATGCATGTAACATGCACAGGCAAACAAACAAGTCATCTTCAGCCTGGATTCAATGCTGAAGCTTTGCAATTCAACTGAGTTGTTAGTGGCACTAATTTTCTGCTCTGGCCTCAGAGATCCTTTCATTCTGCTCCTCCACAGGTGCATTTTTCCCTGGGGAGAAACCTGTTGGTGCTGGACTGTACACCACTGGCAGCCCAGGTGCTGTGAGGTGCAAGGATAAAAACCATGGATGTGATTCCAGAGGGACATGAACATGTGCTGCAGAAAAGATCTGCATTCTGAGGTATCCACATATCACCATCTTTACTGTGCTGGGATTACAGTCCACTTACAGTAGTTGCATTACTCTAACTGTTTCTTTTTCATTCTGTACTTCAGAAACAGAAATATTCTTGAATAAAAACATGCCAGGTTCCTGATGGTTTCCAACTCTCAGTGCCAGCACAGAACGATTTGGAGGCAAAGAACTGAGATGTGTTTATGGACTGAATGAAAGGACTCCTGAAATCCTGGTTTCCGTGGTATCCAAGAGATGGGACGTGGTGGAGATGCTTCTGTTCAAGCAGCCAACTAGGTGAGTGAAAAGCAGGGGGGCAAAGCTACACCTGGAGGTGGGAATGATCTGAGCTCGGAACAAAGAGGAATAAAACCAAATCTGTCTTGGTAAGAGGCCTGTGGAGCCAGCCTGGTGCTCCTGGGGAGCCCTGGCCGGGCACAGAGCACAGGCAGGTGCTGGGGAAGCCCCTGCCCGGCCCTGCCTGCCTGCAGCACGTGTGCTTTATGGCCAGGAGGGAGCCGTGGCAGTACAAAGGCTGAGCTCAGCCTCCCCAGGCTGGACTTTAACAGCTCGTGCTCAGCCCCGAGGCACTGCTGGCTGGGCAGAGGTCACATCCTTCCTGCCCCGAAGAGGCTCTGGAAAGGCTGGAAAAATGCTTTCTGGCCTACAGACTGGTGTGGAATCTCTCCAGAAAAAGGGATCTCCTTTTTCCCTTTCCGCTTGGCTCCGTGGAACAGAAACGGGTACAAAGCACCCGAGCACACAGAGCCTTCAGTGCCCAGAAGAGCCTCGTGCGGGGCTGTGGTGACAGATGTGTCCCGTGCCAGCAGCCCCACGTGCCTCTGGCAGCACATTGCATAAACGTGTCCGGGCACCGCTGCCACGGAACTCCCTGCACAGCCTCCGCTTAGGCAGCCCGTGCTGCCAGGAGACAGCAGAGATCACAAACGGAGATTATTAGCACGGGAGGGGCACGGCCGGGCCGCCCCCAGCTCAGGGCAGAAAACAAATCAAGGGCTCTTTTACAGCTAAAGCGGGACTTGATTCTGCCCAGACGCCGCTCCAAGTGCCCAGTGTGGTGTTCCCCTAAAACCCGTGATGAGAGGGGAGAAATGTCACAGGGAGGGACCAGCTCCGAGTGCTCCGGAGAGCCGCGGGCAGCGGGGGCTTCGCTCCTGCCTGTCCCGAACCCGGGACACATCCCGGGATAGGCTCGGTCCCGCACGGGAACACATCCCGGGATAGGCTCGGTCATGCACGGGAACACATCCCGGGACACATCCCGGGAAAGGCTCAGTCCCGCACGGGGACACATCCTGGGACAGCCCCGGTCCCGCACGGGGACACATCCCGGGACAGCCCTGGTCCCGCAGGGGGACACATCCCGGGACAGCCCCGGTCCCGCACGGGGACACGACAGCCCCGGTCCCGCCCCGGTCCCGCGCTCGCAGCCCAGGCCCGCCGCTGCCGCTGCCGCTGCCGCTCC
>JAODKT010002484.1:286132-303803 GCA_027576195.1 Cossypha heuglini
CGGCCGGGCCGGCGGCGAACAAAGAGCCGCGGCCGGCGGTGCTGCGGGCGGGGGCGGCCGCCCCTCGCCGCCTCCTCCTCCCCGCAGCGCTGCCCGTGTCCCCGGGGAGCGGCCGCGGGGCCGGTGCGCCGGGTACCGCGTCAGACACAGCCTGGCCCCAATGCAGATGGAGCTGATAAGCGGGGTAGGAGCCGCGATAACTAATCACCGTGTGCCGGCTTTATCAGCCGATGTTTTCTGCAGAACCAAACAAATCGTACAGGCATGAGGAGAACAGTGCGGTGTACTTTAGGTGAATGTTAAAAATCTTATTTAATGTCCTTTTTGTTTCATTGCCTTGGTCAGGTGCTCCTTTTCTTAGGAGCCAGTGTCACAGAGCATCAGCAGTGGGCAAGGCTGCATTACCGCGCTGTGGTTTCAGGGTATCGGCTGTTAGGAGCACACGTATTGCTTTTATTTTTACAGGAGTGAATAGTAATTGCTACAGTATTGCTTCCGGTTTTGTGGGGCTGAGCACAACGGGTGATGTGTCAGTCTGTTTGTGGTGTAGAAGAAACTGACGTTAAAAACATCTGCCTTGTGAAGCTGACACACAGTATCTCTTACCTGGTGTATTTCAGAGGCACCGAGTCTGCATGACTGGAACGTTTAATTCTCATTGGGAAGGAGCTTCCCGGGCAGGGGCGGGTGTCGTTCTGTTGTTGTTAAATTATAAAGCTGAGAGCTGAGTGATTGCAAATCTGTATGTGTGTGAAGGTAGGGGAGAGGAGAGGGTGTTGCAGGAGCCTGGGTGGTGTAGAAGGCAAGCACAACAGCGGAGGAGAACCTTCTCCTCCTTGGGCTGTTCATAAGCCTTCATATGAGTGCAGCAGTGCCTGGCATCTGTCCCCAAGCGGCTTTGGCCAGCCCCGGAGCATTGCCTGACCCTGCAGGTAGCTGGGCCCACTGCCGAGCCATCTGCAGGGCCCTGCTTGCCCCGGGGCTGCCAGAGGGCCTGGGGGATCCTGGCTGCTCCTGGGGGGCCTGGGGGATCCTGGTTGCTCCTGAGGGGCCTGGGGGATCCTGGTTGCTCCTGGGGGGCCTGGGGGATCCTGGTTGCTCCTGAGGGCCTGGGGGATCCTGGCTGCTCCTGAGGGGCCTGGGGGATCCTGGTTGCTCCTGAGGGGCCTGGGGGATCCTGGCTGCTCCTGAGGGGCCTGGGGGATCCTGGCTGCTCCTGGGCTGCTGGGCGGCTTTGCACAGGCTTAGGGGACAGCTAAAGGCAGTGGGCCTTGCTGTCCCAGCATGGGCATTCCAGAACATTTGGTTGGAGCTGCTTTTGTGCTTATATTAGCAAGTGTGATCTGTGAGGAAAAGGGAAAGCTGGGCCACCCTGCCAGGTCCCAGGGAGGTGGCTGAGAACATCATGCTGCAGCTTGGCTGCTGCCTTTTCTGTTGTGCGTGCGCTCGCTGTGTCTTTTGTCCCTGCCTCGACATATGCTGGTACTTGCACAGAATGCTAAAGAGAAACGGATCCAGGCAGAAATGTGCTGGCTGCTCTCACCTTGGCTTGGAGATGAAGGGATCTCTGGAGAGCAGGGGCTGCTTCTGCCATGATCCTGAGCCCCAGCTGGTGCTGGGGGCCTGGCCTGTGCAGCAGGGGGCAAGGAGATGCGTTTGACACTCGTCTCCCAAGGTAAAACTAAGCTGTTGGAAAAGGAGCTGCTGGGAAAAGAAACACTGGTCTCTCAGCAGTGACCAATGTCACAGCTGCAGTGGTGACCACAGCCACACTGCCTGAGGGACAGGAGACTGTGCTTTGTTTCCTGCTTTGCTGTGCAGCTGCTGATGCTGGACACTTCTCAGGAAGAGCAGTGACCATCTAATACTACACCAGGAGTCCACAAATGGAAATAGGATGGAAGAAAGAGGGAAAAGGGACTGAGGGAGGGGTGGCATGGGAAGGATGCAGGTGGTACTCACAGCCTGTTGGGCTGTAGTTTCATGACCCTGAGAGCCTGACCTGCTGTTGAGTCTCTAGTAATGGGCAGAGGAGAGCATGGAGGGGGGGAGGATGGTCTCTCTCAGGAAGGTGGCTGTAAGAAAGCTCTAGTAGAGCTCAAGAGGGCTGAGGAAGGTGTGCTGACAGCTCTCTGCATGCTGGCTTGTGTGGGTAATGACTTCCCGCTAGCATTGGCTTGGACTTGGCTCATCATTTTTTGGAAAGCAAAGCTCTATTAGCTGTGAGGGAGCTGTGAGAGGCTGGGTTGCATATGTGGACGTATTCAGCCTATTCATTTCCTTTGTTCCTGCCTGGGTTTGAAATGCGGTTTGCAGATCTGTTGTAGAGGGGTTTTGGAGGGCTTTGAGTGGCCTTGTGCAGGGCTTCCACTCCTGGCACATTTGCTGATTGGAAAATGCCGTGATTTACATGCAAGCTGGACTTGCTGAGTGCTCTCCAGAGAGAGAAGCAGCAATCTCTGCTCCAGAGCAGAGGCACAGGCTTGCCTGCTGCTTGCACAGCTGATGTGTGTGGTAGGCGTGGAGCAGGCCTGGGCTGGGAGCGTGTCTGCAGAGCGGGGCCTGCCCTCATCCCCGTGGGGAGCTGTGCTTCACAGGGTGCCTTCCACGGGGACACTGCCCCTTTGCCCAAGGACTCTCACCGGTGCTGGGACGCTTGGCTGTTGGGCATTTGGGGGTCACTGAGTCACAGGGGATGAGCCGACCATCGCACTTTGTTGTGGCAGACCCTGTTGTGTTCACAGATCAGCCTGCTTGTAAACCTGAACTGTAAAGTGCTTTATATTAATTACTTTAAAGTGGTTGTAAATCAGATCATATCCTGCCAATTTTTCCTTGGGCCAGGCTGCCCAGAGGGTGTTGAAGCTCCATCCTTGAGGCTGTTGGGGACCATCGGGACACAGGCCTGGGCAACCAGCTCTGGCTTCGAAGACATCCGGGTGACTCCAGAGGCTCGTGCCAACCTCAGCCCCTTTGCAGTTCTGTGAAATAATATTTATACAGGCTCCTGGAAGCTTGGGTGCTTTCATGCAATCTCCAAATATCAGTGTATATATAAACTTGCAGCCCTTTGTGGCAGAAAATATTTGTGAATGAAGTGTACCTCTTGTTTGTTTCGGTTTGGGTTTCTTGAGAGTCAAATGTTGCCCACACAAATCCACAAATATTTTGCTTTCTCAGTGTCCTTGGATGGAAGCAAAACTTGCAGCTTCTTGGATCTTGTTTGCTTGAATAAAGAATGGGACTTCATAAAAAAGATCCTTGAAGATTGTCTTTTTATACTTTAAAATATTAGGGGGAAAAAGGTTAAAAACTGGGGGGAAAGCATATGTGAGACTGTTCTCTGGAGTTCCAGCATTCTTCTCTTTTCAAGTCCTGTTTAACTTCTGTGACTTGTGATTGAGTCAATTGGAATTAGAAGCTTCCTACTGAGATGACATTTTGTCATGCCTTAGAAATTATCAAAAGGATCTTATGTTCCTGAAATTATCTCAATGTGTGAGATACAATCCCATATGCCTCAAGATAAATAATTCTGCATGTAATCACTGCAGCCTAACCTTTCATCTTAGTTCTTGTGTGCTGTGCTGGGCAAACCCTTGTGCCTGAGGAATGAATCCTGAAGGATTTCAGGACCTCAGAAGCCTGTGTGGTGCTTCACTTTACTGAGACACACTTTGGGGAAAGGGAAACAAGCCCAGTTCTGAGTGTGATGGAAATGGCTCCTAAGGACAGGACGGATTCCTGAAAAGCACAGGCTCACCTGTAATGGGTCTGCCATTAGGATAAAGAATAAGCCAAGATTTGCCACAGTGGTGCTGTGGTGAAGTGCAGCTCGTGCTGTGCTGGATAAACTGTCTGTCTGTGCAAACTGTTTCAGACTGAGGCATATGGGAGCTTGCCTTTTGTGCCTCGTGTTTACATGTTCCTGCTGGATTTGTTGCTCTGGAATGATCTCCCTCGAGGGTGTCTCCTTCCCGGTACTCGAGTGTCATGTTAACAGATCCATGAGATGGGGCTGCAGAGGCCTCAAGACAACGATGTTGTTGCTCATGATCAGCAGGATTTATTGGGGAGGAGAAGGGCTGTGATTTTCCCTCCCTGCCTGGGCTTGGTGACAGCAGTGAAGTGGGAGCTCAGGGCCAGATTTCTCTACTTTGCATTGAAGCCAGCCACAAACTTTGGAAGTCATGGCAGTGCTGAGTTGTTGGGGCAGTGTCTGTTGTAGATGGCTGCAGTTAGATTTCAGGTGCTGTTTCCTTTCGTGTGGCCTCAGTGCAAGTGCTGTGCCTTGCTGCTCACCTGGCTTCCACAGCCAGAGGTGTTTCCTGAGCCCAGGCTGTCCCCACAGAGCCCTGCCAGGACTGTGCTGGGGTTCCAGAGCCACATCCCTTCATCGCCTGGCCACCAGCTCGGCTCCTGGAGCGGCACTGGAGCAGCAGCTGCTGTGGCACTGCCTGAAGGAGCAGGGCACTGATGTGCTGGAGAAGCAGCTTATGGCCACTGTGGCTCCTCAGCTCTGAGGTGGAAATGGGCAGTGTGGGGGGACCAGTCTGCCCAGGGAGGCACCCCTGGCCCCATGAGCTCCAGCCCAGCCGCTGCGTACCTGAACCTGGAGGCTTTCTGTGAAAACCCCTTGAGATGCACCCTTTGTCACCAGCACTGAACACAGAGCCTTTAAATGAGAGCTCTGTTGTTTCTGCTCTGAATATTCCAGTTACGTAAAAGCCTCACTCTGCCGTCTGAGTGTGAGAGGGGCCTCCCCTGGTCACAGCACTGACAGTGTCTTAGCAATAAGCAATTCAGAACAGTGAATTTTTTATTGACCCTGAATTGTTTTTATAGACTCTAAGTGCACTGGCTTCAGGGATAGCATGAAAACCTTCAATGATGATTAAAAAGTCCAGGTAAGGAAGCATTTCATAAATGCCAGGGCTTGCATACCTACTTGTGTGGCAGAATATCAAAGTAGGCTGTGGTTCTCAGGAGGTCAATAGATTTTTATAACAGCCTGCATTTTAAACCAGCTTTTGAGGAGTTATTGGCATGTTTTGGTCACTAGTGCTGACACTAAGTAGATTCTAGTTTTATCATAAAATGAGTGTAAAGGCATTGAAGGAGGCTCTGCGGGAGGCGAGGTGTGCTGGTTTTAGCGATGGCCCGTTCCGGATGTCTCTGCCTGTCCCTGCTGTCCCCTGTGCTCCGGGCGGTGCGCAGGTGGGGCGGCCCGTGGCTGTGCCTTCGGCAAGGGGGCGGATGAGCGCTCCGTGGGCAGGGCTGGCCGCTGGAGGGCGCTGCGGGATGCGGAACGGGAGCCCTGCTTCTCTCTGCGCAGGGGCCATTTTCCTGGGGAGCAAACACGGGCTGGGAGCCCCACACCTGCTGGGGAGCGGGCACCCCCCCGGCACAGCTTGTGCTGAGAGTTACGGCTCACAAATCTCTGACGGGAGTTTCTGTGCTTTGGTTTGAAAATACCACCAGGCGCGGTACGAGTGCCAATGAGCTTATCTATCAGAAGGGAGGCGGTGTTACATCTCAGGGTGTTGTGGGAACAATTCGGCCCTGCATTTCTGGGCTGGTGCTGTGTCTCCAGGCAGTGGAAGGTTCTGTGAGATACAGTGTTTATCCATCCTGACCCAAGCGCAGCTCCTGCTGTGGGGCGGGCTGCCTGCACAGGTGCTGTAGGATCCAGAGGTGGTGCTGTGCGTGCAGCCTGGTGGCAGCTCACTGATTTCTGCTGGACTGGCCTGAATTGACAACCTCTCAGTCCCAGAAGACTGGATGGGCCAAGACCTTTGCTTAATTAAACTCTGTGCAGTATAAACTGGGACTTTCTGGGCAAGCTGGAAACTTCCAGGCCTTGTAATAGCAGTGAGGGCTGGATTATCCAACAGCTTCAGTCAACAGAAAGTCGTGGATGTGATAACAATGTGCAAAAGTAGCTTGATTTAATTATGGTTAAATTTTGGCATTGATGAGCAGAGAAATCTCATTAACTTCCATAAATTTCTCCATCTTCTGCTTTCACTGCTACTTCCCCTCAAATGTTTCGTTTTGTTGAAGAGGAGGGTTTCACTGTAGCAGTAGAAGTGCTGCGGGGCAGCTGTGTCCCTTTCGGGAAGAAGTGCAGTGTAATCTTGTGTACATTGTTATTTTGGGTAAGCTGGCCAGGAATGTGGTGCGGACTGGGTGACTCCCACCTCCAGCACTGCAAGGAAGGAATGTTGTTTTACTGCTGCTGTGCTCAGGGCTGGAGCTGCTGCTAGTCAGTGCTAACACCTGGCAGGGTTTACCTGCGACTGCAACTGTGGCTTTCAGAACTATTTAACTGTCATGCCATGCACGGAGTTTTAAGCTGCCCTCTTTCTAGTGCTGGAGTGTTCTCTCCCCCTGCTCCCATTGTCTTTTCCTTTCCCCTGCCAGAAAGAAGGAAGAAAACCAAATCCTTAGGAAAGGGATTGTTTTCTGTAGAGGACTAGTAGTTAATTTTAAAATAAGAGATGTGGCTAAATTGCACAGGCCT
This sequence comes from Cossypha heuglini, assembly GCA_027576195.1. NCBI lineage: Eukaryota > Metazoa > Chordata > Aves > Passeriformes > Muscicapidae > Cossypha > Cossypha heuglini. Next base: position 292,656 of record JAODKT010002484.1, read on the forward strand.
AGAAGCTAATTGCAGTTAAAATAGTTAAAAATAAACCAACCTACAAAAACAACTCAAAGCCCCAACAAAAGAAATCCGGAAACTTGATTTCTGAGATGGATTATGGAATTAATTGAGATGTATTATATCTGCCAGGTGATGTCTTCACTGGCAACAGACTTGATGTGTGTATTTGTAATTGTTCATTTTTTTCCCTCCCTCCATTTGACCATAATTCCTGTGTGCTGGCAGGCTGTAGGTGTTTATCAGAATCCTGATTTCTGGGATTTAGGAACCTTGCCTGTAACCAAAATAAATATCTCCAGCTGTGAGAGCACTGGCTGTTCTGAGGAATCATTCCATGAACGAGTTGGGCTTTGCCATTAAGCCACAGCACCTTGTTTTTGTGCCTCACTGCAGGGATCAGTGTGGCTGCATTGGAGTCCTGCCAGCTCAAGTCAGGTTTTCCTGTTTCCATGTGGTTTATCTGCTGGAGAGGAGCAGAATGGTTTGGAACGGGGAGCACAGCCATGCAGTCAGCTCTCCTTTGGCACATCCTAGTGTTGAATAATCCTGGCTTGAGGGTGGAAAGTATGTTCTGTAATCTGTGTTGGTTTTAATTGAAGGCACTTCAAAGTCTGGCTCTCTTTAAGCACCTTTATGTTATGTAGATGGTCACACTGAATTCATGGTGGGCTTTTGTAGGGATGGGAGCGATGAGTCGTGTGCAGGAGAAGGTGTCCTGGGGTGGCTCCCTCATGGATGGTCTGTTTGGAATCTGGTGTGGTGGGGAAAATCTGCTTTTGGCCTCTTCCTGGTGGCCCTGGATGTAAGGTTTGCAGCATGCTGCTCTGGAAGCCATGTGGACAAAAATGTCTCCTCACAGAAGTGCTGGGATTTGGGGTGAGATAAAGGAGGCCAGGCTGAGACCGTGGGTGATGGAGGCAGCCCAGGTGCCTGGAAATGGGGCTGTACTGGCTGCTCCCATCAGAGGTACTTCAGCCTGATCTATAAAAATGATTTATGGGGTGCCTGTTGTGGCTGCCTCCTTAGCAGTGGGCCCTTGTGGCACTGCCGGGTGTGTGTGGTGTGCTGAGGACCTTAATTTGGTGCTGGTTTTTAATATGTGCTGAGGACCTTCAGCTGGTGCTGGTCTCAGTGGTTGATCCCAGGACAGTTCAGTTGCACCTGCACCCTCTACTTGAGCAGAGGGAGTCGAGGCTGATGGCTTCTGGAGCAGCCCACACAAATCTAGTGGATTTGCAGTGCTGAAAGAGAGAAGCTGCTTTCTCTTGTACACCCGTGGCCCAGTACAAATCTGCAGACAGCATCCCGTGTCTTTGTGGGGCTGTGGAGTTGCAGTGACTTCTGGAAAGGTGATGGAAGTCAGAGGTATGTGGCATGAGCTGCTGGGGTGGTGGTGGAGGGTGTGTGTGCAGGGAGGGCACTTGCTCTTTGGTGGCTGTGAGCTGTGAAATTGTGGATCTCCTGAATCCAGAGCTTTGGCTAGAATCCTGGCCCTGATGAAGTCTGATGAAGTTTGTCTAAAAGCAGCTCATCTGTAGTCATATGGGAATGTTAAATGGATGAATTCCCTAGCAAACAAGTGGAGTTTTTAACCTTTCTTTAAAGATTTCTGGAGCTGACCGTTGCTGCTGTTTGTGGTGGGGGGAGTGGTGTGAGGGAGAAGTGGTGTGTGGACAAAACTGTGTCTGGGCTTTGTGCTTGTGCTGATCCAGCCTCATTAACAAAGCAGCAGCAGTGATGAGCAGTGGACTTGCTTCTCTGACCTCTGCTCTTGGTACAGTGATGTTTGATGGCTTGGCCATTGTTTGTAACAGTTGGGCTGAGAGAACTTGAAGATGCTCTGTCTTGGACAGGTCTTGCTTACATGCAGCTCCATTTTATAGCTGTGATAATGGTGTCACTGTGTAGTGTTCAGGGTTGCAGGAGCACCTCCCTGCCTCACTTCATATGTGCCTCCACCCCTTTTGTTAAAATGCAGTCTAAGTGCTAAAGCACCCATCCCAGTGGGTGGGTGGGCACTTGAGCTGCAGAGCTGCCCAGTCCAAGGAGTGGGGGCTTGGGCAGCTCAGGTGCTGTGTGCCACAGTGAGGGGCACGTTCCTTGCACAGCCTGGGCTTGTTTTGGATAAGTGGTGGAGGCTCGTGTTTGGGTATTCATCCTTGCTGCTGTTTGGTTTGTTTCAGTTCCATCTGGTCCAGTTTGGTAATTTACTGTTTTATTCCTTATTCCCAGTGTCCATAGAAAAACAGTCAGTCCTCAGGCTCAGGTAAATGCCTGTGCATGCCTGGGCTGGAGTGTGTGTGAATAACAGCACTCCTGCTGCCGTGGCCAGAGGAGGCACTTTCTGTTCCCCGTGGGAAGGAGCCTTGCTCTGTGCTTGTCCCTGGCAGGGCAGGCTGCTCCCAGCAATGCTGGGACACACCTGGCTCCTCACAGTGTCCCTGCTGGCTGAAGGGCTGCACAGCAGAGCTGGCTGTGGGCCTTTAGGAGAGATAATGGGCAGCAAACCTGAATGGATTGTTCTCTTTTTAAGGCAGCACCATAGATATTTTTTCCCAAATTTTGTTTTTTGTACGAAGTGGATCATCCTGATGCTTCTGTTGCCTCTCTTAGCCAGAAACTATATTCTCATTCTGTGTTCTAATTAGCATGATAGAGATGATGTTGCATTTTCCTGCCCTGTGTTGAGGCTGAGATTTAACTTATCCCTGTTTAGGAGCCAGCTGCATCCCAAGGAGGGGTGCCTGTGCCACGCTGTAACCACAGAATGGCACAGGTGGGTGCAGCAAAGGCCAGCACATCCCCCTGTCCTGTAGGTCTGGCCTGGCTCTCTGGGAACAAGGTAAGTTGTTTCTTTCAGGGACATCCTGCAGATGTACTAGAGGTTGTGCCCAGTCAAGTCACACAGTCAGGTTTTGGTTTTGTCTTAGCTAGTTTCTGTTGTAGTTTGAAAGTCAAACATTATAAACCAGACTGTGCTAAGTGGTTACAGGCTGGGTGTGGATTACCTGCCAGGTCATTTGTCACCATGTTCCTGCATGTTCCTAATGCAGGATCCTGACAGAGCCCCTTTGGAAGCTGTTGAAACCATGGGCCCTTCACAAACTGTTAGTGACTGGCTCAAAGTCTGCCGAGTTAAGATGCTGGAGTTTGTAGCTAAGGTGTTTTCAAGTCTTATGGTGACCTCCTTATATGATGTGCCTATCTGTGTCACTTTTTTCCTTAGCCAAAATTTGACTTGGAACTAGTGCATATTTTAAAGCATTTCAGTCACAGCTTTAGTCACTGTTTAGATTGACATTGTTCTTAAAGAAATGCCTCTTAACACTGCTTGAATTGATTTAGCAAAACCCTGAGTGGTTTCTTCAGCCTGCTGACATCATGAGAATTTACCTTTAATGCCTTATGCTGCTGTCATTTTATTTTGGGTCTGGTCAGTTCAGTTCTGAGCTACTTGTGCGTGCATTTGTGTTATTTCATTTCACTCAGTGAGAGGTGATCAGCTGTAATTCAGTACAGGTACCTGTACCCTGCATGGCTCCCAGCAGTTCTGAGTGTGCCCTACAGGGGGTGAAGTTGTTGTTTCAAATTCCCAAAACTTGGACAGGAAGTAGCTTCTGTGCGAGAGGGAGGTCAGAGGTGAGTGCTGAGCTGGCTGCTGCAGCTGTAGCTGGTGAGGGAAATCACTGAGCACTCACCACTTTTGGTCCCCTCTGTGTAGGACCCCAGAACTGTGATGTTTGGGAAGTGACGCTGGGGTCCCCAGCCCCGTGTCCCTGCAGGCTGGAGCACACATGCCCATAGGATAGCTAGCCTTTGGTAAGGCTGGGGTGTGCTACAGAAGCTCTGTGTGTCACTGCTCGCTGTTGCTGTGGAAACTGGCTTCCTGGTTTCCTGTGTCTCTGGCATTCACCTGGGCCGTGTGTTTCCTGTGGGTATGGTTGGTGGTCTCAGTGCTGCTGCCTCTTGTTTTCTCACTCGTGTCCCTGGGGCTCGGTGTTAAACTCAAGAGCAAGCAGAGGTGGAAGGCCAGCGTGGTGGTCTCTGCTGAGGGGCTTGTGCCCAGCATTGGGGCCAATTCTTGACCTTAGGATTTCATCTGGGATCTCTGGTTGCAGTCTGTGCCCTTTCTGTCTCCCAGGTAGAGGTTCTACTCCCTGCAGTTTTCAGGAGAGGTTGAAGTCCTTCTCCTCTGTTAAACTGCCCATTAATGTTGTGTCAGTCCTTGGAGTGGTGCTGCTCAGACTGGAATATCCTTGCTGTTTCAATGACACTAAGGAGATTTTTCTTTCTGAGAAATCTCGAGTCTTCCAGTCAGCTGTTCCCTGATCTTGGGAGCACATTTACTGTGTTCAGTAAAAGCAGCTGCAGTATGGGCTTGCATACAGGACAGACACCATGCCATGGAATGTGTTAGGCTGTGTGTGCCCATCTCCAGTGGGATCCTGTAAAGGAGGCAGTTCTGTGCCACTGCAGTTTGGGCTCTGCAGCTCCAAGCTGGTTTTCTCTCTTTGCTTTGTACAAAAATTGGACTTTGTGTAGATTGTGTCTTTATTTCTGGAAGGAGATGTGACTTCATTTAAACCTGCCTGGAGGAAATGGAGTTTGTTCTTCAGACTTGTGTTAATTTGTGTGATCCCAGGAGCTTTTCACTGCTGTGCTTCAGTCACTGTAACATGCATTTGTGTTCTTGGAAGAAAAATGCTGTTCTTTATTCCCGAGGTTGTTGACTGAGCTCTCTAAAAGTCCTTGTGGTGTCAGGAGCATCCAGCCCTGTGTGTACCTCATCATCTCTGCAGGCAGCAGTGGGATACAGGGTCAGGAATGAGCAGGTAGAAGCAGTCATTTCTTTACACAGCTGCTTGCTGTGGAGGCTGATGCCCTGCCTGTAACTTGCCTGAGGAGTTCAGCATTGCTGTGCCCTCTGCTCCCTTCCTTTTCTGCCTCTTTGAGGAACATGCATCTGTGCTTCCCTGGGACAGGCTCCTGCTCTGGGATGCTGAATGACTGACCCTATTGCAGCACTTCTGCAAAACCTGGATTCTGAATGTGCCTTTTGTTCGGGGCATCGAGCCCCACTTAGCATCCAGAATGCCTGGCAGGACACAAAGTGCAGCCTTTGTTTTAGATAATGAGTGCTGAATATTGTAATGAGTGTTTCTTAGTCTAGTCAGTGTCAAGTACCATTTTGGGAACAAGTGACTGAGCTAACCTCTGAGCTTGGTCTGGCAACAATCTATTTATTGATAGAATGTCACAAATTTGGAAGGAATTCCTCAGAAGCAATCAATACAACTAAAAATCAAAACAAACTGCCACCCCAAATCCAACAACCAATGCAAGCAACACTCCAACCCCCCTAAAACACTTCCAAGCCTTCCATCAATGTATATGCAGAAATTACTGATACAAACCAAAGAAGCACTCAGTATCACTATCACTGTATTTCTCTTTAGAGTCTGTTCTTTTAGAGTGTGTAAAAGACAAACATATTCCATGAAAAGGAAAAGAATGCCTTTAAATTAAGATAGTACCTACTTTATTGCTCTTGAAAAGCACCTTCAGTGCATGTATGCATGGGGAAGAACTTCTGCAGCTGAATTACTCAGTCTCCTGCATTGGGCATATTCTTTTACTCCAGTTGTTTTTCATACCACCTTAAATTCTGTTCTCATCTTTGACTGTTCATAACTTATCCCTGTATGTCAGTGGATGCACTGGAGAAGAAGTGAAGAATTCCACTGTGGGATTTGTGCTTCCAGCCAGGAGGGGCTGTGTTTGCCCCTGCTCAATTGCCCAAATCTAGTCAGCCTTTAGCCTGGATTAGTAACTGAACAGTTTTCTTCTTTGTGAGACACCACAGTTCTCGTGTGGAAGAGCCTGCTAGCCCAGGCTATCCATTTATATAACAAATAAATGCTCATAATGAACAGAAAGAGTCAAGTCTTTGTGAAAGGCTGCTGATTGTAAAGTGAGCAGGAAAGGAAGGGGGAGAAGGAGGCAGAACATGGTGTGCAAGTGGGTTGGAAACAGCAGGGCTACAAGCAGGATCCAAAAGCCTGACACGAGATGTTGCTGGTGAGAGCAGATCCCTTCCCCATTGGCTTGGCCTTTTCACTGTTTGAGTGGCTGGTTTTTCTCCCCTAATCTGGGCACAGGCTGTAATGGAGGCATTCTTCCCCCAAATGAGGAATTTTTGGGGAGCAAAACCTTAATGGATAAGAGGTACTGCTAGAGGCTATGACTTGTTATTCTTTAAAAAAAAGAAACTTGATCAAGATGAAGAAAAGGAGCTAAAGGAGTGAACTGCTGGAGTGACTGACAACACCACTCACTGAAATGTTAATGTGTTTGGAAGAATTTTTTCACCAGGGGAGATTGGAAACTCATACAGTACCATTAATTATTAACTGCAGCCAAGAGCTGGAAGATCTAATTTAATTTCTGGTTGGATAATGGGATGATTCATGCAACAAATCAAACTGTGTCAGAAAATGCAGTGTCTCTGTGAAAACATTCCCAACTTCTGCTCTGAGCTAAAGCTACTGCAGATAAGCTATTACAACAGCTAGAAAGTGGAAGGTACAGGCTGAATTCCCTGCAGGTACCAGGCTATGATCCATAGGGATTTGGAGTTACTGCCTTCTCCAGCCTGAGCAAACCCACCTCCCTCAGCCTCTCTGCCTCTGCCCCAGCACCCTTTGGCCAGTGAGGCACAAGTGAATCCATTTTGCCAGCCTCTGTGGGGCAGTAACAGCAGCCCTGCCTCACTGGAGGCACTGCCTGGGCTGTGCAGAGCAGTGACTGTGGCTTCTGTATCCCAAAGGAATGGCAGTGTGAGCAGCTCTTCCCTCGGTGAAGGCTTCTGCCAGCCTGCTGCCTGACACAGGTGTGAGCCTTGTGTCTTTCTGAGACTGGGCACGTTCAGAGCTATTGCAGCTTTCACCAGCTGCCCTGGCATTTCCTGCTCAGCTGCTGTGGTTTGCCTGCTCTCAAGGCTTTTCCAGCAAAGCCTGGTTGAGCAGCTCCCTGTGCCTCCTTCCTCCAGGTGGAACAGGCAGCGGTGCAGCTCTGGCCTGTGGGTGTGAGCCGTGGAATCGATCCCTGGACTTATCTGGCTTAGAAATGAGCCTCCAATCACAGTTTATTGTTGGATTACGCTTTTATTGAATGTGTGTTTTGTCATTAAACAGCGCAGCCACTGCTGGTTTATGGTCTGGAATCATTCAATATCTAACAGGAATATAGATTGTGGTTACATAAACATGTTTGTGTGATCTCTTGGCAAGTAGCTGGGCTACTGGAGTGAATGCAGCTCCACCTCCCCTGTTTGGTACAGGATCTTTGCTTGCTCTGTGACACCTTCCTCTAGAGCAGCTTGTTCCAAGCCCTGCCCAGCCTGGCCCCGAGTTGGGAATATCATTAACCAGAGTAACATCCTGCTGAATTCGGGCAGGGAGTGGCTATGTCTGCTGCATACTGGTGGAGGCTTTTGGATAAATCAGTGGATTTTCGTGGCAACTGATAGTCTAAAATACAGTGTTACACTGGATTTGTGTGCCATTTCACGTAGGAAAAGTGAAAAGGATTGTATGAAGTGTAAGGTATAATTTTTCACTTTTAAAAAGTTTGAATGGTTAGGGCCTAGTGCATTTCATGAGATCAGAAAGCAGCAGTTCAAGATGTTTAATGTTTTTTTAAAAAAAGAATTAAAATATAAGTGTATCAGAGTATGATTTAGGGAAAAGTAAAAGCCTTTGTGCTAGAGCAGCTGCTTTGAAAGCAAGTCCTCCTGTCAGGTCCTTCAGTGAGTCCTTACTGCAGGCTGCTAATTGGGAATTCAGAGCCTTTCTTGTTACTGGACAGGGTTGGCAGACATCCACTGGGGATGTGGATTTTTAATGATTCTCTTTGGCCTAGTCAGTTTTGAAGTACTGCTGGACCCTGACCTGAGGATAATGAGGATTTGAAATTAAACCAACCTGCCTTGTTCTTTTGCCAGTGTGCTACACAGAGACTCATAATTCCTTTGCTTTATGGTAGTTTGTGCATATCAGAAAGTGGGGTACTTGTTTACATAAAACCTTGATGTTTTAATCAATCAGTTTGGTTTCTGTATCCCCAGAGGGAAGAAAAAGAAGTTCCTTACTTTTCTTTAGGAACTTTCTGTTGAAATTTACAGTAAATGTTCAGTGTGGATGCAGATGGTCTTGGTGCTGGTCTGTCATGCAATATCAAGATTGGGTGTGGTGTTGGGGTGATTTTCTTGGGTCTTTTTTCATTTTTAAAGCTAAGTTCATATAGGAGTCACTGTCAGGTCACAGATTGCTGCAAATGCACCAGTTATCCCCAGTCAAAGCTGTGTTCAGTTTTTTAATAGCAACAAGTATCAAATGCTTTTCTTTTTCTCTGCTCCCACCAAAGATTAAACACTTCTCTTGTCCTGTCCAAAGAGAAGCAGATCAAGGTTTCCTTTGGAAAGAGAATTTCCTGGGCTGTAAATGCATGGCACGTACAGATGACTCAGCAAATATTCCCTCCTGCTCTTAGGGTGTTAGTGGGCATTGTGATATTGGGCTGGAGGTTGGACTTGGTTATCTTGGAGGTCTCACCCAGCTGTAATGATTCTGTGATTGCTGCATGAGGCACTGGAGAGCTCAGTCAACGAGGGTGTGCAGAAAACAGCCTTTTAATGATATAAATAGGTCTGAAAGTTAAATAAGGAGAAGGCAGTCTCGTGCAGTACAGCAGGTCCATTAAATGAAGTTCTTTTGCATCCTCTCAGGTATTTCCAAAGCTCCCAGGTGGCCTGGTTCAGCACGCTTGCTAAGGTTGCTCAAGTATATCTAACTGCGTGGAGTTCAGTGGGTTTCCATGAAAACAGATCACAGTTCACTCGGAACACTTCGTTTTTAAAACATGTAGTAAAAACACCTTGTGAGCAGATTTCCAGGAGGGCAGCTCTGTGGTTTGATTGTTTGTTGTTAATTGTGTGCTTTCAGCACTGGCCTGGGTTCCTGGACTCCTGGGCCCGTGTGCTGTCACCGATGTGCAGGTGCCTTTGATCCCTGCACACTCCTGGTGTCTGTGTTCCCACTTGGTCATTCCAGTTCTGTGTGCTCTTTTCTGCTGCCTTGTCCCTGTGGAAGAGCAGCATCACTGTAGTGTCCCTCTAAGATAAACCTGTGCCTTGATGAAATTCTGCCTGTGCTTTTTCTGCTGAGTGTGTCACTGCAGCCAAGGAAAACATGAATATAGTCCCTCTTCTTTAGGGGTGTGAAACAGGACCTAAATCACTATTGTAAAACATTTACTATTTTGTTGTAGTATGAGTTTATGAGTACTGTAGTTCTCCAAACTCTGCGGTTCTTTTACTGCTTATTGGTGTTTGCTTCATCTTGATTCCTGCTGTGTGAGGATCCTTGCTTGGCCAGGAGTGCTCTGGAGGACCAGGTATGCTCCATGAACTCACCAATGCACTGTAGCCAGGAGGGTCTGTATCATCCAAACTGCAGGAGGGTCTGTATCATCCAAACTGCATTGCCTTCTTTTCTCCAAGAGCTTGTGGGGTTGGTTGCTCTAGTGTTGCGATCTGTGGGGAAATAAAGGGGTTTTTACAAATACATTGCATCCTGCAGCAAAGAACTCTGTGGGTAAGAAAAGGCACAGTTTGATTTACTCTTGGATTTGGTGAGGAGGAGTGTGATGAACACATGCAAGGACAAAGTCCTGAGCTGGCTTCCTAGGCTGCTTGTGGTGAAGCTGAAAGGAGATTTTAATGTCCCTGCTTGAGCCAGATGAATTGTTGTAACCAAGTGACCTTTTAAGTTTGTTTTCTGTGCTGAACTTGCAGAGGAGAGTGGAGATTTGGGTCATAGCCCTGGTGCATGGTTTTGTTTGCATTGCACAACTGAGATTTTTATCAAACATTGTTGGCAAAATTGCCACTGAGAATTTCAAGATTAGTGAGATATTGCAAGAATTCTAGTGAGACTTATCACATTCTGTTGCTGTGGCTTTCAGAAAGTCACTGTGATGTCCTCAGAGATGGAGCTGTTTCCTTGGGGAAGCAGCTCTCAGCTGCTGTCCCTGGGAGTGATGGTGACAGCCCACCATACAGGACACCCTGCTTGGATTCTCCCTCCTGGGCTGCCCTGCATTGTTTGATGTTAGGGAGGTGCCAGTTTGGGAATACTCCCTGCAGGAGGGTGATGTGGAATAGCTTCCTAGAGCATGGTTTTTTCACTCAGCCATACATGGATTGGTTTAATCCACCAAATCAAAGCAAGAATCAGCTCAACTGTGCTGCTATTGAACTTAGGTTTCAGTTGCTGGGAGATTTAGGAGAAGCCTAACATGGTTATTAGGCTTGCTGTGGCCAACGCTGGCCATTAGGGAGATGACACATACTTGGTTTTGCTTTGGAACTGCAGATCCTGATTGACGTTTGCCCCTGCAGATGGAGAGAGTTTAAAGCAGTGTGTGTTTGGGTGACTGTGTGTGTGTAGCACACCGAGTTCTGTTGTCTGAGTTTTCATTCAGGAAACCAGAAGTGCCACAGTTAAAACATTGAATTAAAGGTTTGTTGTCTTTTCCATTTGGATTTGTTTTGCCACCAAATCACTGAGTTAAAGATCTGTTATCTTTTTTAGTACGTTATGTTTTGCAAACTTTGAGATATAATAAAACTAGAGCTGAGGTGCTCAGTGGATGAAACCGGATTCACAGAGTCTCTGCGTGCAGGTAACATTCCAGCGGGATCTGGTTTCTCTCCTCGCAGTCAGTGGAAATTTACCTCGCTGCCGCCTATCGTGGGCTGGAATCAAAAATGTCTCAACACAGAGAGCAGGGAAAAAAAAAAGCCAAGCTGAACCCAAGCAGCACTCCCCCAACGTGGCTCAGGTGAAGCTCTCTGCCGGTGAAAGCCAAGCTCGCTGGCCTTTCCCCTGGTTGCCTGGGTGATGGTCATTTATTGCCTCCTCCTGGCTGAACTTCCGCGTGTGCGGGGCGGGGAGGCGGCAGCGGCGGCGGCAGCTGAGCCGCGGTGCTGGCCGAGCTCTCCGTGCGGCTCCGGTAAGTGCTGGCCCGGTGTGCTCGGGGTCCGGGGCACAGCCTGCATCCCACACGGGCTGTGTGCGCCTC
>JAODKT010002513.1:28924-42493 GCA_027576195.1 Cossypha heuglini
GGAAACTCAGAGTTTGAGTTTAGTGTAGGGTTCTAGCCTTTTCCTTTTTCCTTGTCGCAAGGACAGTGAGGGGCTGGAGCATGTCCAGAGAAGGGATACAGAGGAATGGCCATGTCTTTGTGCCAAATCAGCTGCCCCAGGGCCACACAAAACAAAAACTGAAGGGAACTGGGAGAACCACCACAGTGTAGTTTGCCCAGGGAGAAGCACTTGTCTATGGGAATCCGTGAAGGAGATGTTTGGAAGCCAATTAACAGGAATGATAATGAGATTTATCGGAGCTGGCAGGGCCTATCCTACACAAAGCACCTCTGCTGACCTGCCTTTCTGGCTGTGTGGGAGCAGCTCTAATCACAGCTAATGCTTTACCTGCTGTCTTAAGGAGCTTAATCTAAAGGGAAGTGGTTTGGAAGAGTTGCAGCAACATGGAATGAGCTCATTCTTTGGCACACTAAACAGGTTTAAAGTAGCTGGGGAAGGGAAGAGGATATCACTTAGTGCTGTGTCCTTGTGATTAAAAAGGCTCGGGCACATATCATTAGCAGGTCTCTGTCCCTGTGGAGTGCCAGAACTGAGCTCTCCCTGCCTGTGGAGCTCAGCTCCAGCCTGCTGCGCTGGGAACGAGACAGTTTTAGATGGAATTTAGCACCGGTGACTCACCAAAAGCTAACACATGTTACTCATAAGCATATCCGTGGTAAACCTCGATGTGCTGAAGGAGACAAGCCTGCTGCTCTCCTGGAAACGAGATATCAAAGGAAAACCCAGGCACTCTGCTCTGTTTGTAGGAATTATTTCATTAAATCCATATGCTATTTTAATTTATCCCTGAGCCACTAAAGCCAATAGGCCTTTTTAATCACTGCCTGTCTTCTTATAGGAATCTCCAACTTTTCTTTGCCTTTGGAAAGTGCCAGATATCTTTAATTCTCTGGCTCTCAAGAAGAGCTATCCCCTTTAAGCAGCACTCAGAAATGCTTTGTGTTCTTGCATCTAACAAATCTCCAAAACAAAAGCAAGATGCAAAATCTTCCTGAAAATAGAACATGAAATTGATAGTTCTTGAAACCCTGAGCATTTAGAAATTTAATACTTTCTGCCTGCTCTCAGAGATGGGTTGCAAGTGTCATTTATGGAGCTGTATTTCACAGCACAGATCTATGGATTTCTGTTTCCGATGAGTTTCCTGGGTTTTGGACATGTCAGAGGCAGAAACATCAGGAGATTTAAAGAGAATATCAACTCCACCCCCAAAGCCCCTTGTTTCTCTTGCTTTTATCAATTTGATTTATTAGTTGCAAAGTCTGGAGAGGAATCTTCCTGATTTCACTCGTATCCAGAATTAGAGGATTTCATTTGAAGCCAAAAATTAAACAGATTTCATGTGTCTGAGGCCAGGAAAAGTTATTCCCTGCTGTCTTCCCTGGGTTTTGGCATATGTGTGATCCTGGCTGGCATTATTACAAGCCATGCAGGGTTTGGTGGGGGCATGGGAAATGAGTGCTGAGTTTTGAAATGGCAGTAGGCTCGACTGGCTTAGCTTAGCTGAGAAGATTTTGGAGGAGGCTGGGGAAATAGCAATTTAATAATAGAAGACTTTCATCTCTTACTGAAAGAACCTGGTGCTGACAGGCAAAGCTAGACAAGTCCAGGTAAGAAATGAAATGTGATTTTTTTTTTCTTTTACACACTGGAATGGGTAACTGACTGCTGCAAAAATTGCTCAGGCAAGTGGCTGACAGTTTTTCATGCTGGATTTTACATTTCTGAGCTAGGCCTTCTTATCTTTTTGGCTTCAGGAATTATTTCAGGAGAATTCTGTGCCTGACATTGTGCAAGAAGCTAGGCTAAATGAACACTGGTGCTTTGTAGCTCTTTTTATTTATTGGGATGTGCTAAATATTCAGGAGAAAAAAAAATCAGTGCCATTGTTATATAAAGAACGTTTTCAAGTCTGCAGTCTTCAGACCCACCAGTCTGCTGGTGCCTGCAGGAATTAGAAATTGAATATGAAAAACCCCATCAATGATTAATGAGCTTACTTCAGTGACAAGTCCTAATCAGATTTTCTGGATTTATTTCCCCGTCCATCTCCAGAACTGGGGAGATTGTGAAATTCCCGTGGCATGCTCTGGGGCCAGCCTGTCCCATAAATAGCTGGGGCACACAGGGAGTGGCAGGAGGGGGGAAAGCTGCTCTACAAGAGCTGATCACCTGTCAACAACCTGAGCCTGCATCGAGCTGGAATCTGCTTAAGGGTGCTCGTGGCTCTGAATTGCAAAGAGGAGCCTAAAATTGGCTCCAATTTGCCGACCACCCCAATCCCCAGGGAGCAAGAGAGGATTTTTCATCCCTGCCTAAGACGGATTTTTCTTGTGCAGAACCGTGAATTCTATCTGGAGTCTCCCCAGCAATGCTTCATGTCCTTGAACAGGAAAATCAAGAAGCAAGTTCCTGCCTTTGCAAAATACAAGTAGATGGTGAATGCTGATTGTGTCTTACTTGTTAATCACACATGGAAAGTGGTTTTTTTAACAGGAAATCAACTTCCTTCAGCATCAAGCCAAGGGGCTGTGATTTCCTGCTCAAGTTTTCTGTGTTTTCCTCACAATTGCTCTCTGACTGAGGGCTCTGGCACCTGGCACAGCTCACTGCTGGCAGGAGGGTTCTGGTGGCAGTCCTGATGAGCTGATTAGCAGCACTGCATGCACAGAAGTGGACAGACTGGCATCCTTAAATATTAGGGTGGGTTGTTTTTTTTTTCCTCAATGGAAGAGCAACATGCAGCATTGGGCCTCTTCTCATACCTTAGAAATCCAGGATCAGACCTTCAGGTGAAATGGTTCCTTGTTTATCTGTCTCCTATAAATATAATAACAGCAGGGTTCACAGCTCTCCTGGGGTGTGGAAAGCTGAGCTTTAATCCCCAGTGTCCTCATTAAGGAGCTGCTTGATTTTTAGTTGTGGTTTTATATCCTCACGTCTTTGTTTTTGCCTCTCCCATTCACCCACTCACTTTCTAGGGTTCTCATAAAGCAGCTTACTGCTTTCTGTGGGGGGAAAAAAAGAAAAAAAAAAAAAAGGAGTGAAGCGCCAGAGGGAAGGAAAATCCCTGCAGGGTGGGATCTGTTGCAGAGAGCATGAGCTCCATGTCGGATGAGCTTTGGGAGCAGTGAGGTGCTTGGGGAGATGCCAGGCTGCTGTTTTATGTGATGGCCCAGCCCTCGGTGTCCCCTGGCAGCTGTGATGTGCTGTGGCAGGGGACAGCTCTCATCTGTTCAGGGGCAAAGGACTCAGAGGGAAGCAGAGCCAGGCAGGACCTTTCCTGCTGCCCAGGGATGGGGCAGAGGTATCAGAGCAGAGAGGAAAACCACTGTGACAGCCTCCTGCTGCTGTGAACAGCCACAATATTTGTCTTGCCCTTTGCCTCCCCCCTCTTCTCGATCTGTTTTGAAGGATTAGACCCACAGCTGCATGGAGGAAATTGTTCCTGCTTAGGGAGGATGCAGAGCTTGGATGATCTGTTTCACTTCACAAGCCCCTGTGTCTAATTCCAGGAGAGAACCAGCAGGATTTCCTTCACTGAAGGAACAGAAAGGGCTCTCGACTGCCCTCAACCAGGGCTGGATTTTAGAAATGAGCTTGTCAAAGGATCACACAGATGGGAAGAAGAATCTCACAAGGCAGGGCTGTTTAGCTGAGGTTGGAATACCATGGGACAGAGATCCCTCATCCTCTTTGTCTTTCCAGATAGGAACCCTCATGGGAGAAGACCTCCTTAAACTGAGCTGGAATTTCCCGTGTTCCCTCTGGTTCCTGTTCCTTCTGTTGTCCCTTGGTCCCCAGCAATGATTGCAGTGGCTGGTCCTGGCATCCCCCTTCTCCAGGGCTGGGCAGGATTCAGGGGCTCCTGGACAAGCTGTTCTTAGACTATATTTAATCCCTTCCACACGTGTGGACTCTCCTTCCTTGCCCAAATCGAGCTCTAAAATTTTACTAACAAAATTGTCTCACAGAAAAATTTCAGGTTGCCATGGTGACCAACTTGCTGAAGACACAGTGTAGGCGACAGAGTGCTGGGGAAGCTGTCACATGTTCCCTCCACAGCCACATTTTTCTGAATATTGTACTCTCAATTCAGATCCATTTCAGAGCAGACCATACATCAGCTCCTAGCCTCGGCCCTCTCTGCTTTTGAGACTTGACAAGACGCCTTGATTTGTGTCCCGTGGGTCTTATTTCACTGTTGTTAATTTTTCTAACACTCTGCTTCTTTTTATTCCATTTTTTACCCTAATTAGCCATTGCCATGACAGTTGTGCACATATGAAATGTTTTGCATGTGCAGATTTCTTTTTTTGCAGATTGCACGGGGTGGGAAGCAAATTAATAAGCAACTTGTTGAAGCTGAATACACTTTTCCCAAGGATGTTTGGTTGGTTCTGAGATGAATTCTCAGCTCTGACATTTCTGCTTCCTTTCTGTTTTTAAAGTAGATTTGAGAATGAGAAGAGTCAGGATTCAAAGATCCAGGATGGAAAGAAAGAACCTGATGCCATGGCCTTTCCTTTTTGGTGAAAAAAGTGTTCTTCCATGGAGTGAGAGTCCTTCTCCAAACTCACTTTCTGCTCTGATGGCAATGGGAGGAGCTCATGAGATGCTAAACACACCCTTATCCATCCATAGCCCTTCTCCCTGGGAGAACTCGAATTTAACTGTATCCAGGACATCTCCTCCA
This sequence comes from Cossypha heuglini, assembly GCA_027576195.1. Classification (NCBI taxonomy): domain Eukaryota; kingdom Metazoa; phylum Chordata; class Aves; order Passeriformes; family Muscicapidae; genus Cossypha; species Cossypha heuglini. The sequence goes on from JAODKT010002513.1 coordinate 33,663, forward strand.
TCCCATAATGATGCTATTAAAAGCTCATTATTCCATTTGTTTGTTCTTTGTTGCTCTCTGCTTGTCTGTAATTTTCTGTGATGCTCGCGGCTAATTATTGATTATTCAAACGAATACAATCCACACTTAATTCCTTTCTCTCTGGGCTGCAAAAGTTTGAGAAAACGTAGTCTGATCACCTGTAGCAGGCAGCAGAGGATGCTGACAAGGTGCAGAGGTCTAACAGAGAAAGTGATGTTTTCCTTTGCCACGGTTGTTTTGTTTTGCTTGGATGAACAGAACTGGGAACATCACCCCTTCAAGGCCAGGCAGGACACTGGGGCTTGGAGCACCCTGGGATAGTGGGAGGTGTCCCTGGCCGTGGCAGGGGTGTGGAATGAGATGAGATGAGATTTAAGGTTCCTTCCCACCAAACCAGCCTGAGATTCCATGATTCCTTTGCTCCGAATGCACAGTGCCAGAGTCTTTCATGATCTTTCTCTCTTCCAAATTTTTGCTGAGCATCTTCTTTCCCATTTCACCTGCCTGTGCTGATTTTAGGTTGAACCACGACTCTTCATTGGACAGGAACAGCTCAGGTGCATTCTGAAACTCCTGAGCTCAAGAGATTGTGGCTTAGGTTTTTATGTGTGTCTTACTGGCCCAGGTGAGCAGAAGAACTTCCTGGCCTGTTTCTCCAAGACCTGGCTATGTTTCCTGGAAACAAAGGTGGATTGACACAGGAAACAGCTTCAGCTGGGCTTGTACTCTTCCCTGTTTCACTCTTGCTTTTCAGAGAGTTCTCAGGGCCAGGAGTTGCACTCGACAATCCTTGTGGGCCTCTCTGGCTCAGTATATTTTATGACTCTATATTTTGCTGATAAGTGATAATTAAATGTGCACTTCTCTACACACACACATCCCAAAAAAAGGAAAAAAAAATCCCTATTTTTTTCTAATTTTAATTTTTTTTCCCCCCCCAAGCCGAAATGGTTACAGGATACTTCAATCTCCTGGCTGCGTACATGCAAATGCCTTCACACCTAGGAGCTGATGTGGCATCTGCTGTGCAGATGTTTATCTGGCAGCAGGGAGCAGTATTTCCTTTGTCCACATCACTTTCCTGAGCCTTTCCTGCTCTCAAATCGCTGACTCAAGCACTTGATGCTCCAACATACCAATGATCCTTGCTAGGCATGCTCCCTTCCAACTCCCCTGGCTGAGAGTTTGGTTTGTGTCAGCAGACCATGAGTTCTGTTGTTGGATTTTGCTTGGGGAATGGAGATTTATGCCGCAGCAGGGACAGGGAGGGAACTTTCCCTGCACCCTTAGAGGCTCTACTTCCCCTGGAAGGAATGTGCAGAGTAGAAATTCTGTCCTCTTGCAGGCCTTGAGGCTGTTCAGAAACTCTGAGGCAGCAAAAAAGGGAAGGGAGACAGCAAAGCCGTGGGGGATGAGACTGGGGCTTGCTGCACACAGGGACTTTGTGACTGTTTGAGCTTTGTTGCCTTGCCAAAAGGTGAAATGTTGTCACCCTTCCAGTGTTGTAGGATGAGGAAAGAAGTGAGAGTTTGGATTTGTGTAGTGATTTGGGGAATGAAAAGGAGCAACTGCAGCTTTCCACAAGGGACAGGACACCCAGCCCTTGCCCCAGACCTCCACTGCAGTCTGTCTCCAGGGAAGGGTGGAAGCTGCTGACTTCTTGCTCTCTGAGAAAAGCAGTCAAACCTGCACCCATGGCAGAATCGCTCCTTTTATATTAATTTTCTCTGCTTGGTTTTTTGTACACCTGACACTTTTTGTGCTGACAGTGTCTGGGCAGGAATTCCCATGGTGTGGGATGGATGAAGGACTGCACCACACAGTGATGCTGCAGAAAAACTGGGCTCAGTTCCCTTCTCTCCCTTCAGTCAGCACTTGTGAAATTTGGACTCCAGGGTGCCACAGCACCTCATTTCCCAGACCCTCTTTTTGGCATCGTGGCACAGATGCTCAGTGACCCCACCCCTGGAAGTGTTCAAGACCAGGTTGAGCAGTGCTTGGAGCAGCCTGGCCTAGTGGAAGGTGCCCTGAGATGGTCTTTAAGGTCTCTTCCAGGCCAGTCTGTGATTCTGTGGTCGCTGCCAGGCACTGGTGTGGTTTGTGCCACCCTGGGACTGGTACTGGTGCATTGGTAACCCTACGTCAAATTCTGTGCACGTGGGCTAGCTGGGAATGGGTAGAGCTACCAGCAATAAAGAGGGGCTCAGCCCTACAGGGAACTAGCCAATAACAGTTCCCAAAGAGCAGAGATGATCAGCTGGATGGAGCCTAGCCCATGTCAGAGAGAAGGCTGCTGCTCATCCTGGGGGAATGCGGAGATTTCCGGGCATACGCTCTGCTGTCAGCAGCCTCAGCTCAGGTTGCTCGTGCAGACTGACCCCTGGATGATCTCTCTGAAATGGAGAGGAGGCCTTAATTGCCAAAGCCCTGTCCTGATTCACCTGGGGAGCTGTTGGGAGCAGGACCTGGGCGTTTTCCCCATGTGGAGCGTGGGGCTGGCAGCGCGTCTGCGAGTGTGGGCTCAGCACGGGCACTTGGGAGGGTCCAAAGGAGACCCAGCTGTGCTGGGGGTGGAGAACATCCTCTGTGGCACAATAAATCCCTGCCTGATTCCAGGGCTGTCAGTGAGCCTGGCTGGCCACTCCTGCTCCTGCTTCCCACTGGTGCTGATGCCCACTAGATGTCAGAATTGAATAAATGCAGGGGAAGGCAGCATCTCCCCTTCTGATTCCCCCTTCTGATTTCTGGCCAGCTCTGTGATAAAATGACCTTTGTGCAAGGAGGGTCGGTGTGTTTAAATGGTGAAGGGAACAGGGGATGCAGAGCAGAAATGACTGAGACAAAAAATCCTGGCCAGGTTGGAGTGCTTGTTTTGCCTGTGGCAGCCCAGAGCTTAAATTCTGCTCCAGGCACAAAGATGGTTTTGCGTTTTACTCCGTGGGACAGTGGAATTTTCTTTCTCCTGCATGACAGACTTATCCTTGTTGATAAAATGGCTTTAAATCAAATTTCCCAGCCACCCCTTGCCTTGGCTGTGCATTGCTTTTGATAAGAAGAAAGCTAGAGAAATAAACGCTGCTCATGGAGAGGGTTTGATTTTAGAGTTGAAGTCTTCTACCTGTTGCCAGCTCCCATCTCAGCTCTTACTCAGGAGCTCAGCTCATTCACTGCAGCTGCTTAACTTTAGCAAGAGCATCCTAATACCTCTTAAAGATTAGGTGTGCTAATTAATGCTTCCATAACCAGGAAGAAATTTGCTGCTGTCTGACATTCACAGCTGCCACAGTGTTTGCTCATTTTGAACCTCCTGCCGGATTTAAAATCCTGGTTTCCCCCCCCCCCCCACCTTTTTCCCAGGACAAATTGTTGCCTCTGTCTCGTGGCACAGTGGGAATTCTCTGAAGGAAATGGAGTGCCAGCACTTGGCAATCATCACATGGTGAAGGCTTCTGAGAGGGTGGTGGTGATATCCTCTGTGACAAACAAGCAGTCTGGACTGGAAATCCAATGTTAGACCTGGAAAGGGGATCCTTGAAACATGGCTCTTAACTCTTGCAAGGAAGTAAAGCTCCTAGAAGTGATCTAGATGTTCATTGGAGATTGAATCAGGGGGAGATCAGGCTGGGAGAAATGTAGCCGAAGAAGGAAATTGGGATTTCGTGTTGGCCTCTGGAGACCAAACTGGTTTAGGGCATTATTTATCTGTGAGACTTGAAGGAGGAGACCACCAGGAAAACCACAGAGCCTGGCAGGATCCCAGGGATTACAGGCCTTGATTAATGAGAGTTTAAGAAGAATCTTATGTGCTTTTGGAGAAGGAATATTTTTTTCTGAGCAGTGGGAAGGGCAATGCTGCTGGCTGAGCCTCCTGATCTGGGATGAATAATGGAGAGGAAAAAAACCCCAGCATCCCAAATGGAAGGCTGTGGATTTAAAGAGAAAAGGAAATCTCACAATCTCATCAAGAAGAGGTCCTGTGCAGAAGAATGGGGGGCCAGAAACATTTCACCCCAGGGCTACATGACACCTGTAGGTTACTGAGATAGACCTGTTGAATCTTTTAGGTTGGAAAAGACCTTTAAAATCATAGAGTCCAACTGCCAACCTAAAGATGGGGCAGCAAAACCCCAATAACTTTTTCTGTGCATGTTTCAAAGGTCTTTAATTTCCTTTTGTGTTTGAAAACTGGAGGCAGTCTTGTTCAACACTGAGAAATCTCCATCAGGCAGCCTTGCCAGGGGCTTTGGGAGCAGATAGAGTGGATAAAAAAGGCAAAACATAAATCCCTGGGGTAGTCTCTGATACAGGGCCTTCTAAGTAATATTTTTATACCTTTCCTGTTCAGTGGAATGGTATTTTGAAGGGAAGAAGCTCTGACTACAGGTAGTGATAGAACTGATTGCAAAAGCCTTTGAGTTGTTTGGTTTTCTAAGATGGTTTTTTATTAATTGCCAACTTTTTAATCCTCTTGGAAAGAACAGAAAAAACCCACTTGTCCAAGCAATTTTTTTCCAGCTTCTTGGAATGCTTCTTTTAAAGCATTCACAGGTCCTGCTGGTGAATTCTCTGGAACAGGCCTCACACCACCTTTCCTAGCAGAGAGAAAGGGACTCAAACACATGAGGTTTATGCATCAAGAAAGACACACACCCCCTTTAAATGGGTTTGAGCAGCGGATCTGAGCATCTGGAATATGTTCAGTGAACCAAAACACAGGTTTTTGTCCTAAAAGCTTACGTGCTGAAGTTTGAAAATATACCTGTTGAGGTGGAGGTGTCTGAGGAAAGACCAAAAGGGAGTGGCTGGGTGCTCTTTGGAGAGTATCAAAGACTTCAGTTCCTTCACTGAAAGAGGATGGAACCAAAGCCTGGAGCCAAAATAAAAGGCCTTAGTCTTCTGCCACGATTGTATGACTGTATCTTTCTTTAAAATGACTGCTCATGATGGCTATTTCATCATGAAGTGACTCTTGGGTTGCTGTCTGCTGTTGGGCAACAGGCTGCGTCCTGACACTTCTGCATTTCTCATTGCTCCCTGACTGAAACAACTCTGCATAAAGTTGCCAGCAAGCCAGTTCCCCTCAAAATTCCAGTTTTCAAAGAGAACCCACTGTTTATTGAGAGCATTGCCTGGTCCCACTGTGCGGAGGAGCAGGGATTCTCAGCGTGGTGCTCGTGCCCACACCATCCACTGACATTCGTGGTGTGGGCACTGCTGGAGAAGAGCAGCTTGGAGCAGAGGGCTGGAATTCCACAGGGATGTGCTGGGAGGCTGGAGCCTGCCACGGTTTGAATGGGAATGCTGCTGGTGCAGGAGGCTGCCCGTGCTTTGTATTCACAGCCACGCTCTGATCCTGCCGGGCTCTTGGCCTTGCAGGGGATTCCAAAACCTGGGAACCTGGTTTGTGGGAGCTGAGTGGGATCTCTGGAATCCACCCCTCTGAGCAGCCAGAGGAACTGCAAGGCTCAGTTTAAAACTGGGGTTTACAACTCTCTCTCTTTCTTTGCTTGATGCCCAGGCTGTTCATTTAAGGATGAGCTGCTGTGGGACCTGGTGTGAGTGGTTTTCCTTCCAACCCTGAGCATTCCCAGACCTGCCATCCTTGGCACAACCCTGGTGAGTGGTGGTGGAACTAGGATGGCTTCACCTCAAAGCTCCCAGAGCCAAGGACCAGCTTGCCAAAAGTTTCTTGTGCTTGTGCCTCCCCTTTGCTCCTAGGGAGAAGGAGAAACAGGAGAGATCTGCATTTACATGGAAGAGATGCTTTTCAGCTCTCAACTAAGGGGAGGCATTTTTGTCCCTACGTGTGATTTGAGTGGGAAATTCACTCCTTAGCAGCCCTTGACACGTGGCAGAGCTCAGGGAAGGCTCAGCTGAAAGTCTTGTGAGCACTCTGCCTTGTCCTTCCTCAGCTGTCTCATCTCAGGGTACCAGAGTGATGTGACTGCTGTCCTGAAAACACCTCCCCAGCCCCTAAGGTGTTAAAAATTATGGCAATGGCTTTGTTCCAGAGCTGGTAAATGATGTTCTGACTGGCTGAGCCCAGTGTGGGCCAGAACTCCACTCCAGAGTCCCTTGCACTAATCCCAGTTAATGTAACCACAGGATGTGCTGCTGCATGGGGACCCAGGGCACAAAGGTTTTGCTGTGATTCCAGGCCTGTAGGTACTTGCTAGCATGGAGTGCTGCCCATTTTGAGGTTACTGGCTCTTTCCAGTCCACTTTTAGAGGAGAAATTGAACAAGTTAGCCACCATCTGGCTCCAAGACACTGATTTTAGCAAACAACAAATCCCAAAAAGTGTGTCTTCCTCTCGTTTTTCCCCCCTCATCCCGCCCTTGGCTGGTCTGGGACAGCCAGTTCAAGTGTGCAAGGGAAACACAAGCTGAGAGCATGAAAGGCAGGGAGGCAAGGCAGCTCTGAAACTAGGTTAGAGATGAAACAAGCCTGAAATTTGGCAGCTGCAGGCAAGGCTGGGTGGCCCAAGGGAAATGGCTCGAAATGATTGATGAGATAAATGATTAATGAAACAGCGAGATTAGCCCAGCGCGGGGTTGCGTTTCTGTTTGGATCCCAAAGACACAAGCCAAGAGGAGCTGGGTGGGATGCAGAGGAACAAGTGCAAGGACAGCTTCTCCCAGAAGGCAAGGAGATCACTCAAGTCAGCCTCACATTGGGTTTATTGCATCCCCCTGGGTCTAAAATATGCCCCCCTGTTGGGAGGGTTGACTCATCATTTGGTACAGGGTTTGCCATCTGCACAGCTCTCTCTCTCTCTCTGCTCAGGCAGCTCAAATAGAAAGAATTTCATTTGAATCTCATTTTACACATTGGTTTTCCTCTTACCTTCACTGCCATCCACTGAACACTTGGGCAGAGCATGCTTGGGTTTTTTTTGTGTACCAGGAATTTTGGGTCTCCTGGGCTTCCAGGGGCTGTTTATATGGGGCTGGTAGTAATCATGGGGTGGGAGGTGTGTGTTCAGGTCTTAATTTGCTTTTTCCTGGCAGATATTCCTTTCAGGCAAGCAGGATGTTCAAATAACAGCTAATCTGTCATGCTGATAGTTGTGTCAGTGGAGTCTAAATAAGAGATCGATCTGTGTTTACACTCCCCACCAACTCCCTGGAAGATTTTGGAACCAGGGGAGTTCTGGTGGGAACTCATTGCATCTGCTGTTAGATTAATAGAGTCAGCCTTTGGAATGACATAACCATGCCCTCGAGAGTTTGGGGTTCTTTGCCAGTTTAAAAGACAAATGCATCATTGTGTGATTCAATCCAACCTGTCCATTAGGAGGTAGCTTGAAGAACCTTCCTCTTTGGACCCAGCAGATGAACTTTTTTCTTTCCAGAGTGAAGACACAGGTGTTGGCTTTGCTTGGCTGGCGTGGCCCAACAAGTGGCTGCGCCCTCCAAAATAAAACACCAAGATTAGAACAAAAACTGCACCCAGGAGATGCTGTTTGTCCCAAAATTTCCAGCATTTCCTGGTTATTTAATGCCAACTGGCTGAGGTGGCTGGAGACTGAGTATGGATGTGCACGTTTCCATGGGTGTGTATATATAGATATTAAAGTTTCTTCAGTATCTACAGGATTTTCTTCTCCCCCTGCAATCTGCAGTTCTTCAGCTGCTGTTGATTAGGAGGATGTTGATGTATAGAAACCATACAATAGAGAAATGCCATATTTCTTCACCTCTCCCTTTCCCTGAGTGACTGCTTCAAGAATCCTGGAAGCTGAGCTGATATTCTGAGTAACACCAGAATATCTGGGCTCTGTTCCTGCTTTTCCTGCTAAATAGAGTCAGGGAGCTGAGCAGGGAAAACCAGCTCGGTATCAAGGTCGTTCATCTCCCCAAGGACAATAAAATGCCATGAAACTGATTGTCAGAGGGCTAAAAAAAATCTGGATTTTTAAGCAGTCCTGAATTTAGCCCTGTGACTATGTCGGTTGCTTGCTAGGCTGGATGCAAGCTCTGGAATGACTTGGAGAAAAGTTAAGGGGGAAAAAATCCAACGTATTTCTGTGTGTCTGCCCTTTGGTCATCCTTTGCTCCTTCTTGGCAGCATTAAAACTGTGTTTTGGGGGGTGGAGGTAAGGAGCCCTCAGGAAACCAGAGCAGCCATCCTCTGCCTCATTCCTGCTGACAACAAGGCTGTTGGGTGGCTCCAGGGACTCCTGTGAACCATCACCCACCATAATTTGGCTTTGCCACGTGCTTGGGCTCTGTGATGGTTCAATGCCAGCGTGGCACTGCAGCTGTGCCTCTTTCTGGCTGAACATCAAGAGGCAGGCATCCAAATGTCAGCTTTTTGTTGGTTTTTTTTCCTTCCTTTCTATGCCATCTAAATCTTTTTTAAATGAAGGGATTAAAACAGGAAGGCAGAAATGAGATCTCTGTGTGATCGCTGCGTGCTCTCCTTGAGGCTGCAGCGTTGTGTGACCCCCAGGAAAACCAGACCTTGCAGACTTGCCTTTGCTGCAAAGGTGTCTCCTGCTGAAATCATCAAAGATTTGCCTCCAGCTGAAGCCTCCAGGGCATGGAAAACTACCAAGGATCATGTTGGCACAACCAGCCCCTAACATTGGATTGCTGCTGAGCTGGATGGGAAGCCTTTGAGACCAGAGGTCTCTAAGATGTGTCATGCTCATGAGATGGAGAAGAAAAAGAGCTGCACAAGAGCCAGGAGCTCTGGTCTCCTCTGGGATGGAACTGATTGAGATTTTGTAGTGCAAAGAATTAATTTTTCCTGTTTTCATAGAAACAGAGAACAGCTTGAGTTGAAAAGGACCTTAAAGAGCATCC
>JAODKT010002513.1:42593-57857 GCA_027576195.1 Cossypha heuglini
TGTTTTCATAGAAACAGAGAACAGCTTGAGTTGAAAAGGACCTTAAAGAGCATCCTTCCACTATCCCAGGGTGCTCCAAACCCTGTCCAGCCTGGCCTGGGGCACTGCCAGGGATCCAGGGGCAGCCACAGCTTCTCTGGGCACCCTGTGCCCACTCTCACAGGGATCAATTCCTTCCCAATATTGAATCAAACCTTCTCTGTCTTAGTGTGAAGCCATTCCCTATGTCCTGGTACTCCAGGCCCTTATAAAAAGTCTCTCTCTATCTTTTTTCCCCTGCAATTTGGTCATCCCAGAGCCTTTTCTTCTCTGGGTGAACACTCCCAGCTGTCTCCAGAGCAGAAGGGCTCCATCCCTCAGATCATCTCTGTGGCCTCCTCTGGACTCTCTCCAGCAGCTCCAAGTCCTTCCTGTGCTGGGAAAGCAGCACTCCAGGTGAGGTCTCACTGCTTTCCTGCAAGGTCTTGGGAGCTGAACAGCCTCAGGAGAAATGTCCCAGCCCCCATTCCTTGCTCTCAGGCTGCTCTGCAGCCATTCCCTGGCTCCTGCAGGCTCCCTGGGATGCTGGGAATGCAGAGAGTGGCTCTCAGCTGCTTGTCAGGCTCTTTTCCCACCTGTCCTCCTTCCCTCCTGCTGGATGTCACACACACTTCTCAGGGTGCTGGGAATCCTGGCAGTTGCTGAAGTCTGTTGCAGAAGCCAGGCTGTACTTGTGATTTGAGTGATTTAAGTAGAGGAGAAGAAACAAATATTTTTATTTTTTTTTTAAAAAGAGATGGGCCATAAGAAGAAAATGGTGCAGAACAAAATGGAAGGCTGGAAGAGATTGACAGGGTGGTTTCATCAGCTGCTTGATCTCACAGTAACCATACATTTTTTAATCAAAAAACAAAACAAAAAAACCACAACCAAACAAACAAAAAATCCCTCCAAAAAAGCACTTTTCCAAGTGTCTTCATGCTGCACCTTGTCTGCTCCTGGTGGAAGGCAGTGCCTGATGCTCCTGTGCAAGTGGCAGCCAGTTTGCTGCCAGCACATTCCCAGGTGAAGGCATTGTGCAAATGTCAGAGGAGTGTCTCCAGACTTGAAAAATCAGCTGTCATTGCTTTCACCTTAACGTGAAATGAGATCCAAGGGGCGGGGAGAGGATAGGACAGCCAAAAACTGAACTCCAAGCCAAATTAGGTCTGCCTCTGAAAGCAGTTTTCTGTTCCAGAGGTCTCTTTCTCTCCACATGGGGTGGGCTGGCCTTGGGCAGCTGCCAGATGCCCTCCTGGATGCTCTCTCACTGCTCCTCCTTGGCAGGACAGAGGGAGAAAATAAGGTGGAAAATCTCCTGGATCAAGACAAAGGCAGGGAGATCATTCATCAGTTACTGTCATGAACAAAACAGACTTGCCTTGGGAAAAATTAGTTTAATTTATTGCTAAAATTTGTGCAGCCTGGAGGAGACTGAAGGGAGACCCGAGAGCAGAATTCAGCTTCCTCCTGAGGGACAGCTCCCATCTCTGCTCTCTGTGACAGGGACAGGACTCAGGGAATGGCTGGAGCAGGGTCAGGGCAGGGTTTAGGCTGGGTTTTAGGAAAAGGTTCTTCCCCCAGAGGGTGCTGGCACTGCCCAGGCTCCCCAGGGAATGGGCACAGCCCCGAGGCTGCCAGAGCTCCAGGAGTGTTTGGACAGCACTGCCAGGGATGCACTGAAGGAGATTGTTGGGGTGTCTGAGCAGGGACAGAGGTTGGATCAATGATCCTTGTGGGTCCCTTCCAACCCACATGATTCTATGATTAAAATAGATTTGGACAGCGAAAAACGAAGACAAAAACTAAACCAACACTTTCTCTCCAATCCTCTTTGCCCAAGCTGGGCTTTGCTCCTTTCATTCCCAACTCTTCTATCCCTGTCCCCTGAGGGACTGGGAATGGTTGTAATCCCACAATATCTCTCCTCTGTCATTCTTCCCTCTTCCCACTTTTCCCCAGGAAGTGCTGGGCAGAGGCAGCAGAGCAGCTACAGCAGGGCAGGACTTGGGCCCAGACATCCAAAATCTGTGGGCAAATGGATTTACCCTTAGGGCTTTCCTTTCTAAGGAAAGTCCAGAGCAGGAAACAGCACTGACCTTGTCTTGTGAAACATTTGGGGTTCAGCTGCTGACTGTGCTGCTTGAGGGTGCAATGAGATTGCCAAGGTATTTCCAATTCCCACTTTCCTGTTTGTCCTGGCCTTGCAAGTGTGGTGTTTAATAAATCCTTTACAACACTGAGAACTAAAGGCTGCTTAATAGCTTGTCACTTCAGGTTTGTGTTATTCCAGCATTTGCATAAGTGCATTCATGGTTTTGGCACTCCAAGCCACCCCAGACGTTCGAGCTCCTTGGCTCTCCCAGCAGGAGGAAGCAGGGCTGGGGGAAGATCACAAGGGTTGGTTTTCCTGTGGGGTGGGCAGGAATGTTCTGGCAAAAAATAGGCAGCTTCCAGCTGAGCCAGGCTGGAGCATCTGAAGTCCGTGGTCCTCCCACTTCTCTTTTTCTCTGGCAGCTTCTCCAGCAGCTGCTTCTTCAGCCCAGGCAGCTGAGCTCTTCTTGCAGAGGAGAGAACCTGGGCCCAACTCATCATCTCTGCTAAATGGCCCCACGTCACGTCACAGAGAGCTGAGCTGGATGCACCACTGAGCAAAACCCTCAAATCCCTGGAAGCTGCCAGGACTTCAGCTGGATAGCTGGAGGAAAGAACCTTCCTACCCTTCTGGTTTTGTTTTCCCCTGTGGGACACCACTTTTTCCTCATTTTTTCAGCTTTTGAGTGCCCAGCCTGCAATGTGTTGGATGTGGATTTTGTTTGGAAGGAGTTTTTTTTGGCTAGGCCAGCCAGAACTGGCTGAGGTTCCTTTTCCAAGAGACTTGTAAATAAGCAGGGTAACCAGGACTGTGTAGCTGGGCTCCAGAAGAAGCTGAACTCCAAATGAAGAGGCAGGAGTAGCTCTCAGTGCTCCAGATGCTTCTGCCTGCTGAAAGGTGATGAAATGGGTGTTGAGCTCCTGTTCATATTATTTATTATTCATATATATATATATAATTTATTATTTATATTTATATTATTTATTTTATCACCTGTAGCTGCTGTGAAATGCTGTAATCCAGCTTCTGGATCTTAGAGAACTCCTTCCCCAAGCCCCTGACTAACTGGCCATGATCCTTACAATTGTAAATAATGCTCTGTTTCCCTGTCATCTCTTCCTACCCTGAATTGCTAGTGATGTATCAGGCCTCAGCTAGAATGTTCTAAAATCCACATTAAACATTTTTATTTGGTCTGTCATTGTTAATATATAGCTATTTCTCTTCTATAAGGGAGATTCCTTCAACTCTTCCAGTTCCTGGCTTATATCTAGGAAGCAGCAAAACATCATTGATAGATCCCATTTGCAGCCTTGTTCTCTGATAATTCCGCCACCTTTGCAAAATCTTTCTGGGAGCTCCTTTAAAACTCTTCCTTTTATTTTTGGAGACCCTCTGGTTGAATATTGGACCCCAGAATATCTGACTGTTGAGCCAATATCAGATTCAATACTCTACAAGTTCCTGGGGTGGAGGATTTGCTTTTTATCACGTGGGGAATTGATGCCTCCACTTTGCAGGAGCTGCCATGAAGGAGATTTCTTGGGATTTCTGTAGGAAAATGCTCCCTGCTAATGTGTGAGGAGGATGGGAACAGCTGCTGTGCCCCTGGAGGCTCCCAGAGTTCAGAGAGTGAGACAAGAGAAGGTGAAGCCAGCAGCTGTGGAGAACCAGAACAAGCTCAGAATACCCTTTAGTCACAGCCTTTAGTTGTGCCAAATGTGAATGTGAGCGCTCCATATCACTGGCATCCAGATAAAGAAGCGGAAACGAGCGAGCTGATGAGATGCTGGAATTAATGGGGCATGCAGGAGTGATGCCATGGATCCCGGGCAGGGGTGGGAATTGAAGAGAGCTGCTATTTCAGAAGCACCTCCTCCCTAAGCTTTTCAGTGTGGTCACAAAGCCACTGCTTCAAGGGGTTTGGGGGGTGTGTGCCTGTTTGCTGCTGCTTGTGTTCCCTGATTTTAAATTGTTCAGGTGGAACGGGATAGCAGCTTGTTGAACGAGGAGCCTGTTAGAGAGCGGGATCTGTGCTTGGAAGAGGCAGAGGGAGAGGGCTGCTGGAGCTGTGGGGGCTCCTGAAATCAGCTTTGTTCCTAACCTTGATACGAAGATGGGGTGGAAAAGTGGAAGCCCAAGTGTGGCCACATCCTCAGCCCAGCGTTTTCCCATCTGGAACAGCCCCACTGCAGTGCTGGCACTCCTGCACCTCCAGGAAGGGCTCTAAGGAAAGTGTTTCTTTACCCTGAGAATGGCTTAAGCAGACACTAAAACTCACTCCATGGCTCAGAAACTTGAGAAGTGAATGAGCTTAAACGTGTGGATTTTAACCTTCGCTGCGCTCATCAGGGTGAAAAGCTGAACATTCTCTGCTTGGAATTTTGTTGATTGCCGGAGTCAGGAGTGGAGAAGAACCTCTCTCCCCCTCATCCTTCTGTAGCCATCAGTGACAGACTATAAGTGTCACAGCTTGAGCGTTGGCATCTTCCACCAGGGCTGCTGGGGAGCCACATTTTCCAGCATTTAGCTCTTGTGTGACGTGTGAGAGGAGAAATTTGCTGTGCTGGCAGCAGGAGCCGGCCACCCTCCAGCAGGAGCAGCTGACCTTGGTCACACACGGGGGTGAGGGAGTGGGATGTGGCTCTGGAGAAGTTCTGGAAGCCCCCTGGTTGGAAAAGTGCCACTTGGTGAGGGTGGCAGATGGCACAGAGCATCAGGTGCTGGTCTGCAGCCTCACAGTGACAGGTTTTCCTATTCCTGTCACTCTCACACCAAACGTGGGCAGCGATGGGTGATCTTGGGGCTGACCTGCTGCTCCTGCAGGAGCTGATCCTGTCATCCTGAGCACCCACAGCCTGTTTAAATGGTGTTTGTGTCCCAGGTTTTTGAGGGTGGATGGTGATGCTGCTGTAGATGACAGAATCATTCAGCTTGGGAAAGACCTTTGACATCAGGAAGTCCAACCACAAATGGTGTGACTTCAGCGAAGAGCTGGGACAGAGCAGGGCTGGATGCCAGGATTCCACTGGAGTTATCAAGGATTTAGGTTGTCTGCCTTCAGGAACATTCAGGATTACTTGTTTGCCCCAAGATTAATTTTTATCTTGTAGTATGAATCAGCTGTGTCCTTAAAAAAGCAAGCAAAGCCACAAAATCTGAGTCATTGCTCTTTGCCTTCAGGCAAATCCTGGTAAGGCCAACGCCAGTTTGGGGCAAAGCCTTACTTGGATCTGCCAGTTCCTCTACACAATCCAGCTGGGAAGGAGGGGATACTGCCCCTTCTATCCAGGGCTTCCTGCCTTCCTGGCAAGAACCTTTCTGTGAACTGCTGAGATAATTTAGAACATGACCATGCATACATAAGCTTCTGGCAGTTTCTGTTTCACCCTTTAATGAGCTTGGTTTCTAAAAGTGTTTTTGCCACCCAGTCATGCACCAGGTAAAACTGACCTCTGCAAACCCCAGGCTTGGTTCACGGCAGGGCACAGAATCACAGGATAATTTAGGTTGGAGAAGACTTCCAAGATCATGGTCCAACCTTGGTACCATGCAAGAAATTCTATGACTTTTTAATACAAGTCAGCGATGCTGTGGTGGTGGTAGAGATCGAGTCCAAGACCTGTTTGGGTTGGAAGGACCCTGAAAGATCATCTGGTTCTAACCCCCTGCCACAGGCAGGGAATGTTTGATGTCAGTTCCCATGGGCAAACCCAACACCATCCCCTGCTGGCATTCCTGGCTCATGCCTGTGAGGAATGAGTCAAGCCAAGCTCCAGGACCTGTCATTACTCCTGTCTGGGAAGGTTGACTGTCAGATGTCCTGTCACACCTACAGTCCCAATCCCACCTCAGCTTTTGGAAAGCAAACAGCTTTGTGCCATGTGTAAACTCTCTAATTTGGGTTATGTGACCCCTGCTGGTTTTCTGGAAATTTGCAAAAAAACTTCCCTGAAGTTTTATACATTAAGGTTGACCAGGAGTTCCAAATTCAGGATCAGCTTTGCTGCCTGTAACTGCTCAGCCAAGGTGATAAAATGCCTTTGGATGAGGATTTTGAAAGCTCTCTTTGCAGCAGTAATTGTGGGAACTTGGATTCTGAGCAGATGCTGAGCAGCCTGAAACGAATCTTTAAATCACCTTTGATACAGTCTGCAGCAGATTTCTGAGAGACATTTTGAAGGAAGGAGAAAAACTCAGCATCTCTGGCACTCTGGGTGTCCTTTCAAGTTATTTAGCACCAAAATTGTCTCATGGGCACCTCAAGGCCAGGCTGGATGGGGCTTGGAGCAACCTGCTCTAGTGGAAGGTTCCACCCATGGCAAGGGTGGAACAAGAAGAGCTTTAAGGTCTTTTCCAACCCAAACCATGCTGGGATTCTGGGATTGCATGACTTGGGATGAGACTAATGTGGCCCCCCCTGTGTGTACCTGGAGCTGGAGGTGCTTTTCCACTTGCCAAATCCCTGTTTAATGCTCTGCCTCGCCACCCAAATTAGAGCTTCATATTAAGCACACCACTTACGAATTAGCAACAATAACCATTGCCTTATAAGATAATTATTTTGCCTAATAACCAAATGCTTGCCAGGAAGAACTCTTCTTTTCCAGCAGCTTGAGCTTGCCCCTGGCTTTTCTGCTGCTTCCTTTCAAAGCTGACAGCTCCCAGTGTCTTTGGAGAGGCTTTTCCTAGGCAGGGTTGTTGTCACACTGCTCCAGCTACCACAACTCAAAGTGCTCCCCAAAGGCTTTGCTCAGAACTCTTCATGCAGCTTACACCCTGTAGCTCTGGGGTATTTCAAATATGCATAAGCTATTGCTGTATTTCTGGGCTATTTATTTCCTACTCAACTCTCTGGTTGGTGATGGATTTTGTTTTTCTTTGTTCTCTCTCCTTTTTTTTTAAATTTATTTGAAGGGTTTTTATTTTATTTTGAGATAAATTCTCTTTGGGAAGTGCAAATGAAGAGCAGAGCTGAATTTCAATTCTGGCTTGATACGTGGGCTCAGGTTGTCTAACCTGGCTGGGCTTGAGGCTGTGTCAACAGATTGAAAAGCACTAATTGAGACCTCTGTAGTTAGAAAAATGTGTCCTGGGAGACTTTCCAGGATGTTTTAACAGCAATGCACCATGTAGGGATAACTGCAAGACATCTTAGATTGGCAAAAAGGTAAAATCTTTGTTTCCTTACCAAAGCAGCAGTTGGGAATGAGGGTTGACAGCTCAGCTCTGGCCCTGCCTGTCTTTCTGTGCTGGTACCTCTGCTGAGGTTTCCTCCAGCAGCCAGAAGATGCCAAATGGGCATTTTTAGCTCCTTCATCGAACCCCTAGGAAGAGGATTTTTTAAAATTTGTATTTTTATTTGTACCTTCTTCGTGAGCTCACGGAATGAAGAAATGGAGAAATTCCTCACCGGGGGAATGGAGATGCAAACTCAGAGCTCTGTGCAGCTCTGTTGGAGCTACTGGGGCCATCTGTCAGTGCCAGGGGCAGGCTCTGGAGCAGACAGGGCTGCTGACAGCAGAAGGAGAAGATCTGTCTGGACAGTGCTAATCACAGTCTCTGGCAGCCTGGCTGTTGGGAGCCAGGCACAGATGGCTGCGCTTGCTCCCTCCAAGTCCTCGCAGCTCGCTGGTATTTTGTGAATCTCTCTCGTTTTAGCACATTTTTATGCCTTGTGCTCTCACCAGGCAAGCGCTGCTGGAGTTTTCCTCTGCAGTGACACCAAGCTGGCTGCTCAGATTTCCATCCTGCCATGCTGAGGACTCAAATCTTGTTTCTTGCTGTTACCAAAAATTTGGTGAAACCAGTGCCAGCATCTCGTGCTGGCTTTTACCTGAAGGGGTTAACAAAAGAAACAGATCACTCCAGACTTGAGTAGTATTTCTGTATCTCCTTTCATCCCAATCAAAAGATCCCCGGGAACTTGATTAGGAGGAAATGTAATGCAGATCATTGATGAAAATACCCTCCAACAGCTTTGCATCTGGAAACGATCCGAGAAATGCCATTGTTCACCGACAGCTGATTAACAGAAACTCTTTAGGTAGTCATTAGCATACCTGGCTGGGGCCTCTCCAATTATCAGCCGAGTAAATGCTTTCATCAGGGTGGCAAAGGGGACAGGTCAGACCTCGTTTCCAGCGGCTCTGGTGGCAGCAATGGAGCTGTGAAGGTCACCCCGCAGTTTTGGGGATGGTGCTCTCACCTCAGCTGGGCACTTCGAGCTTCCCTGCTGCTAAGACCCCAAGTGGGGTGTGATGATTTCAGCTCCTGCAGAACTCCCACATCTTTGTTCCCCAGGTTTATTTCAATTGCTGGGGGAACATCTCATATCCTTTATTGCCTCCCAGGTGGAAGCAGTGTGTTTTAGCCCACAGCTGCCCTGTGAACACGCAGAAATGCAGAATCCCAGGCTGGCTGGGCTTGGGAGGGACCTTAAAGACCATTCAGTTCCAGCAAACACACACAAATCAGTTGTTGACCCCTGTGATGGATGCTGGGGCAGGTGACCCTCTCCTGAAGGTCCCAGAGAAAGTTCCAGATGTTTCCAAAGGACTTTCCATGAGGCACAGCCCACCAGCCACAGCTGGGGCAGCTCTGCAAAAATGGCATTTAAGGAAGGGCAACGAATATAGAAGGAAGTGGGAAAGTTGTTGTTGGTGGAAGAGTGGTAGTGCAGAGTTTGTTGGGCTGGAAGGCTCAGTTCCTCCCAGTTCAAACCCACTTTGAAAAGCACTAACTGAGACTTCTGTAGTTAGAAAAATGTATTCTGGGAGACTTTCCAGGATATTTTAACTGCAATGCACCTTGTAGGAATAACTGCAAGACATCCTAGATTGGAAAAAAGAGGTAAAACCTTTGTTTTCTTACCAAAGCAGCAGTTGGGAGTGAGGGTTGACAGCTCAGCCCTGGCCCTGCCTGTTTTTCTGTGCTGGTATCTCTGTGAGGTTTCCTCCAGGAGCTGGGGTGTCTGGGTGTGCTGTTTTACCACATTCACAAAGGTGCTCTTCTGTGGAGGATGATCTTCCTCATCACCTCTAAACCACTGCTCTGCCTTTGCCAAGGTAGGTCTGTGTGTGTGCATGTGAAATGAAATTAAGTCGAGAGGCTCTGCTTGCTGATTAGAATCAGTGTCTCCAAATAATTGTAATGTTAAGTGCTGCCTGTGCCCTGCAGAGCTGCCCTGAGATGTTTTCTCTTATTTCAGCACTTAATGGGATCCTTGGGAGCCAGTGCAAGGCTGTGTTTGAGTGGGGCTGACTCACTGTCTGCACCCTGGGGCTGTGGGGTGGTGTGGCTCTTACTCCTTGCTTCACAGACCAGCAGAAATACGCTTTAAATATGGGAATGTTCAGGGACAGATTTTGTAAGCACCCTGCCAGGACCCCAGCAGAGCAAGCAGGAGAGCTCCTTCCTGTGCTCCATATTCATGTTTCACCCAATTATGCCCTTCAGCACTTCTTGCTGGCAATGGATGCTCTGCTAAGATGCTTGGAGAACCTCGAGGATTCTCACAGGGCTGTGATTGTTCCTGAACAAGTCAGGGATGTCTCCTGGAAAAGGAAGGATGTGGGTTATTTCCTAGCTTGGCGTTTTCTCCTTTGAAAGCACTGCTTTTGCAGGCAATTACACTGTGCTAGCAGAACAAATTTCAGTGAGCAGTTGATAAAATTCATAATTAATGAGCTTTGGCTACCACAATGCTGATTCTGTTCAAAATAAGCTCACGTTCCGTGCTTGCTGTTCCCAGATACAAACGAATCTGCCTTTTGGTGGAATCAAATGCCATTTAGACATATGTAGCCTAGGGGAGAAAATGCATTCTTCAGCTTTGTTTAGTACCTGCCCCAGTCTGTTTGCAGGGATGTGTGGATTTTGGCCTTCTGGGCACAAAGTAGGAAGAAGAGAAACTTTTCCTCTGTTGTCTCTAAAATTCTGTCTGTGGGGCAAGATAAGTTTGTATGGGATGAAATGGGTGAGCTGGCTGTGCTCTTTGATATCTCTCTCCTCCTCTACCCTGGAGGAGCACCCAAAGACTTTTCTTGCCCTGGGGCATCTCTTAACCAGACAGCAGAGCAAGTGATGGGCTTGGAGGATTAGGAATCACTGGAGGTGGTGGCTCCTGGCAGATATTACAGGTATTTGTATGGCTGGTGATGTACCTGTGTTGCCTCCTTCTCCCCAAAGCAACATTTTTTTTTTTTTTGTTTTTTTTTTTTTTGGCCAGCTTGAGGGTAACTGAACACTGCTGTCATTGTACAAATCAGTACAATACAGGTCAGCAGCAGACTCATCCCTTGCCCAAGCTTTTAACCTGTTGGCAGTTGTTTGTGTCAAACAAACAAGCAAACAAGCCGTTTTGTGTCAGTTTTTTCCCATATTCTCTGTCACACGGTAACAGAGCTTCCTTCAATTGAGGTGTCTTTCTTTTCATGAGTGTTAGTTTAAAAGGATTTGTGATGTTTCAGGTGCAAAATGGTGTTGAATATGCAGCTGGAAAATTGAGGCATACAGAGGATCCGTATTTGCTGTCTGATTTACTGTAAAATCTTGGTTGAAACACCTAAAATTCCCAGCCCAACACTCTTGCTGTTTACAGGATTACTGAGGAGATGTTCAACACTGATCTCTGTTCTCTGGTGACTGGTGATAGTAGTACTGAAGGAATAACATGGAGCTGTGTCAGAGGAGGTTTAAGCTGGATATTGGGAAATGGTTCTTTTCTCCAGAGGGAGGCACTGAAAAGACTCCCTAGGGCAGGGCAGCTGTCATGGACAACAGACTGCCAGAGCTCAAGGAATGTTTGGACAACACTCTCAGGCACATAGTAGGATTTTGGGGTTGCCCTGTGCAGGACCAGCAATTGGACTGGATGATGGTATTTTATGATTCTCTGATAGAATCGTATGCAATGATCAGTACTTCTGCACTGCTCAAGAATGGTTATTTATTTGTGAAAGAGGAGCAAAGAAAGACATACCACTGTGTGGATGCTATTCCTGCTGGTACTGCCTCCCATTTGCCTGCTGTGCTGATGTGTTTATAAAATACAGGGTGACTTACAGTGCAGCTCTGCATCAGTGAAGCATGCATTGATCCCCATCTACAGCCTGCTGGGTTGATACGTTCTGCATTCCCAGGTGAGGAGTGCAGACACCAGGGATTACACCATGGAGTGCAGCCCAGGGTGACAAAGACTTCTCTTGAGGCTTGGGTTTATTCTCTGATAAGGTCTGGTTCCATGGCAGCTTCTGCTCTTATACAAGTTAATTTATGACATGTTTAAAAGTTTGCCTTCAGATAAATGTATCTTAGAGTCACACAGTTTTCAACTAGATAGTCCTGGATATGTCTGTCAACAGAAGAGCAAGTGCCTGCCTTTGAACCACTCTTATTCAATTGTGATATGTTTGTGCTTCCTCAGAGGCATGGAGCTTCCTGAATAATTTGTTACCCTGTGTTTGAGATGAGGGGTCTGTTAGGGAAGAACTCTGTGCCCACTGCTGCTTCCTGGCAACAATTTTTGTTTTCAGCTGATGCAGTGGAGTTAACCATCACTTCTTGGTTCTTCCAAAAGCTGTAACAACGTTGTGGTCACGTAGTGATGTTGTGAGACAGTCAGAGCTCCTGTGTGCCCAGTCACCAGGAAAATAGGAAATAACACCCTTCTGCATAAACAAACGCCTGCTCTGTATCAGTGCAACTGGCTTTCACATCATCCTTGCTGAAGATGAAGATGTTCTTATTTTGCACCTGTGCATGTTGTGAGTATTTTGCCTCTGTGGGGGTCTCTTCCCTGTAAGCACAGGACTGCTGACCTACACATTGCACCAAGATTTGCATGGCAGGCATTGAGCACGAGGAAAAGGACTTCAGAGGAGCCCAAACACACCACCACAATTCCTTTTCTCTGAGAAAGTGTGTCTTCATGCTCTAATTAAACAGTGCTTTGACATGTTTTTGCTGTTTTGATTGCCTTTGAACTTTGGCAGTGTGATAAACAAACTTTGCTTCCTTTCCTACCAAAAGCTGTGCTGCCTTGAAACCGTTTATGTCCTTCATTCTGATGTGACAGAGCTTAGCATCCTCTTCTTGTGGCATTCTACATGCGCTGATGCCAACAGCAGAGTGGAATGGCAGCTACCGCAGTGTGATGGGTGATGAACCAGGGATGCTGGAGCTCTGATATTTCTTCGATGGCCCCTTTTAGGCCACTGAGAGCTCCAAACATTAAAGATTCCTCAGCCCTCAGCAGGTCGGCACTGGTGGGGATGCAGAGTACGTTCCCTTCTGATCACATCCAAGGCTGTGCAGACGCTTCATGTGTGTGGGATCTGTGTGAGTATTCTGGAACAAGGAATGAAAGCAGGACAAATGGACTAAAACTACCAGCCAGTTCCCAAACAGCCTGTACACGTTTCAAAGTTTGTTCATGGAGAACAGTAGAGCAGGTCCCATGGGGTGAGGTGTGCTGTGTGGGGTGTGCTATGCCAAAACCACCATGTGACATAGGGGGCCTGCCCCAGCCTCCAGCAGTGTCCAGCCCAGCAGAAGGGACAGCACGGATGCCGGGGCAGGGCTCCAAGCAGTCCCACAGGCTGTGGTCACCTGAGAGCAGTGCCACACATCTGGATTCGTCTATGGTGCCAGAGCATTCACATGGGAGGTGCTGAAGAGGAGATGGGGGATTGGCAAGTGATGCAGAGAAAATACGTTCAGCAGCACTGTTTTCTCTCTCAGAATACAATGAGACTGGCATCTAGACGTGCAGCTCCAGAAGAGGATTATGGTTCATGTAATGTACAATGAATCTGCCCAACTTACTGGCATCATAAAATTTGCAACAATTAGGCAGCTTGTTTTGGCTTTTAAGTTTATATGGAAGCATACTGTTAAAGACAACAGCACTCTCATTGCAGAACAGCTGTTTCATGACTTTTTTTTTTTACCAGTGTTATTAACTGGCACATCTCAACATTTTGGGGCAGCCCCCAATTTCAGGTGGGCATTTCAATCCAAGGTTTGAAGTCTTGACCAGTGAAAAGACTGAATAGCATTTTCCTAAGGTGAGGGGTCTGCTTAGGGGATGGATAAACTTCCAACTCTGGAGGCAAAAGGACACTCAACTCTTCCTTGAGATGTCCACACTGTCTACACAGGACACTGTGCATTCTGTGGAACATCTGGCAAAAGCTACTGCCAGCAGCTCGTAAATTACAGCTCATGCCTGATGTCACAATTTCCATGTGAAAAATTGAAGGCCGATGTCAAACAATGTGACTCTGTCCCTTTTAGTGTCCAGTTCACAAGTACCACAAAGCTTTCAGCCTTCTTGCTTCCATTCTGCAAGTGTGAAAGAAAATTTATCTCTGGCAGTTTTTTCTGCGCCTGTTGGCAGGTGGCCCAATGCGCGTCAAATAGCAGCAAATATGATGAGCTGAACTTATGCTTGTTCCAACTCCATTAGTGCCAGAGGCACTGCACCTCAAACGTATCAGAAACATTTGGTTAATGTCCCCAGACAAGTTTGGATTACATTGTTTTACCCCAGCAAGCGCAGTTTTATTATAAGATTGGTGTTCTTCTGACTTCTTTGGAAGCATTCTTGCTTTTTTTTTTTTTTTTTTGTAAAAGCCATAGACTAACAGGCCTTAATGGTAGAAAAGTTTCTAAGAACTGGAAAATTCCTGGTTGCAGAAGTCACTGGTTTTTGTTATGAGCAAGTTTCTTAGTGGTTTCACTTGCTGCTATTTAGTGTTGCAAAATTCATTGTTGAAATCTGATACTTCTAACACACTGTGTTGTCCAGACTGAGGTGAACACAGGGACACAGCAATGGGAACAAAAATCCATTGTTTTACAACTCAGCAAACATTCTTTAGGCTCTGCAGGCACTGGCTTCTTCACTTCCTCCTGCAGAAGGGAAAGCAGTATTTGAGTCATACCTCTTTATTTGCAAACAGTGGCAAGGTTATACCTTCTCACGACTCAGGATTTTTTTTCAGCCCTGCTGTTCTTTAAGGACTGCAGCCCACTGGGAACAGCTCAAGCCGTCACGACACTCCTAAAACATTGTAGACATCACAAGAGATTGGCAGTAGAAATTCAGCCTCTGATTAAGTGAAAAAAAATTGAGGACTGGGCAGTGAAATTTGCAATTTGAACCAGAAAGCATTCAAAGGATTAATTTCCAGCTTTTATGGCAGTGACATTGATTTTGAATTAACTCTCCCGTGTTTCACACTTTTTAGTATTTCCTTCATTTAGCAGCTGTGCTGTGCACCCAAATGCTGGGACGTGCATGGCACATACCTGGCGTGTAACTTGCACACAGCATTAGTTAATTGCTATGCTGAATCACAGCTAAATAAACAGGCTGATGTGAAGAGAAAACCCACTGGATTTGTGTTTTCCAACTGAAAAAGTATCTGCATGTTTACATCTAAATTGTTTCAAGCTCTGCTTTGGCCTGAGGTGCTCAAGCTACTCCGAACCAACTGGTTCCAGGGGCAGTAGCCATGTGAATGGTGGGAATACACAGCAATGGTGTCTGCCTGTCTGGTTGTGCAGGCACCAAGTGCAAACATGAGAGTGCATCATGGACACCCCAGCTCAGCTCTCATAGCCATCTCAAACCCAGCTGCCGAGGGGACTCCTGGCCAAGGAGTGAGCCCGGCTGAAGGTAAACCCTTCGTTAGGTGGGAGCTGACTGAGGGCTCTTAGCTGAGCGAAGGCCCTGGCTGAGGGAGGCTCCTGTCTGAGGAGAGATCCTGGCAGAGTTGCTGGCTGAGAGGAAACTTCGCCTGGCATGGGCACTGACTGAGAAGCTCCTGGCTGAGGAGAGATCCTCCAAAACGCAAGCCCTGACTAAGAGGGGACCCTGCTGCAATGGGCTCTGGCCGGGGGGCTCCCGGCTGAGGAGACGCCCCGGCCTAGGCGGGCATTGCCTGAAGGGCTCTTTCCGGGCGAGGGGGCCACATCCGGGACGTGCCGCGGCTATCAGCGGGGCCCCGGCGAGGCCGGGTCCAAGACCCCGACACGCCCCGGCCGGGCCCGGCCCGGTATCTCCGCGCCCGGGCCGCGGCAAGGCAGGAGGGCGCGGCCCGTCAAGCCGGCAGGGCGCGGCGTAGACGGGAAAGGCGGGCCTG